>CM076402.1:11761029-12226029 GCA_038363315.1 Mugilogobius chulae | reverse complement strand
AATAAAGACTTCATTTTGGGGCTCCTATTATTTATTTTGTGTTTTTTTCTGGCGAAGATCTGCTTCCATATGTATCCAGAGAAATGAAAGGATGTATTTGTAAAGTTGATTTTGTTATTTAAGGCTTGAGTTTAACACCAGCACTCTGTGAGGAAAGAAACCATTATTTAATATTTAGCTGTTGTTGTGTTTTTTGTTTTGTTTCCATTTTCGGGTCATCAAACTTGATTTTCTGATTTGGTCACCGTAGAAGCGACCCTACTACACTCTCTCTCCTTGTACTGACAGCTCAGTCCGAGGTCCTTCAGCAGTTTTGGTTGTAGTATTTCTGCTGGTACTCGATGTTGTCTCTCTCTTCTACCTTCCCTCTTCTTTCATCTCTTCACCCTATGATTCAGTCCCTCTGCCTCCCCTTTTTCTCCTCCCAGATCAAAATACTTTAAGAACCACATGTGATCCACGAGCTGTAGTTTCCCTTTCTAGTTTCGACACTTTTCACAACTTTAAGCTAACATACGTATGCTAAAACATAAACAAACTCTTTCCCTGGCTTTAAAACAAAACTTAAATCCTGAAAAAGCTGTCCATGTTCTGACGAAGCCCAAACATTCATGCTTCAGGTTCTAGCGATGATGACTCAAAAGGCTGATGTCGTAGTTGTTTCTGCAGCGGTTCCAAGCTTCAGTGGAAAAGTTTGAAATAGTCTGTCCTGAGTCACTGGTCTGAGCAGGAGGACACATAAACACGGTTATTTAACATGACTTCATCTGTGAACACACGTAGTGTATGTCCCCTCTGCGTTCTCACTGCAGCGGCTACTCATTAAACTCAAATTCTGTCATTACACAAAGGTTAGTCCAGTTGAAATGATGAACTGAGCTGAGCTTGTCATCTAACCAGCATGTCAAACCTCTGAAGCTGTGAGATGTGCTTGTGTCCTTCAAACATTATCCTGAACTACACTTTCATTTTGGAATCTTATGCACCAGAAGTATAGAACAAAAAAAAGGTGTATTAAAGCACAACATGACAGAATTGAGTTAGGGCTCTGACTACTGGCTTCGTAATATGCTCTTGCTGCAGAAATGCTCAAAACGAGTTTAGAAGATTTATGGATTTGAAAACAGTACAGAAGAGATGTATCAATGACATCACATGTTGGCAGAACGAAAGATATCTCTCACACAAAACTTCAGTTGTGTTTTATAAGTCATTTTAGGCAATCCAGCCTCTCAGGAAGCTTAAAAAGCTTGAAAACGACCCAAAATGGCGTCAATCATTTGTGCTTCATTTCAGTGGCGTATCTAGAAATGTGTCTGTGGGGTGGCCATGAACCTTACAAGGGTGGCACAAAAACTGACACACTTTGGCTCTTTGTATAATTATAGTTTATTTTGTGGATATTTGGTTTGTAGAATCATCTATAAAAAACTTAAACAAAACTGCTGACATGAATGCTAGGGAAAGCATGAACTTAAAAGTGCGTAAAAGTTAAGGTGCGCACCTGTAAGCAGCGTTGCTAACAAGAATACAAAAACACTTCACATAAACTTAAGGTTTTTACATGAAACAAAGACACTTGGGGTGGCCAGCAGTTAGGTATATATATATTTTTTTATTTGATTGATTTAGCTGAGGAGCGTGTGTCTTTGCTTGATGCCCTAATATTTATCATAAAAAATGATCTACCGGTAAATAACAGAATAAAAAGCCTATTTCACAAAAAGTTTACTTACAATAACAATGATTTGTCGCACCAGTGATCGAATTTCGCCCCTCCACACTTGTCCGGGTTTGAATCTGGCCCTCAGGGAAAAATAATTGCCCACCCTTGCCTTAATATGACCTATAAAATAATTTAATATAGTTAATATCTCAAAAACTAAAGCAGCACAAACAAAACTTCTTGCACAATTGAGTTTTGCGTAGCTGTTCGTTTGATGGGGGCCAATTTCACGAAGGTAATATGTGGCATGTGGTGAAATGTGCAGGGAATGTGACCTTTCAAATATTCAACATTGTTCATTGTCAGTAGTACTATTGAAGGAACTGTTTGTCTATTGTTGCACCTTTTTACATTAGTTCAAAATGATGCCACCTAATGAGTGAAATGTGTGTGTGTTTTCAGGGTGCAGAGTATCCAGCACCAGCTCGCACAGCTGGACAGTGAGAGCTGGAGCGGTCGGGCTGAAGCAGACAGAGACTTCCTACAGCTGCTAAAGGAGAAAGAGGCTCTGCTGCAGGAGCTAACACTGCTCAGTAAACAGCAACCGTCCAGGACACTCTGCTGAGGCTGGAGCAGGAGCGCAGCCGCCTGGAGGACGAGGTGCAAAGGGCTCACAGCTCCCAGAGTCAGGGAGCCAACCAGAGGTACAACATCTGTACAGTAAACATTTGCAACACAACTGGCAAAATATGGTTCTTTTATGTGCTTGAAATCCTTAAAAAAAATATTGTTGTTGTCTATTTACCTTATTCTGCCCCACCCACTTTTCTTGGTCGTCCACTTCCTGTTTAGCTGCGTTTAGCATGTAGCATTCCGTTTCTCTGTTTAACTTAATCTTTTTATCTATTTGAACTTGTATCATGCGACAGACAAGATAACATGTTAGCTACCTTAACAGAGCTAAACAGGAAATGCACTACCAGGAAAAGTGGGTGGGGCAGAATAAGGCGAATATTGTTTTCAGTGCTTGAAAAGTATTAAAACAAGTACTTGAAATTGATAGTAAAAGTCACAGTATGTTAGGGCCCAGTTAAAGCAACTTTCTCAGATGTTGCTCGACTTTTAGCTTAACTCAGATGCAAACGCAATATTCAGCAGAGTTGTCAATGGTTATTCACCTTATTTCGCCCGCCCACTTTTCTTGGTAACACACTTTAGCTTAGGGTTTAGCTGCGTTTAGTCTGCAGAGTTCAGTCGATAAATTTATTTGAACTTGTTATGCACAGACATTCTTTTGTTTGAAAAATGCTGCTCAACATTCCAAAAATATACTTTGAACACCTGATTAAATATGTTTAGAAGCTTTTAGGGGGCTATTTTGTTTTTCCTGGCAGCATTGGTTCTGCAAACATTTTTCTAAAATAACTTTTCTGTGTCATGGCAACTATTCAGACTTTAGACACTTGGAGATTTAGGACATTTTTACCGTTGCACAATAAAACAATTTTCTCAAATGAACTACAAAACATCGTAAAGTTAAACTGTGTATGTTGTTGTCGTTTAGCTGCTTTTCTACCACTGTTTACCTGTTGTTTTTTTTCTTTTAACCTGCCACATATAATCTCAATATTTAGCAGTTTATATTTACTATGAGACTAACTGCTTTTTCTTTTTTTTATTGTGTTTAAGTCATTACAAGAGAAAATGTCATTTACTGTATCTCTATTGACACTCACTAATTTTTGCCACTCACTGCTGACATTTAGAACGCTGTGATCATCTGCATAACTTCCACATTTGCTTTTTCCTGTTAAGTTGTCTTTTGCGCTTTTACGGATGAAACTTTTCCTTTCTCACAAATGGTTTTAATGCATTTTTGCCTCTCACTGCTGACATTTCAAGCACTGTGGTATGAGTTACTGACCCTTTTTGTGACCGCTCACAGAGTTCTGCAGCAGGAGAAGAGGAACCTCCTTCTGAGACAACTGGAGGAAGCCACTCGTATCACGACGTATCTGCACTCACAACTCAAAAGGTAAACGCACTTTCCTGTGGTAATACAAAAACTTAATGGGTTTTCTAGTCACTAACGAGTTCATGCCAATGTCCGTCTGAAAATCAGAAAGTGACGAGTTGTTTTTATAGTTTGCTTTTTCGGCGCTCACAAATGTTGGCTGAAAGGTATTGTTTTACCACCAGTTGACGTAAGATAGTTAGACTAGGGTGATGATAGGTGCTACACACAATTTTATACAATTAACACAATAACTTAAAGGTTGTATGGAGGATTTTCAAAAGAATTTTGCTGTCAGTCTTGGTGAAAAACAGTTGCATAGATTTGTAACAGCTTTGTACTTATGCTAAACAAAAAAAGAATTATAAAAATATTTAAACTGTGGACATGATGAAGCCAGTAAAACGTTGACCAATAGATAACGAGGTCTATTGGCCTGTAAACTTGTCAAGCAAACCCTCAGTGTTCCTAAGTAACTCACTGGTCCAGTTGCAGTGAGGGGCGTGGCCCTGGGAGGGAAACACATGTGCATCGTTTGAAAAACAACAAACAGTTGTTAGATTTGAAAAATCCTCCATACAATCTTTAATATGACTCTATTTCTCCCTGCACAGATATCTTGTCAGTGTATTTATTCAGGTGAAAATGAGTCAGCAATGGCCTGTCCCCCTCTTAATAATGTCTCATTAGTTCACCAAAATTCACAAAGTTCATGTGTTGCTGTTGTCCTTGTTAGCATTATGGCTAACTGCTGTTAGCATACCTGCATGTCCCGCTCCTAGCAGCTGTGAAAAAAGTTTAAAACACATCATGGTAATTTTTTTAGAGGCTTAGAATGCATTAGGTAAGTGAACAAAACATGTGGAGTGATGTGGGAAGTTTCAAATTAATGAATTGTCTTTGTTAACATTTTTAAGGAAGCAAAAATTTGCCATAGCACCTTTAACAAGCCTATAATGTGTTTTTTTTTTTTTAGACTTTAGTTTAAAACATAAACAGTTGGCCCATTCGTACAGAGAATGGTATATTGTATACACATATTTCAAAATGAAATGTTTTTGTAAAAGAGGATGCTCTAGATCAGAAATCTCTATTTGAAGTTCGCTAGCCGTTAGCAGTTTTATACACAAATTTTACTTATCTTGAAACACTAAAAAGCTTGGAAACTCAACAGTAACTAGTAGCGAGGCTTTGACCTCTGCTAAATGTGGTTGGTTGGTTTGTACCAGCTGACACTCTCCACATATTTCATAACTTGCGTTTTTTTGAGCGCTAATGCTAAGGGCTATAGGAAAACAAAGAGCAGATTGTTCCGGAGTTCTTCAAAACATACCTGTGTTTGATAGAATCAGAGTCAAACTGCGCGTCTACTAAAAGCCTCTATGCACAGAACAACAGTTGGCTTGTTTATGTTCAAAATAGGTAACTTCTGTGCTTGAGCATTTCCTGTTAGCGCTAACATTAAGATACAAACATGTTACTTTATATACTTTGGTCTTTTGGTGAAAGATTCTGCTGAGTTGTAAAGTCTTTAACATGTTTTCGGAGACAATCATTATAACTCACTGTTTACTGCCTAATTTTCTGAATATTTATTTTAGACTCACATAGTGAAAACCCCATAGAAATTAACTGAACAGGAAATGCTCTTAAGTACAGAAGTGAGCTATTTTGAATATAAACAAGCCAATTGGCTTCCTGTGCACAGTGCCTGGTGTCACTCCCCAATTGGAGTCACTTGCCAAAATTGAGTCAATCATTTTAGTTTTTTTTTTGCTACTTAAACTGCCAGAAACGTCTAAAAATGCTTTATGGCAGTTGTAACTGTAGATCGCCAATCACATGAGATTAAAAAAAAACTGTTAAGACAGTTTAATTAACTTTATTTATGATAAAGTCACGTGAAATCTTGTGCTTTCTACACTTATAAAACACATGAAATTTAACACTAATGGTGACCTGGAAGTTTCACTTATGGCGGGCATCCGCACATCTACTTTTGACTCAAATTCTGCACTGGCTCCAATTGGGGAATTACACCTATTGAGGCTAAAAGGATTGTTAACATTAAAACCACCACATAATGACATCAAGGTGGAAAGAAACATTTTGAGTTTTGCAGCTAGATTACTCAGACATTTGTGAATGAAAGAAAGAACAACTGTGGCAATCTTTTTGATGAGTTACCAACATTCTAAAAGCTCAAGTCCTTTTTATTTAACATACAGTCGGACCTTTAAACTTACACGTCCCTTTCCCTGTGTCCAGTCTGTCGGCCAGCTCCCTGACCGTCTCCTCCAGCAGCAGTCGCGGCTCTCTGGCCTCGAGTCGCGGTTCTTTGGCGTCCAGTCGAGGCTCTCTCAGCTCCATCAGCTTCAGCGACATCTACGGGCCGCCCCAGTTCGAGCGCCACGAAGGAGAGCCTCTGGACCCCCACCTGCGATACCTCTTGTCCCAGGACGTGTTCCCCCCAGACCCGCTGTCCCAGAGCAAGACCAAACGCCCCCACGACACGCCGCAGTCTCTAGCTTCACTGTCCTCGCGCTCCTCGCTCTCCTCCCTGTCGCCTCCGAGCTCGCCCATGGACACGCCCTACCACTCTGCGCCCCAGGACTGCCCGCTCACGCAGATGACGGAGGAGTACATGGAGCAGGCGGGACGGGGGCTGCTGGAGGAAATCAGGGCGCAGTCTCAAAGTCATATCCACTCATCGGCCGTGTTGGGGGCCGAGGACGCAGGACCTCAGGGGGAGAGCAAGAGTCCAGCACAGCCTAACTTCAGCTCCACAGGTAATGGTCAGTGACAATATGGGTCTTGTGGTTGTATTTATTAAGTTACGCTAAGGCCGGTTGCACATTAGAAGAGGTTCAAATATATATATTTTTTAGATATTTAGACGTGTGAAAAAACGCTCAGACATAAAGACAATTTGCAATGATTATTTGAGACAGTGAGCTGACAGACAGGGAGAAACAGGCACATTGGGCTTATTATCGTGTCAAAACCTCAAGGCCTCATTTATCAAGCATTTTGTCAGATGTAAAACATCTTAAAAAAAATCCAAAAACATGTATGTATAGGTCAGTGAATGAGAGAATACATGCATGTCTGTCTGTGTCTGTCTCTATAACACCTGCCAGGTGTTCCACCTCCTAAGGCCCAAAGTCACTGGGAAAGGCTCCAGGCACCTGCAACTCCCAAATGGGAACAAAATGTAGAAAATAAATAAATGAAAATGTAAAAAAAAAACTTTCAGATTTTAAAATGACACTGTTTAACATTCTAGAAGCAAATTATCAAATACTATAATCCCATTGAAATAGAAAGTGAAAACATTCATTTGAGAGCAATCTTCATCGATATACATCAGTTTTTGCCACACTGTGGAACATTTTAGCTAAAGGAACAGGATTCCTGTAGAAACATGCACAATTTAGGAAGATGCAAGCCTGCTCACAGTAAAGAAACATTGTTATATAAAAAAGTTCATGGAAAAATGCTCATGGAAATCTCACATTCAGTGAAGTCTGAAGGTGCTCATTAGTGATTGGGAACACAAAGTTACAAAAAAAATATATATTATTGCTTTAAAACCAAGTGCTAATCTGTTTCTCACAACAGTCTTCTTCTAAACACATTGTTATATTGATTTTAGTCAAAGTAACAAAAAAAAATGCTTTGATACAAGTTTCTTTTTTGTCCAAAAAGTTGCAGGACGTACCTTTAAAGGTGCATTGTCAAACTTTTTGACCAAAAATACGCTTGAAAAAAACATTTTTGTCATGTTTTTATTGAACTAAATACAAAATCTGTGTTTTTACTTTGAACGGGCTTGCATTATCACAAAACAGACCATTACTTTGCCTGGAGGAGGCCCTCCACCTGAATATTTCAATGGAAAAGATCTTTTATTTCTATTTTTCACATTAAGGTACAGCCCACAAGGTATTCCAAGATATTTTATATTGTTTTGTTTGGAATTGTGTAGTTGCGTTTTCACCTTCAGAAAGTTACATTGCACCTTTAAGTAAAGTTGTATGTTTTATACTCATGAGCAGTGAGCTGACCAGCCCTGAGGAGATTTTCAAACTCTGTTTTTTTGTTTTGTTTTTGTGAATCTTTATGAGGATTTAGATTGGGAATCTGTACATCTCGGTCAGGAACCAAGTAGATAGGTGGTCATTGTTTAGCTCTATTGACTTATAAATCTTGGCTTAAACGTTTAGGAGTGACTCTTCGGGGCAACAGTGCCAACAGAAGCGGCAGAAGAACCAGGAGGGTGTCTGCAGGAGTGACTGAGGACGCTCTGGCCACAGACAGTGGTGTGTTTGAAGCCTGGGGTCGGAGGTAAGACAGACTCAAACTCAAAGGGCAACTGCTCCACCTAGTGCTCCAAGTCAACATCGCAGTACAATACTTACATTTGGTTCATTTGATTCTCATGGAGCAGAGCAGAAGACTGTGAGGACGTGACTTACATGAAAGAGCTGTCGTCTGTGAATGAGCCCACCGTGATTCAGCTCGGACTGCTGTGAGGAAACTCTTAAGTTCATTTAAATTTCAGTCTAAGATCCTATTCTTTGGTTTCATGTTGTGTCCTTCTGCTCAGGTGGGAGTCGGCTTCTCAATCTCTGCGGCTTCATTTGCTTCAGCTCAAAAATCTAAACAAATCTCTGGTTAAAGATGGTTATAAAGTGTGAGTATTTTACTGATATGATTATTATTGACGTTATTACCACAGTTCATTCATTACTTAATGGAGTCTTGGCTCTTTGTTATGTCACAAGCTTTGGGTCTATGAAATGACAATTTATTTAGAATCACATCTTTGTATAGAGGTTCGGAGATGGCAGGTAGCGAAGTATTTTTACTCAAGTACTTGTACTTAAGTAGTACTGTAATTATGTTTCTGTACTTTACTTGAGTAGAATCTGTTGACTTTTTACTTTTACTTCATACATTTTTCAGGTTAATTACTTTATAAGCCCATAAACAGACCTGAGATGGTTTTATTTGATGAATCTAGATTTTTTTTTTTTGGGGGGGGGGGGGGGATTTGATTCAAGCTCAAATCTTTTGAAAACAGTCAGAAATCCTCAAATCAAGTTAGAAATCTGGGGGTAATAATGGACTCAGACTTGAACTTTAACAGCCACATCAAGTCAATAACCTCAGCAGCTTTTTACCATCTAAAAACATTGCTAAAATCAAAGGTATAGTATAGTGACTTGGAGAGACTTATCCATGCATTTGTCTTCAGTAGGTTAGATTATTGTAACGCCTGCTCACAGGCCTATCCAAACGAGCTGTAAAACAGCTGCAGTACATCCAGAACGCTGCTGCTCAAGTCCTGACCAGAACCAGGAAATGCCATCACATTAGTCCTGTGCTTAGGTCTTTGCATTGGCTTCAGTGGCTCAGAGAATAAATTTTAAAACAGCTCTGCTTGTGTTTAAGTCTCTCTAGCACCAAAGTACATCTCTGACATGTTTGAGAGTCAGGGCTAAACGTGGACCAGAGTCAGGACTAAACGTGGACCAGAGTCAGGACTAAACGTGGACCAGAGTCAGGACTAAACGTGGACCAGAGTCAGGACTAAACATGGACCAGAGTCAGGACTAAACGTGGACCAGAGTCAGGACTAAACATGGACCAGAGTCAGGACTAAACGTGGACCAGAGTCCAGGGGGACTAAACGTGGACAGACCAGAGTCAGGACTAAACGTGGACCAGAGTCAGGACTAAACATGGACCAGAGTCAGGACTAAACATGGACATGTTTAAATCTAGGCTCAAAACATTTCTGTTTGTCTGTGCATAAGACTGAAAAAGATTTGTCTGCACTCTTTATTTTTTACTTCTTTTAAAAGTACATTTTATGATAATGATTATTTATATATTTTTTGTATTGTGATTTTGATGCCTCTTTTCCTGCTGTTTGCCTTGCCTTGCCAGAAATGTCTTGAAAATGTGATATTGCATTTAGCTATTTTATTTTAATCTGACTAAAACAACTAAAATTAAGATGAATATTCTGAGTTCTAGTCACTTTAACTGTGACTGGATATTAACTTTTGGCAGTGTGATTGTACTTTTTACTTTTGTAACAGGCATTTATTACTCAAGTCCCGGTGCTTTTACTTGAATAGTGAACTTCAGTACTTTTGTCATCTTTGTAGAGGTTATGCACAAACATTCTATATTTGAAAAAGGCTCCTGAACATTTTAACTAAGTGGCAAAAGAACATCTGATAAAATATGTTGTTGTTGTTGTTTTTTTTTGTTTAGCTCTCATTTTTCCTTTAGATTGTTTGTTTGGCAGAAATTGTATAAATTAGCTTTTCTGGTAACAGTACGCACTTTAGCTAGCTTGTTTGCTAACAGCAGTTGGAGACTTGGGACATTTTTAATTTTGCTAATAATTTACTCATCAAATGGACTAAAAACAGCTTATTTAATCATAAAAGGCAATGAGTTTCTTTGTGTTGTTGTAGTTTTTGCTTTTCTGCCACTGTTTACCTGGTTTTCTCTTTTTACATGTCACGTACAAACTCAGTACTCAGCAGTAGTTGTGATTCTTTATATTTAATAGTCTGTTGCTCGACTGTGACCTTTTTTTTTTTTTAGAATGTTTTGACCATGCTTTTTTGCCTGACTGTGTAAAATAATATAATGTGTAATATGTGTTTTTAGGTATGTGAAGGTGCATTTGGTCCCTCTGGATGCGTCCCGGGCCTGTGCGTTTTACTGCTGCACAGCGCTGGAGCCTCAGTTCAACCTGAGTTTTAACGAGGGTTTCCGGATCCCTGTCCCAGCCAACGCTCTGGCCCTCAGCGCTCTGCAGATGTCTGTGTGTGCCCTGGGACCACAGGCACAGGACGAGCTGCTGGTGGGTCTTCATATGTCGCACTATATGTTTACTGAAGCTATTATGCAAACACGTTCTCCTTTAGGTCCTCATTTATTAGGAAGTTTTAGGATTCAGTTATTCTTCTCATCCTTCTGACCTATTTTCCCTAAAATGCCTGACTAAAATCATTTGGAGCTTTTGGAGCACAAACAAACGGCTGGACTTTGTGAAACTGAAATCCCGTAGTTATAACTTCTGATGATTTAGAGGCTGTAATCAATTGTGAGAACAGGCTCTGCACACACAAAAAAAGCATTAAACGTGCCTTTATCCTCAGCAGTAGTTTTGCCCTGTTGCTGTCAGATCTTTTTAAGTAACTGTTGTGTTGTGTTGTTTGTCACAGGGTAAAGCACAGGTGGGCCTGTCGGACTGTGAGAGGAGCACAGACATGTTGTACCACTCTCTTCAGCTGCAGATGGTCCAGAGTCCAGAACCCAGACCTGAACCCAAGACCTCACGCCGGCTGCAGGACGGTCCCGAGGAGAGGCCCAGGGTCCTGGTCAGTACACATACAGTATGTCAGAAGAGGAAGGAGGCTATGTATGTATGATACAACTCTCAATCTCTGTTGGTGGAGCAGTGCAGCATCTTTTCAAGACTCTTTGAGCGCATCAATGTAAAAGAACATTCACACAAACACGATCCAAACGGCCACCGGTCGCCAAACATTCCTGAAAGAGCATGCACGTGATGTAATGCTTGATGACGAAACATAACACGAGTAGCTGTCAAACTTAGGGGTGTCAAATTAGTGCGATTAATTAATTACAGACATACTAATCGAGTTAAATTCTTTAATTGCATTGATCTATTTTGAAATCTTTAACTTCATTGCATGTGCGAGTTGCAAAGTGGACATGAGGGTTGTTCAGCTTGACTTGAGGAAAGTCTGCACATGTCAGTCGACCTGAGGGACGGGGGGCAAAGGTCACAAGTAACAACGAGCAAGCGATTTTATGTTCAAAAACTTCCTAAAGTCTTAATTTTTTACAATATATTAATATTTGCTATCTGCAACAATAATGTAATGAATTAAATTGGATAAAAACAAAACAAAAACACTTACGTTGTGTGTTTTTCTCAGCAATTTTTAGGTGAGATTAAAAATAGATTAATTAGATTAATTAATTACAGATTGTAACTAATTAATCTCAATTTTTTAATCGCTTGACAGCACTAGTTAAACTCTGACGGCAAACAAATGTTTCTAATCTTACCTCACAAATTAAGCTCAACTTCTATTTCCCGCCACAGTCCAGCCTTCGTCCTGCCTTCACTGCAACTCCTCCGTCTTTGTTTTCCTCCGACCAAATCCATACTTACAATCCATGCTCGACAAATAGTGTTTTTTCTGTAAACATAATTTTCGGTTTTCCTCACAATTTTCCCACGCACTGATTTACTGGTTCTCTAGTAGCCACGGGCCAATCAAATTTGCGGCAACTGGTGAAGCAGAATATTCAAGCAAGTCTTCAAAACCTCGCCTCCACAACCTGCTCCGCGCTCCTCTGACCCCCGACAGCGCCATTCACACCAAACACACGTGAGCAGAAGTTGGTTCAGATGAGCGACCCTTGGCTTGGTGTGACAGACCCTGACAGCCACTGATTCTGAAGTTAGGGCCTGGATAATGATGATGATGATGATGGGTTTATACTTATAAAACATTTTCCCAGACAGATGTCTCCCAAAATGCTTCACACAGCCTAGAATGGATGATTTGACTCTAAACAGGACAATGACAAGTTTCTTTTTCTTTTTCCCATTTCTAGGAGCTTGATAGTTTATTTTTGTCAGATATTGTGAGAAGGTTTGAGAATATAGTAGAAAAAAAGGCAACTGGTCAGATCCTTTAAACAATTGAATGTTTTTTGTGATGTTTCAGGACAAAGTGTGTAGTCTGCTGTCTCGGGCCAACTCACACCAGGACAACAGCGACCCAGAAAGACTTCGGCATAAGAAGAATGAAGAGCAGAGAGAGGCGCAGACTGAGAGGTGACCTTTGACCTCCAGTATATGTTTAAATGAAAAGCTAGTGTAGTATATTTATTGAGATTTGGCCTGTGTGTGACAGGAGCTGGCAGGCGGAGTCTGTGGACAGCGGCTGCAGTAACAGCACAGCCTTCATCGGCCTGTGCTCTGAGGCGCTCTGTGCTGACGGGATGTATCTCACCGCTGGGGGCGCTGCGACATCACTCCCACTAAACTGCCTCCACTCAAGGTACAGACTGATCTAAATAGTGTACTTAAAGTGATTCTGTCCCTTTAAAGTGATACTAAGTCATTCTTTTGTAAAACTGCATAACTACATCAAACTGTGTTTCACCCCACTGACCAATGACATTTGTAGTTTGTGTGTATTATAACCAATTTAGTTACTATTGTGAATGTTGTTTTGAAGATATGCAAAAATGTACTAGTGAGTATACTGTTTATAGTAAAAAAAAAAAAAAAAGAAAACTATTTTTTTTTTAAAGGAGACCTGTTGTAAATCTATTTTTTAAGTCTTAAACGGGAACCCATTGTATTTTTTCTTTGTGTTTGGGAATAAACTATAATATTTCAGTAATTTACATTTTTTTTTTTAAATTGATGTAAAACAGCTTAGAAATAAAAAGAGGATATTCAGATTCATTGTAAAGCATGTATGGTTCAAAAAAGTCACGTAGCCACTTTACAACAATAAAAATGGCAAATTTAACATGCTGCTTCTTATATTAAAATCTTACAATGAAGAGGTGGGGCTTATCTGTAAAGAGGCGGGGCTTATCAGTTCTGCAGTTTTGCACAGGAAGTAATTGGACCTCTTTCTATTTCTAAGCTGTTTTACATAAATTTTGTGTTCTACAAAAAACAGAGGGTAAATTACTGATATATACAGTGTATATTATATTATATAGTATATTCCTAAATACATAGAAAAAATGTAAATCCCTAAAAAAAGGGATGCCGTACTTTCTGGTAACAGTTTTTGAATAATTTACTCACATTTCAAAATGTAGCTAATAGTTAAACCTAAAAAACCTAATACGCTTAAAACTGCTTGATTTATGTATGATTTATTCATCTTTTTCATTACTGACGGTGGTAAAAACCGTATGGGCATCTAGAATAAACAAAGTGACTTTCTGACTGTAAGAGTGTCACAAAAAGCTGTATTCTAATTTCAAGTCAAATGGTAATTTCAGATTATAAATTGCTGGTCAACTAGATATTTTATGGTTTTTTTTGTAATTTTTATTTATTTATGAACGCTTTAATGTCGTATTACGATATTTGTGTTTGTTTGTTTGTTTGATTGTTTGTTTTGGGCGCTCGTCAGTGCCGCCATATTTGTTTGGTTTGTTTTGACCTCTGCACATTTGGCCTTCACTTAAACCACAAAGCTACGCAGTAATTGGTTCTCCACACACAGTGAGAATTTAGTTATTTCATGAGTGTCATCTTCCAAAAATGAAGGACTGTTGTAATGTTTCAGGTGGAGAAGGCGACTATGACTGAGGGACCTTTTCCGGAGCCAGTGCGAGTGCGTCCCAAAGACAGAGGGGGCGCTGGAGCCACTCCCCTTTCATGAGGGGCAGCACCATTGTCCGCTCACAGACCTTCTCTCCAGGAGCACGCAGCCAATATGTCTGCCGGGTATGAGCTCAATACTGAAGGTTTATTGTGATGTTTATACTTTACTAATGAACACGTTTTGTTCTTACAGTTGTATCGCAGTGACAGTGACAGCTCAACTTTACCAAAGAAAACGCCTTTTGTCCGAAACACGATGGAGAGGAGAACATTACGATATAAGCAGGTAAGAGAAGCTACCATAGTTAGCAGAATTATGTTAAAGAATTTTTTTTTTTGCTTCTTTTTACCCAGTTTGACAAGTTTGATAATATTTTTTACATGGCCAGAAAATATGACATAGATTGATGTAATTCCACTACTGTTACCTAACAACCAAGCCAATAACAATACAATGAATGCCGAATACGTTCCCTTTAAAGCTAGTGATAAGTCAGTGTTTTGGTGTGATTTGTCAGCAGCAGTCGTACCGCTCATCCCTGGCAGAGCAGCCCACTCGCACCTCTCTGGACCTGGAGCTGGACCTCCAGGCCTGCAGGGTGCGCCAGAGACAGCTGCTGGAGGAGCTGAGTGCACTGCGAGAGCTAAAGCTACGACTGGAGGAACCTCAGAGCCGGGACACGTCTGAGCTGCCTCACTGGGCCCTACGAGACGAACGCTTCAGACGACTGCTGCGAGAAGCACACAGACAGGTACCAGCAGCATTTTAAAGTATCATCAATCAGAGCTGTTTCATTTCATTATTTTTTATAGCAGTCCACATGTTTGCTCACTTATCTAGTTCATTCTGAGTCTCAAAATTCAGAAAAGTATTTTCTGAGGCTCAGAAGGAAAAGAACTCCAGCTGTGTTTTTGATGAGGCAGCATCTTTCAGGTGTTCTATTTTTTATATATATTTTTTGTTTACCATATAAAGATTTATATTGTAAATGGTGACCAGACATCCCTATTTACCCGTGACCCGTGTCTCTATTTAGAGCTCTGTGTCCCATGTCCCATCAAATGTGTCAAAAGCCATTGATTTGTCCCAATTTTACACACATTTTGCCCCAGTTGTCCCAGTCTTAGACCACTTTGATATTCAGTAGTAGTAAATATGAAAATATATTGACGTTAGACTAGTAAAAAATGCATCTCATTCTCACAGAAATACGTTTGTATACCGCGCACATTTAAAAGCTCATACGTACTAAGCAAATTTAAAAGCGTTTACATACCTCGCACATTTAAATGCGTATGTATACCACACACATTTTAATGCGTATGTATCCATGCACATTTTAATGCGTATGTATACCATGCACATTTTAATGCGTATGTATACCACACAAATTTAAATGTGTATGTATACCAAACAAATTTAAATGTGTATGTATACCAAACATGTTTAAATGTGTATGTATACCAAACATGTTTAAATGTGTATGTATACCAAACATGTTTAAATGTGTATGTATACCAAACATGTTTAAATGTGTATGTATACCACACATGTTTAAATGTGTATGTATACCAAACATGTTTAAATGTGTATGTATACCAAACATGTTTAAATGTGTATGTATACCAAACATGTTTAAATGTGTATGTATACCACACATGTTTAAATGTGTATGTATACCACGGAAATTTAAATGTGTATGTATACCACACAAATTTAAATGTGTATGTATACCACACAAATTTAAATGTGTATGTATACCACACATGTTTAAATGTGTATGTATACCACACACGTTTAAATGTGTATGTATACCACACATGTTTAAATATGTGTGTACACCACACAAATTTAAATGTGTATGTATACCACACATGTTTAAATGTGTATGTATACCACACACGTTTAAATGTGTATGTACACCACACGTTTAAATATGTGTGTACACCACACAAATTTAAATGTGTATGTATACCACACATGTTTAAATGTGTATGTACACCACACAAATTTAAATGTGTATGTATACCACACATGTTTAAATATGTGTGTACACCACACAAATTTAAATGTGTGTGTACACCACACAAATTTAAATGTGTATGTATACCACACATGTTTAAATGTGTATGTACACCACACAAATTTAAATGTGAATGTATACCACACATGTTTAAATGTGTATGTGTACCACACAAATTTAAATGTGAATGTATATCACGCAAATTTATATGTGTATGTATACCACACAAATTTTAATGCTTATTTTTACCAGGCACATTTTAATGCGTATGTATACCACGCAAATTTCTATTTCTAATTCTTTCTTTGTCTACTCTATGTGTTGCTGCCCCAGTTTATTCCTATGGTGGATGTAAAGATGTGTTATTTTTTATAAATATTAACAAAATCCTAATCTTAACCAACTCAAAGCCACAGACAAACCAAAAACCAAAACACCTGTCTATAAGACTTTAATATACTAGTGTCTCTATTTGACACTTCAACAGTTGTGATGAATTGTAAAACTTGTTTTGTACTGTACATTTGTGAACTGCAGGCAAGCCAAAGCAAACAGGAGCAGCGTCAGGAGGAGGCGGCCGAGCGCAGGCTGAGGAAAGCGTCCAAAGAGGTGCTTCAGATGAGAGGACAGAGCAAAGAGCCGCTACCTGTCCAAACTTTTAGGTAAGAGATAAACAGAGGACAGATCTTCAGGTGAGACGCAAACACGGCGCAGACACATAACTAAAGACCCATGTCCTTTGTGTGGACAGAGAGAAGATGGCTTTCTTCACCAGACCAAGATTCAACATACCTCCTTTACCGGCCGACGACGTGTGAGCTGCAGCGTGACGACTAAAATGATGAAGTATTTTTTTCTGAGCACATGAAGTACAAACGTCCCACACCTCAAAGCAGATGGGACGTTTTTAGTGTTAGCTTTGCTCAAAAACTCTGTTACACACAGTTTTAACCATCGAGTTATAATGATGACTAGAGAGAGCGTAGCCATGGTAACCTGCAGCAACAAACACCCAGCTACATGTGAACTATAATTCATGCAAACTATATTTTCCCAAAATAATTTAAAAGTAATTACTGCTCATGTTCAACCAAACTGCTGTGAAATATCTTGGATAAAACATTAATTGTAGCTAGTAAATCTCTCATTAGATGTATGCAGTGCTTTTCAGGAGACTCAAAGATGCTTTACATTTTACAATATGCACTCCAAGTTCAGTAGGCAGGGGCAGACAGAACTGAGGCTGTCATTTTGTGCTTTTGGCCCCTGCGACCATCACCAACCATTCACAGTCACACCAGACCCATACGAGGTAATGTGGATGCTGTTTAGATCTGATGGGATCAGGCACTGATATCATAAACTCATATGACCACAATAACGTCACAAAAATGTACAATTTAGCAGTGAGTGGAAAAAAAACATGAGAGTCAGTGGTGAGAAAGGACTGTTCCTCCTCTATGAGCTCAACTAAAATGAAAAATAGCTATGGTCTGACAGTCTGATAGTAAATGTATTGACTGTTTGCATATAAAAAGAGAAAATGAGGGGTATATTAGTAGAAAAGCAGATAAACAACAGGAACACACAGATTTCTCTCATATTTCTCACAGACCTTGGGATCACACACAATTGAACTTTATTTTCTCTGCTTCTATACTATGTTTTTTGTAGTTCATTTGATGAAGAAATTATGTGTTGTGTTGCAGTTGAAATGTTCTAAATCTCAAACTGCTGTTAGCAAACAAGTTAGTTAAGCTCTGTGCAGTTGCCACAGAAACAGAAAACTATTTTCAGTTTACATTTTGTTCAATTAATTAAGTTTTGGTAAATAAAAGTTCCATGGGAAGAAATAGGCTAAAATTAGGTCTATGCCAGGGGTGCCCAAACTTTTTCTTTTGTGGGTCAAAATTAGCTTTTTTTTTTTTTCCTCGGCAGATTAATTGTATTACAGTATAATGAAGCATGCCAAAGGCCAAACATTGTTTTGTTTGAATTTAAAAAGTTTATTTGAGAAGAGTTGTTGATTAAGTTGTCTTGTATTAACATAATTTAGGAGATTCCAATTTATTTTGGTGTCATTTGGTGTCAATTGAATCAAAAAGATAGCACTAACAAACCTGAGCATCCTTTCAGAGGCCAAAGTGGACTCCCTGGCGGGCCCAGTTTTGCCCCCGGGTCCCACATTGGGCACCACTAGTCTATACAGAACACCTATTGTGAAGTGCACACAATAAGGATCAATGTTTGTGTCCGTAGTGAACCCAGGACAGTGCAGTGTTTTAGGTTGAATAACTAAATTCAGAATTCAGAAGAGAAATGTCCAGACCATAAATACAGTAAAAATTCTCTATAATCATGTGTATGGTCTTGTTTTTTTCATTAATATCAAACTAAATTTTGCTGCTGTTCCACTCACAAGATGGCCGCCACAGCTGCCACGGCAACAGAACTCACACTCTCTCTAGTCATTATTAGAACTCAGTGTTTTGACCGACAACAAACCGACTGTTCAGCTCCTTTTTGGTGATGTTTTTGTAGTTTTTTTTACTCGTGTTACTTAAGAAAAGGCTGGAGACGGGAACAAGCGTCGGTTTGGACACGTTCACTGTACTGTAACTTATTGTATAGTACTTTTCCTTGAAGGAAATTGAAAATGCTTCTGGCTTATTAAGTGTATTTTTTTTAGCTTTGAACAAATAGCACTTCAGTGTTCTCACCAGATTATCGTCTGATTTCTGTTTCTTGATTCTTAAAAGGTATTATTTGGACAAATGTCGCTTTGTAATCCACTTTTATTACAAAATGTTGTCTTTTGTTATTATTATGTATTAAAATTAAAATTAATATTATTTCATGTACTATTCAATATAAGGATGAATATATGAGACACTGTTTCAGATTTTATAAAATGACGTCTGTAAGAATTCTCTGCAGTGTTACCTCTTTGTGAAGATAAACAAAACAAACTCTATCCTGGCTCACTCTGGGCACTTGTTTTCTGTCTCTTTATTACTGTTTACTCTGGCTTCTTAAAGTTACACATGACACTTTAAACCAGAGGTGGGCAATTACTTTTAACCAAGAGCTATAGTTGAATACAGACAAGTATTTTTGCCCATTTTATTTGATATTTCTTAAGGACACAAATGCAAACACATGCTCCACTATGTAGCTAACGAAAACAAACAAACTCAATATTCTGAAAAACATTCTGGGGCCTGATTAAAACAGTTTGCCTAGCTCTGGATTAAACCACACTTTACAGTAAATTATGTGAACATGACTATATTAAATATTTGGTAATACTATAATAAGATACAAATACAAATCGTTTACAAATAATAGTAAATTATTAAAACATTACTAAATGATTAGATAATATTTTCTAATGATGAACAAACAGCTAATCCAGGATAAAAATAAATATGTAAAAAAACAAAACAAAAAACTTAACTATTCATTAGTAAATCATTAAATAAGATTTACTAATCATTGGCAAATCATGAACTGATCATTATCGATTGGCTTTATCTATTAAAAAAAAAGGTACCACTTTATATTAACTACACCTAAATTAGCCTTAGTAAAACCTTAATAAAGCATGAATAAAGACTTAATTATTCATGAACAAATGATCAATAGATGAAAAAGTTTATTAATGCTTAGTGACTACTTATTTAAGGAGATATGGTTAGGATTTTGTGGTTGGGCTTGTGGTACTTATGTTATTAAGTCTTATACCACGGTCATTGAGAATGCCAATGCTAACTGCCGTGCGTTAAGAATGCATAACGCACAGGTAGTTCAGGCAACAGCCAAATCACATTCCAAATCACTGCTCTGTGGCCGTCACCATAACAACGGGTAAATAAATGCTGCCAGTTGAGAAAGTGAGCCATAAATACAGTTGATTTCAATGTACATTTTAATATTTTTCTACCATCAAATTTTGAAGACCTTATTTACCTATTTGTTGTTAAATTAACAACTTATGCTATCTACTTTTTCATGCCAACAGTTGCTATAATTTCATTGAGCCGGCTCATCACTATAACAACAACCAACCAAATGTAAACAACTTCTATCAGTGTGGAGGAACTACATTTGTGTAAAACACAGAAATAACTAATATCTCAAACATTAACATATCATAAGCACATTTGTAATATTCACAGATGAGCTATTACACTTTGTAGCCGTGGTATAAGCGCAATAAACAACTTGGAGCCGTGCGTTATGCAGTTTTAACGCACTCCGCGGAGGAACACCACTCCGCTTCGCGTCGTGGTGTTCTAAGACTCCACGTCGTGCGTTAAAACTGCATAACGCACGGCTCCTCGTTGTTTATTGCTTACTTAATAAACTTTCTGATTCATTAATTCATTTGTTCATAATGAGTAAGTCTTTATTTATGCTTTATTAAGGGTTATTAGGACTAATTAAGATGTAGTTATTATAAAGTGTTATAAAAAAAAAGAAAGAAAAAGGTATGCACGGTAGCAGAGTGGTTAGAGCTCTGGCTTCCCAAGGAGGTCGTGGGTTCGACTCCCGGGTCGGACCATATCAACATCATGCGATCTTTCTGGGTGGAGTTTTCATGTTCTCCCTTTCTTATATTATTTCAAGTTAAATGGACTCAATCCTCTGGTCTAACATGATTTCAAATTCCTGGTAAAAGCCAACGACCTGATGACCTCACTCTTCTTACCAAACCTCCATTTTCCACAGCTGACCCCTGTCTCTCCTCCTTTGACTGTCGAAGTATGTCATCGCGCCGTCACATGACTCTCTCTAACCACAAGCCTCTTTTGTGACCCAATTTGAGAGCAGTTTCTTCAGAAGTTTCATCCACTTCTGCAGAACAACATCCGCTTTCACACATCTCGAGTGTAGATCGACTTTTCCCAGCGTAAGCAAGAAAAAGAAATGCTTAGTTAAGTTGGTGGAAGAGTAGTAAAGCTGTCACCTTTCTGAAGCCACAGCCCAATGCAGAAATGCTGATGAGATTAGAATGTTCAAAATGTGCTGTGAGCCCTAAAGGTAGAACCGTACCCAGTCTGTGCACGCTGAAGTCGTAAATAACATGTTTTTGACAAGTCCAAAACACATCCCTGAACTGTCGGGTTCGTTATTAAGGCTTTGCACAGGTTATGCAAATGAAATCACAGCAATCTAAATGGCACGAGCGTTGAGTGGAGAAACTGCAAAAGCTAATTTGTAGACTTGGCTAAAAGGAAATTTGGAATATTTAACTTGACTTTGACGAAATAAGAAATAATTCCTTAAGTGATACAGACATTTACTTTCCAAGATTTTTGCTTAAAGGTGCAATAGCCCATGTTTGCTTCCTTGAAAAACTACAGCAAACTAAAAATTGGATTTTGGTTAACAAACGACAAAACATTGCGCAGGGCCGGTGTTCTGTCAAGATTAGCCCCCCTGTTGAGACCCCCCACTCCTAGTTTAAAGTTAGTGCTAGAAAATCAGCAATATTTTATAAATTTCAAATTATGTTTGCTAACTGTCAAATTATGCCTAAACTTAGTCAAATTAAACTATTTACAGCGGGAAGCTTGGTACGTCACAAAAGCTAGTGAGGGGGACTCATCTCAACACCACACCGGCCCTAGCCCTTTTGGTTTCCTATGTTTACAGACAGTAAACATACAGTTGGCAGCTCATTTGACCCCAATGCTTTATATGACCCCAATTCCCCCAAAAAACTGATAAATGCCAAGTCATAATTGTAAAATACATTTTGAAATCATCTTGCGACCCCCAGATTTTGCTTCACGACCCCACTTTGGGAACCACTGCTCTACAGAAGAATCTGTTAACTTTTTTGAGATAACATCACTTCAACAACTCTTTGGACTAAGTTGCGACAAGACTTGGAATAGTTGTGCTCAAAATACACTATATTTGCAAAAGTATTGGCTCTCCCATTCAAATGCTCAGAATCAGGTGTCCTAATCACTCGGCCTGGCCACAGGTGTATAAAGTCAAGCACTCAGGCTGCAGACTGTGAAACAAGACATTTGTGAAAGAATGGGCCGCTCTCAGGAGCTCAGTGAATTCCAGCGTGGAACTGTCATAGGATGAACCTGTGCAACAAATCCAGTTGTGAAATGTCCTCGCTCATAAATATTCCACAGTCAACTGTCAGCTCTATTAGAACAAAATGGAAGCGTTTGGGAACAACAGCAACTCAGCCACAAAGTTAGGAATGGGATCGCACTTCAGTTCAGAGTATGAGTAAAGGCAGGTGAGCCAATACTTTTGGTAATATAGTGTACACATAAATCACCAGGAAATGTCTTCAAGAGTGAGAAAGTTGCATTTCCGAATGAATTGATTAGGATTTTCCCCCATCAAGCAGCACACACGAGTACAGTCGGACTGCAGCTAGGGCGTTCCTGATAATAAGGCTCCAGAACATTCCTGTGTGCTTCATAAGACTCAAGAGCGTTATATTCCTAAACTTAATCACAGTCCCTCCAAATCTGACTCTCTAGCGCTAGCTTCAATGGAGGCATCCTGTTTTGCACTGAAACACCCCATTTTGGCTGCAGTTGAATGATACTGGAGTAGAACACACCGCCAAATACAGTACGATGCGTTGACGACAGTATCTACATGGCCGATTATCACATGACTTCCTTCAGTATGATAAAAAAGAAGTCTAAAAAAGTTGAAAATTATAAGTAGTAATTTAAGTTCTAAAACAGAATCCCTCCGTTAAGCTGAAAATTGCATACAAATTAATCTTCGCAGGACGACTTTAGATCTTAGGTTGTGCAAGTTTTGTGTTTATTTACTTAAAGGTAAAGCTAATTTCATTTACTACAGCACCACTGCATAGACCACTGACAAACTAAAGGACTTGTAGTTTCACATATTTCTTGCTTCCTGACACAGATTTTTTTTGTTTTTGTCGTTAAAATGCATGGCTTGTGCTTGTAACCAGGCCGAGTGTCATTCTGTTCTTATTCAAACATGAGTGGCTGGTTAAATACTGTATAGTTTTCTCTTCTCATTACAGCAGATGTCCAGATATAATGCTCAACCACAGAATTTCCTCCTCACTCAAAATGATAACGATCCTACACACAACGTGAACAGTCCAGTGTCTGTGGTGTCAAAAACACACTAGAGGATTTTAGAAGACTTTGTCATTTTAAAACATGTAAAAAAATTGCAGGCCTCAATTTTTTTAACATGTTTAAAAAATGACTGTTCTTTTAACAGAGCTGCGTCTAGGCTAATTCCGGTTAGCCTAGCGGATAATTCCTTCTCGTTCCATTCATTTCTTATCGGAATTTGTAGAGATGTTCTAAAATTAATTAATTTAAAAAAATCACAAGAGTTTATTTCAACTAGATAAGTCCAGACCTTCACATACTAGTGTATATACAGTATTTGGTGCAATGCTAAATGCTAACACATAAATTAACCTAAATATAAAATAGACAATTTGATAAAAGCCATTAAAAGTCATTTGATAAGGCAGGCTGATTGTTTTTGTACTGTAAAAAGCTAGTTTTAACATTAATTCATTTAGTCAAATAGACGTTAGCATTAGCTTCGAGGCCAAACACATTTTGTAAATCTTTTTTTTTGTGTGTGTGTAAAATATTTTTCTATTATGTAAAACATGTAGGAAATGTTTACCTGATTGTAGCTTGTGTTCGCTTCGCGTCAATTAAATGTTTCAATATTTCAGGGCGTTTCAGCCAATTCTCCTTAGAAGAACTATCAGCAGGTATTTTCAGACTGGAACTTAGCTTAGCTTAGCTGCAGAACTGTGAAAAAGACCTATTAAATGATTAAATCTGCTTATAAAGTCTGTGTTTTGGTTGTAAGAATCGTGGTAAAGGTCATATACGTATTATGACAAATTGAGCTTTTAGCCATGTTGCCTTACAAAAAAATCACCAGAGTTGTATTTTGTTTCATTCACAAATGTTTGAGGAATCTAACTTTTTAGGCTCTCTACGTTTCCAAATTTGGAAAACAGCTCTTTAATGTCTTTAGTGGAACTATTGTGCTCTACAAACAGTATTCACCCTAATCTGACCCACCTACTATACTTGGAACTGCACTTTCTGTTTACAGCATTTCCATTGAGGGCTCTTTTCACAGTGCTGTGGCTAGGCTAGTTCTGGTTAGCTTCATCCCTGCAAATAGTTCCTTCTCACTTCATTCATTTCTTATCAGAATTTGCAGAGAAGCGCTAAAATAATTAATAACTAAAAAAATCACAAAGATTCAACTAGATCAACACTGGCAAGTTCAGAGCTTCACATACAAGGTAAATACTACACCAGGGAAAGCAGATGTGTTTATAAAAGTGTGTATTTTTGGCGCAATGCTAAATGCTAACGTAGAAAATAACCTAAATATAAAGTACACAATTTTATAAAAAACATTAGATTAAGAGTTTTTTTTTATTTTTATGAAAAGTTAGTTCAGTTTAGGTTAGCATTAGCTTTCACAGCTAAAATAAACCAGGCGACTGATTCTACAAGCTAACCACAGCTAAACAGGATGTGCACTGCTAAGAAAAATGGGCAGAGCAGAATAAGGTGAATTGCATTATCTTGAGTTGACGTCCTTTTGCGAATAGATCCATTTGACGTTTTGTTCTAATGAGATTGTTACAAAAAGTCTTTTTTTTTTTTTTTTTTGTTACACAGAGCAGTGAATGTTTCAAAAAGGCTAAAACCATAGCTTCAGCTTTAGCCAGAAAATTCAAATGTAGGAAATGTTCAAATGATAGTAGAGGTGCTTGGATTTCATACAAGGAGCCTTTAAACGACATCACAACATGAAACAGGGTGTTTTCAGTTTGAGAGAGGAACGATGTGTCAAAATGCATGTGAATGAAACAACACACATCTCCAGCTGTATTTTTATGAGGAAACTACATTATTACATTGATTAAAAAAGTGTACAATATGGGCCTTATTTCTGTTGTAACCTCTCACTTTAGCCCCAATTCTATATTTAGCTGTAAAATGATGCTTAAACTTAGCCAAATTAACCTTATCAATGTCCAGCGGTTTGGTTTATACGTCACAAAAACAAGAGAAGAAAGCCCTTTTGGAATAGCTGACCAATCAGACAAACTCATCACTTGGCGCTGTTTGGCTGTGGTAAAGTTCCTCATACCAAGCTGGAGCCTTAGTCATACTTAATCTGGCAGCACATAAAACGAGTTCAGATCCTTTTGTGACATTTTGCAGTGATTTATTGTCTCACAGTCGCAGCATGTTGCAGAATGTCAGAGAGAGTTCAGAAGATTCCCTGCGGTTGAAAAAGCACTTGATTTGTGCGTATAAACACGGCATGTGAATTCAACTTGTAAAAGCCACGAGAGAGCGAATAGTCACTGAAGGTAAAGAGCTGAAGGTAAGCCTGGCACTGTCTGGCTGCTGTGATTGGCTGTTGAAACGTTCGAACAGACAGTTGTAACAGACTTGGTTCTCTCTGAGTTGCTACAGTCCTCTAGTGTGCTGAAGGCTTATATCGGGATGGAGACGATGGTGGGCAGGTCTCCGATGGGAGGAGGGTTGTACTTCTCCACTCTCATGAGCCTCCGCAGGATGTCGTCGCGATCCCGAGGCCAGGAGTAAACGTTGGTGTTTTGGAGCCAGGCTGGGACGTGACACTGCCGTGAGGACAGAAACGTGACAGTGCATGTTAGGACTTTAAGATCATTATCAGAAGTTCACTGGCTTCAGCTGCAGCTTACCCTTTTAGCTCCAGGGAACAAAATTGGAATGAAGCGGAAATTCTTGCTCCCATTCTGGATAAATTCATTTTGTAGCTGGAAAAAAAACAGTAAAGGTTTGTTAAAGACAAATAAAATGCTATACATTTGTACAATTTAATGCATACATCCATTACTATGGAAATATTAAAGCTGCGATAGTACTACGATTTTCACCACAAAACTAAAAGTGTTCCTGAGAAATCCTTCTTCTGTACATTAAGAATCTGGATAAACTGTCACTGAAGGTCGTCGTAAAAACACAGCGTTATGGCGAATACTTGAAGCTGATTGGTTGAATCGTCACTATATTGGAAGAAACCAAGAAATCACACACAACTTCTCTCTCCCAAAAGCACAAATCTTTTTTTTTTTTTTTCAAGAAACAATAGTGCTTAATGCTGCTAAGATTTAGGTCAAGTTTGTCTGTTAGTGTTGTCATGCTTTGGTTCACTTTCGCTCAAATCACAATGATGTGCTGTGATTGGGCTGTTGTCTTTACAGGTGCACTATGTAACTTTCTGACTAAAAATAGAATTGAATAAAAGCATCTTTTAGTCATTTACACTTTTTTATTGAGATAAAACAATAAAAATCACTTTGAGTGAACTTTGGCCTGGAGGACGGCCTCCTCTTGTATGTTTCTATGGAAAAGCACTTCCTTTCGCTGTGTTTTTTCACATCATGACATAAAACATATTTACCATACTTCAGAATGTTCCAAAGTGTGCTTCTAACTTTCTATTTCAACAGAATTGTATAGATGAGTTTTCATCTCCAGAAAGTTCTTTCCAATGCATCTGGTAGATCCAGTTTACAAAAGATGATATAACTCTAACCCTAACTAGGGATGGGACAATATTTTTCATAATCGGGATAATCGTACGTGACGATAATCGCAATTATAGCAGCAGACGAGCATCTGTGGCCTAATAAGAGCATGTGATATCTGATGCTGTGAACTCAGTAAAAGCTGTATTATGGTTAAACAAAGAAAAGGTTCAAGTTAATAGGTGGGTTTCACATTCTAGAATTCTTGGCAGTTGCAAGCCAGATGGAGGGCAAGAGGCAGATTTTCCCATTAATAACATTGGACTTTGCCATGGAATAATTCAAAAAATATTTTGCTAATTTAAAAAGTGGCGACTTCTAGGATGACTAAACACATTACTCGATTGCACTCCAAAAAAAAAACTGCATTTAAGCTATATTAATTTTAGCTGCCCTCCACTTCATTGAAATAACATTGGCCAGTAGAATGTTGTGATGTCACGTGAAACCAACCTATTAATGACTCTGAGACAAAGTTAGTAGATTTTTGCTCAACATTGTAAACATTTGTTCACTTTGAATCATTATCGATTGTACTTAGACCAAAATACAATAAGTAGTTGTTCAAACACATACATATTGTGTGCTAATAAATATTTCAGTGATTTTGAATCTGTGCACTTTTACATTTAGTACATTATTGTGATAATATCGTTAATCGTGATTATTTTGGTCACAATAATCGTGAGTGTAAATTTTAATATTGTCCCATGTCTAACCCTAACCCAATTAAATGAGAGGCATCTGGCTGCAGACCTCCATGAGGAGGACCCTGCCTCGCAGACCTCCATGAGGAGGACCCTCACGTGACTTACCTCCATCCAGAGGACCCTAAAGCCCGGATGTTCACCCATAATATGTTTAAGATACCATGGTACATTAAGTGGCGCTATATTGCGCTTAAAACATAGCGGCCCGCAAATAACGTTGAAGAAATAAAAGGAGCTAGGGGATTTTGTCACTGTACATTAACAAACCATAACTGTTATAACCTACTTCCGTGTAACAAACACAGTACAAGACGGCAGGGCCTAGAGGAGCAGTTGGATCGGTGGTTGAGTGGTCAGTGCGATGGTCTTATGATTAAAGATTTTAAGTTCGACTCCCGCACCCTTCAAGTCTTCAATGGAGAGTACTACAGGTGAGCTGGTTGCCATAGTAATGAACATTTTACTGTTGCCAAATGGGCCTAAACGTTCATATTTTAATCGTAACCTTTACCCAAACCTTTTTCCTAAACTTAACCGTTCTACTAAACTTATCACCGTCCCTCTGTCCTGACAATTAGCATTTCAAGGCCTGTTGATACATTATGTTATGTAAATAAAAACGTTTTTGTTTAAAAACTTTATTGTTAGTTCGTCACATTCATGTCTCGTGAAAGTTATCGGTTGTCATAAAAACTATACTTGATTCAGCATCTCTTTCAAGCGTCTCAAAATTAGGTTTGTTTTGCATTACTTCCGGTCCTCACGGTGGAGGAGCCTCCTCATGGAGGTCTGCGAGGCAGGGTCCTCCTCATGGAGGTCTGCAGCCAGACCCTCGTGAATTAAATACCTTAAATCAAATTCCCCCTAGCACAGATATCTTGTTAATGTATCTATTCAGTGAAAATCAGTCCACAATGTTCTGTCTTTGTGTGACATGTCCTGGTCACAAAAATCCATGAAGCTCGTCTGTTGTTGTTAGCATTGTGACTAACTGCTGTTATCGTGATGAACAATTCAAAGGCTCAAAGTGCATTAGGTAAGTGAGCAAAGCCTGTGACTGATGTAGGAAGTTGTCACAATCTACACAGTCTATGAGGCGTACCTGCTTGTGGATGTAGACCGTATTAAAGGTGCGCTCGTCCTGCTCGTGGTCTGTGGGGGCGCTGTCACTGTGCTGTAATACTTGGGACTAATGATGATGATGATCAGATATTCTTTCTGCAGCAACAAAAGAAAAAAAAACAAACAAAATGAGTGTCTGTCATGATGTTATTTCTACTCAAAAAAAGATTAAGAAGGGAAGACTTTAGCTTGAGCAGACTAAAGAACAAAATTAAACTAACTAAACTGTAGCTGCATATTTCCATTCTGACGCCAGAGAATATTTTGTGGACCCTTAATAAATAGATTAGTTTACCTCACTAAGATATCGCTCCATGAAGTCGATTTTGCTGATGCTTCTGAACTGCTGCTCAAAGATGTCGATCTGCAAAGAAGAACACGAGCCCAGCACATTTTTACATAGTAACAATAGTTTTCAGACTACTTCAAGAACAAGACTGCAAAGAAAAGATTGAAAACAAGTCTAAAATAAAAGGAAGTAGAGCAGGGTTCTAAAGTGGTGACATCACACCAGAAAGACAGACATTTTTATGAGCCCGTAAACCTACATTTAACAAAACCACTGGGTTGTAGTGTATATTACAAAAAGTTCACACATCTTATTACATAGTTGCTAGGCCGCTTCCTAGTGTGATGTATATTTTGAATTCCTACAAAATTGGCTAAACTGGGAGGAAAGTTTTGAGTAAAATCTTAAATATGATGAACATTAAAGTGTGTATGACAGGTTAGACTACATTTTTAGTAAAACATAATTATAATTCAGATTTGACTAAACGTTTAGCTTGTTTCTGCCCAGTTTGGTTGTTTTGGTGAAGTTCATGATCATCTTTTGTTCAGTAAACATGACATGTGTGGAGGGGAATCCACAAATGTTACCTAACAACCACAATGTAATAAACGACAGTGACAATCTGTCAGTTGTTACTTTTATTGGTCAATTTCTTCATAAATTGCAGATTAACTGCTGTAACTATGAAAAATGTTTACCCCAGAGACTATAACACCAAACTAAGTCTAAGATGTGATAATCTGTTTTGGGCTTTAAAGTGAACCCTGACTATAATGACAAATATGGCTAAAATACAAGTACATCTCATGTTTGTTCAAATAAACTACAAACTAATATATAACTGCTTACCATTTTTATAAAATCTGCATTGTTTTGAACCCCTGGGCGCCGCCATATTGCCCAGACACAATGCATTCTGGGTTGATGATGTCAAATGGTTGCTTTTGGTTGTTGCCATGGTTACTCCTGTGGTTCGATCGGTGAACAGTTGAAACAAAAACACCACTGACAGTGTCCAGTTCTTGCCTCTTCCTCTTGATTATCTTTAGTTTTACTAGATTTTACATAATCGTTCTGTATTTGGCCAAACTCCAGCTCAAACTGAAAGGTTTTAACTGTTGAATTCATGTTGCTTAGTTACCTGTTACCCTGACAACCACCAGAGGGCAGACAGACAACCATTTGACGTCACAGCCAGGACAAAATGGCAGCCATGTGATTTCTTTAAAACATGATTTTGATAAAACTACAAATACTTTCAAGGTTTTTGTTATGAATTTATATAAGTGATAGTATTATAAGTGTTTTAGGGTAAACATGTGATTGTAGCCAGGGTTCGCTTTAAGACCATCAAGGGGACAGTCAAATAAAATGAGATATATTCATAATTAAAGCTCCACTGTGTCACTTTTCAGACATGTTTTCAAGTACGACATTAAAGGTGCACCGCGCAACTTTTTGGCCAAAAAAAAAAACTTGAGCGTGCTTGCTTGGCCACAAAATAGTCTTTTAATTGGCTTGGATGGAGGGACTGAACGTGTCTATTTTCGCAAAAAAGCGCTTCCTTTAGCTGATTTTGTTCAGATTATGGCAAAAAATGTATTCTTCTCCATTCAGAAAGTCCCAAAGTATAGTTTTAACTCTGATTCTACTGAACTGTGTAGATGACTTCTCACCTACAGAAAGTTACACAGTGCACCTTTAAACACAAGCTTCGTACAGATTTAATCTGAAGGCTTTCCAAGACTTTTTCTCGACTTTTCCATAACCATTCTCCATGTTTCCAGAACCTTGTATAACTTATTCACTCATAATTCAAACAACTATCCACTTTTAAAGACAGATTTAGTCATATTTTTACATGTTTATAAACAGCAAACAATCTGATAATGCACGTTTTTTAGCCTTAAAAAGACATAAACAACATTTTCTAGGCTTTTTATAAACTCGATATATTATTTAGGAACATTGTGACAAATCAGGTCACATTTTTTTCTAATTTAATGTAGGCTATTATTAAAAAAACAAACATATTTGCGGTTAGATTAAAGAAAATGAATGGTCTAATAATACTTAATGTTATTACTAAATCACTTCTGTTGCAACAAATTCAACTAGACATATTTTCAAATAGATCTGACTTTTAACTTGACCTGGTAGCCCCATGAGCTTGTCTCCATGGCGATATTTAAACTTAAAACCAGCCTGTGTAACATTCTCTTGCGTGTTTAAAAGTGGGGAGTACGTACGTGAGTGTCAAAGCCGTTGTGACGCAGCAGAGCCACAAAGCTGATCACTTCGTTGACGTGTTTGTCGCTGTCGGCTTCATAAGTCACAAAGACTCTTCCTGAAACACACACACACAACAAAATACAAAACAGGTGCAATAGCATTAGAACGGTAACAGCTAACATGACATTGTTACACCACATCGAGTCGTCATCATTTCTAATGTTAGTTAGTCAATCATTTTAAGCAATGTGCTGCATGTTTCCAAAAAAAAAAAAACACTTCCAGAAGGAGTTTTGTGGAGAATCAACAGAACATGTGTCGACGTGTCAACATCACAGCTCTGCCAACGCAAAACTACTGCAGCAGCACAATCAACAGCCACCTATATCAACAGGCGACTCAGAAGAATGACTGGAGACTGTTGCCATGGTAATCTGCTCCTGCTGTACTTTATTTATTGTTCATGTTCTATCAACTGTAAACACTGTAGTTCTTCATTTCAGACACAACAGTGGTCCGTGCTTAAAGAAAGACTGATTACAAAAACAAACAGAGCATTCAAATTTTGCTCAGTTTCTCAAAGCATCATGTGAGCATTCACAGCTGACCTACAGCACAAGTCTGAAAGCATCATTATAGGCCACTATAAGCACAGGCTTATAGTTGCCAACAATATTGCAATGACTCAAATATAGTTTATTCTGCATTAAATATAAACCAGTGCTGTGTTTCAGGGCGGGCTAAACGGGCCGTTAGCGCCCCAGCGCCGCCGCCGCGTCTAATTCAAGCAACAAAGATGGCGGTTCCCGTGGACAAATGTGTTTCTGCTGTTTTTGATGCGGTTTTGGTAGAAATACGGAGTACTTTCTTTTTGAAAGAAGAGCAGTATGTGTGACTCGTACTTGTTCTATCTCATGCGGGCATTGGATACACCATTACGAGTTGTTGCTGTGATTAGCTAAGCACAAATAAGGTAGGTCGCTCACCCAATCAGCTCAAAGTATTTCACTAAACCCCCGAGTCAAGTTCCAGATGGATATTGTGGAAGAACTCTAATCAGAGTTCAACACAGATCTACAAATACAGTGGCTGGCTCTGCTCTGATTGGTCTGTTCTTGTTACGTGTAGAGAGCTGCGTTACAACTTTACACAGGGGGACTAATTCCACATGAAGTATGAAAAAACGTACCATTACAAATTCTTCAATTAGCAGTTTACTGCAATGCTCTTTGCAGTAAACTGCCTCGCCTTTGAAGGTGTCTTTCTCTCACTTCTTGTGTCTCAATAAACCACTATAAACTAAGAACTTTCATGCTACAAATCACACTATAGTCTGTGCACACTTTGACTCTCTCTCATTCAGTCAGATGAAGAAAAAGCCCCTCTTTCTCTTTCATTGTCAGTGATGTGGTCGCTCCATTGATGTGGCCCACTCACATTTAACACAGAGTTAGCTTTAGGCTTGAATTAGCATTGTTCAGAGCGAGGCTTATGTTTTTCATAAACGACTTGAGGTTTAAGATGGAGATGTAGTAGTCACTTTAATACTTAAACAGACACATTTGATTTTTTTCTTATTATATTGTCTATTTCCCATCACATTTTCCTATTTGTATCTTTAAAACATTACTGCTTCATTTATATTCTAGTAATAACAGTGTTAATAACTTACTTTGTTCCAGTGACAGTGGAGAACTCATAGAAGACATTTTCTCCTTGGCCAGAACATTGTTTCCACTGTAACAAGACAAGATAATTGAGATGGATTATGTACTTATAATAATGACTTGAAACCACCAGATTGATCATGACTGACAGCGGCACTCACATGTGTGTGTAAGCAGGAGCAGGCAGCCGGAAATCACCTGGATCTGAAAACAAACACAATTATTCAAGCCAAATTATTAAAAACAACATCGAAATAAAACACCAAACTATAGAAGGATTTTTTGTTTGTTTTGTTTGCACACACCCATCCTGCAGAAAGAACTGCCGCTCAAAGACACAAACAGTGGAAACAAATCGAAGAAGCGTTGTTGTCAGTAACTACAAGAAATGATCCTGGTGCGAAAACAAAAGTTATGCTGCTAAGTCAACATTTGTGAATGAAATTCAACCTACGACCCTTAAAAATTACATTCAGGTGAGTGAAGAAATGTCGAAAAACACTGTCTCAAGCTTCTGGAGACAGACGTCTGTCAGACCGGTTCAGACCTGTTGTTTTATTCAAAGAAGTTTCTCCAGCTAACCAAACGAAGAGTGGGTGTCTCTGCATAACGCATGCGCAGTAGTGCTAAGTAGGGCCTAAATACAAAGAATATTTAATTATTTTAATTAAATGACCCAGTTTGAGCCCAAAAAGACACAAAATGCAATGGAGTCCAACTATGTATGTGTCTCCTTTCTCCCTCTACAGCGGTAAGCTGTGTGTTTAACAGACTGTTTGTTTCTTTGAGAGGTGTTTGGAGTTCACATTGATATTCTTCATAATGATCCTTATTTGTGCAAATCCACCTTATGTCCACAGAGAAAAGGTCCAAAATACACAGTAAAATAAAAATAACAGTGGTGCAAATTGTGCAAAACTGCGCATTGGGAAATTTGTTACATTTTAGCTAGCTTGTGACCTAAAACAGAAGTTTCCACACTGACACTGAGTTTTCTCAGGTCTGCTCACACAGGACAGTCCTGTCAGGATGAGATTGAGAACAGTCAGATAGTTTTACGGAAGCGGAGCTAAGAGGAGCATCTGGGATGTAAAGTGAAAGCATTTTTTTGTAAAACAGACCATGGTTTTCTGCTGCAATAGTGCTCTGTCCATTTTTCAGTTTTGTTGACCCTGTTACAACTGCACCTCAAACAGACTCGCAAAAGTGGGAGATGGTCGCAGAGATGCTCAGTGGGTGTGAACAGGCAGTGATTGACAGGACCAAGTATGGACAGTGAGCTTGGTGAATGATGTGAGTTTTGTGTGGGAGTGGTCCAGGTCCTGACCTGAGGTTTGCAGTTGAGGAAGCTGTACCTCACTAAGTCTAGTTGTTTACTTGCACACCAGGAATTTTTATGTTTACTTTGCAAAACGTATGTACATAACCTTTGCTTTAGTCTACATAAGTGCATGAGCGTTTGATGCGAGTATTTTCTAAAATTAAAAATGAAAAACTCGCCACTGACACAAATTTCCACTTTATATAACACTTTCAAACTCTCCGCAGCAGCGGTGTCAGAGGGAGGAGTTTATTTATCCACTGGGCGGCTCGTCTGTCGCGTCAACTCACTGTGACGTCAGTGTGTACTGAAAATGCACTGACAGTGTTTTCCACACATACTGTAACTCCAAAATGAGCGAGTTTGCACAAAATTGTCCAAAAAAGGCCTGGAAACAGTAGATAATTCAATTTGACCCCTTATACACAGTTTGACAGTGAAAAAAGTTGATTCTGTGTTTTGTTTCTCTGTAATGACCCTCTGCTCTCCTGTGACCTTTATAAACCTGCTCTAATCTACTGTCGTTTCATCATTATTGTTGTTGTTGTTTCACTTTTATAACCGCGCACACAACTACACAAGTCTCTGTTTTTCATGACATGATGCGACTGTGAGACAAATAATCGTTGTAAATGTCCTTATGTCTGTGGCCTGTTCTTTTTTTCACGCATCTAAAAACCGCAAAAGATCTTAAACTCCTCTAGTGAGCAGCCGGCTACATGTTGGACTAACACATGTTAATGAATGCACTCTCTCTCATATTAAATAAAAAAAATCAAAGTAGTAAATTAAAAACTTACAGATAGGCCTGGCTCCTCCTGGATACTGGTACTGAGGCCAGACAGGCTTGTTGACGGTTGGTCTCGGTTGAACTGTTCCGGGGGACATTGGGCACAGCACGGGGCCTCCTGCGGTGCGCCGAATACGGAGACAGCGTGTGGTGCCTGAACTCAGACGAGGGTGGTAGAGAGCGCAGAGACAGGGGCTGCTCCAGACTGCCCATGACGCTGCTGTGGACGCTGGGTATGGAGCTGAGGGACTTATGACACGAGGACATACCGCTGCTGTCTTCAGAGCACGACGAATACTCTTTGAGGCTGAGCTGGGACGGCAGGCTGCTGTGGTGCTGGTGATGGGGCGGTCCCGAGTGACAGCAGCAGCTCGTGGCGCCGTGGCTCCAGGATTCGTCGGCCTGGCTGTGGAAGGGAGTGGGACCGCCGTGGACCGGAGCGTAGGGACTGAAGTGGCTGTGCTGGATCATCCCGACGTGCCTGGGGTCCCGGTCCGGTCGTCTTCTGAGCAGGACCGGGGAGGATTCGGAGCCCTGGTAATCCGAGTACAGGGTGGGCGGGTCCGCGGACTGGTGGTGTGTGCTCATGGTTCATCGTCTTCTTCCGGCGTGTTGCTGTATCGAGTCAGATATCGATCCAAAGAACTGACATGACTGCGCACAAACAGAAAGGTGATTTAGTGCAAAGGTTTATACACTTGCGCTGACATTTTAAAGACCTTTTTAAGATCACCAGACACCAAAATTAACACCTGCTCGTATTTCACATTAATGCTGCTTATTTTCCAGAGGGCTTCTAACAATATGGTTTACATTTTGTTGTAAATAATCAAATAAACTATCAAAAGATGTGTCAAAATTACAAATAATTATATTGCTGGGTTTCACATTCTAGTTAAAAGCCAGGTTGGGGGCAAGGGCAGTTTTTCCTATTAGTAACATTGGACTTTGCCATGGAATATTTAAAAATGACTTAATAATTTAAAAGTGATGATTTTTAGGGTGAGTAGACCCATAAACTTTTGCATTGCAAAAACAACTGCGTTTAAACAAACTTCATTTTACTGCCCCCAGTCTGATTGAAATAACATTGGCCTGTAGATGTTGTGATGTCATCTGAACCAGCATATAAAAATCACGCTATTTCCAATGTTTTAAACCTATGAGAGTGTTTGCTCGCCCAACTTCCTGTTCATAGATGATGACATCACTAGGGGGTTGCTTAGTAACCATGTAATAACTTAGGTCAAAACTCTTCTAATGTAACAGAGTCACTTATTGAGACATAAAATACACTACAACATGGCATGCTCATTTTGTCAAAAGAAATTCTTCATAGAGTCAGACTGCGGCTGTAGTCTGACTGTTAGCGCTGTGGGTCACATGACCTGCGGGGCACGTGGATAATCCACACTGTTGATCTAGAATGTTATATTGGTCATCTTTGTCATATTGGTTTATTAAATATAGCTCAAGGAGCAATTGTTGTTGTTTTCCTGCCTGGTAGTGGCGAAGTATGTTACACAGTACTACAGTTTTGTTGCCACCATGATTGAGCTTACATTGTGGTCTAATGACATTCCATTAAGTGTGTTTGTCTTAAACTTCAATAAACGCATCTTGGGGCTGTGTGGTGTAAGGGGTTCCAACTCCCTGTGACTTATTTCTGAATCATCACATTATGTTAATGTGAGAAATTTCAGTTTGGAGTTCTGTTCAACTTCATGTTTTTTGTTGTTGTTTTTTCAACATGTTTTCATTTTCTCTTCACAAACTTGATTGATCATATAGTGTCCACAAAATTTATTAAAAGGGAAATTTGAACTCCTGGAGACCGGCTAAGCTTAGACTAAACACCACCAGGTCATCCGCATACATTAAATCAGGGGTGTCGAACTCATTTTGACAAAGGGCCAGATGGGCGTCATGATTGTTGAAATACTACAATATTAGTCTCTGTATTTGATTTTTGTGTCTTTATTGAAGTGACAGATACTGAATCCACAGTAGTCTGAAAAATGAATTACTTTTTAAGTTTGAGTCAAATCATTGCATTAGGTTAAGACACTAGTTATCCTGTCACATTATTAGATCAAAGTCACCTAACAAGACCTTGAGGCCACATGTGGAGGGCTGCAGCTACAACTATTTAGCTCTTCGGGCAGCTCATTAATATAGAAATTAAACAATATTGGAGACTTGCCTCACTCCGTTCTGTTCTGAATGGGTCGAGACACACAATTGTCCCATACCTGTTAGACTGGTGGGCATACTAATAAGCCGTGTTGAGTATTACTTTAAATTGTATTAGGATGCACCGATCCATACTGGGATCGGAAATCGGTGCCGATTATGAATTTTGCTGGATCGGTTATCGCTCCTGCGAGACCAACATCACACCTGCTCACCACCTGTTCACCTGCTCCTCAGGGAGAAGGTACAGGTCCATACAGGCCAGAACATCCAGACTGGCCAACAGTCTGTATCCACAGGCTGTGAGGCTATTGAACTCTGCCCCCCTGACCTCTCTGCCCCCTCTCATGGACAATAACTATAACCACATCCACCAAACTGGTTTGCATTGCTGCAGACTTTCACTACTTTCTTCCCCTGCCCTCCCTATGAATAACAGTTGTGACCTTATATTGCACTATCCTGTGTTTTTTTTTTTTTTTTTTTTTTTTTTTTTGGTTACATTATGCTACTATGATGCTTAATTCTCAGGTATCTGAATGTTCTGCTCTGCATTCCAAACAACCTTTCTGCTGCTCAATTATGTTTGTTGTGCTGATGTCAGACTGAGTCAAATGTTTACACTGGGGTATTTATTGTAGGTTGCACTTATGTTTATGGATGCTCCAAACTGAATTTCTTTGTGACATGACAATAAATATTCTGAATCTAATGTCATGACTTAAAACATGATATTAGATCAATGTTTATTTTGTTGCACCAAATGACATGGATTATAGTTGGTTTGATTTTGAAAATACTTTGATATGTTTATACCACAAATATTAAAATTATGCCACAGAAAAAATATTGTGAATTATCAGTTTAAAAAATTTATAAGCAAAAGTCATGTGTGATTCTGTTTGGTGACACGTTAAATAGTGACATTTCAACACTAAATGGTGATTTCTTTCAAATGTGTATTGGCACAACTAAAGTGACATAAATCAAATCATCTTGCCTTCTCAAAAAGACAGTGAGAAGGAAATAAAAACATCCTCAACAACAATCTGCAGAGGAAATTAATAGACAAAAAAAAAACATCTCTCATGTTGGTGAAGCATAACTACAATACTTTCACTTTGAAGTGTTGAAGGACATTGATCTTTGATCAAATGAAAGCAACATTATAAAACCACAGTTATGTAATTGCATTCACTCTATCTCCACTGTAGCTTTAGGGCCATAAACTCAAATCTAAGTCAAACAGACTGTTTCTTGCTGGGACACCAGCTTTAGTTAGAAATGGTATTCTCGGACTTAATACAGAAACATAAAATGTAAAAGTCGAAAGTTAAAACTGAAGTACAACTGAAATAAAATAGGTTATGACAAAAACAAGCTCTTCATAATGAGTCGTATTTCATAAAGATGCAAATGCAATCTCTTGCCAGAGGAATGTTTGTAAAAATGTATTACAAAAATCCAAACAGCTACTTTTATGTGCTTAGTTAAAGTTTTAAATGACACTTTTTAAGCAACATATACTCAATATTCAATTGTATGGAGGATCAGAGTGCACAATTCAATATATAATACACTATTAATAATTAATTAAATATGCCATTAAATTAATATATTTTGAAATAAACAAGAAATCAATTATTAAATGTACAATTAAATATTTAATTGAATAAATAATTATTTATATAATTAATTAAATAATGTATTATACAAATAAATTATTACTTTTTTAACACTTAATTAAATTAATTAAACGTGTCAATAATTATATAAATTATTTATTAAATAATAAATAAATGTGTTAAAATTTTAAAGAAACATTAAAAATATATATTTATTCATTTCACTATTTCATTTTACATTTCACACGGGGGTTTCTCCCTGGTTCATGTCCACTTGCTAACGCTGATATGAGTGCGCTGTCTCAGTTCTGATAGTGCTCCAGGTAAGGTTCCTTTTGTAGTGTTTGCCTGTCTTTACCCGGGACAGATCATCGTCCAAAAGAGCTCCAAATATCCATCCAAGCTTCTCGTTTTCCCGTGGACAGATACGTGACCTGGGCCTGGGGTACGTGCTGCGGCAGGTGGTTCTGGGCCTGTGACACTCGCTCACCGTCTGCGACGAGGCACATCCTCTCACGGTTCAGTCAGAGGCTCGGAGGACAATGAGCCGCTGAGAGCCTTTATGGTTGTGTGGACAGGGGCGCATGGGAATAGCCCTCACTCGCCGTGGTGACGAGGATGGAATTCTGGGTTCGATATTTGGCTCCACAACTACAGCAGGAGCTTAAAAAAGCCTGACTGAGGACCGACAACATTAGTTTTGTGTGGGGAGCTTAGCTGTGAAGTGTACCCACGTAGCAAACTGTATGTGTATCGTTGACGACCGACATACGATATTTCATCTCCCGGTTCATCTGGGCAAAGATGTCATGTGTACAGTTCGAAAGCAGCATCTGACAATCGAGTCGTCATTTAGCCAGCAGTGCCAAATGAAAGCCTGAATCGGCTGACACACGACAGCTACGTGGGTAAGTACGTGCTTAGGAACTGTCAATAAATGACTCGTGCTTTATGAAAAAAGTACTGTAATACATTCTCATAATATCACATTTTTCATGAAGCCCGAGTATTTTATTGACGGTCCCTAAGCACATACCAACAGTAGCGACACTTCACAGCTAAGCTCCCCACAAAGCTAATGTTGTTGTTGTCGGTCCACAGTCAGCTTATTTAAGCTCCTGCTGTAGCTGCAAAGCCAAATATCGAATGTTCATTTTGTTGCACCAAATGACATGAGTTTTCGGGACAAATGTTATTTCAAATTTAGACAATTTCAGTTGGTTTAATTTGGAAAATACTTTTATACTTTTATTTTTATGCCACAATACTTTAAATTATAAAAAAATGTAAAAACTTATAAATTCACACACTAAATGGTGGTTTCTTCTTTCAAATGTGTATTGGCACAACTAAAGTGACATAAATCAAATCAATCAAAGACAGTGAGAAGGAAATAAAAACATCCTCAACCACAATTTGCAGAAGGAAATGAATAGATAATAAAACAGCTCTTGTGTCTGGTGAAGCATAACTACAATACTTTCACTTTGAAGTGTTGAAGGACATAATCTAACTTTGATCAAATGAACACAACATTATCAAAACCACAGTTATGTAATTGCATAATGTGGCAGAACATGTATACAGAAACAGATCTTTACTTTACTCAACATAACTGGGTACACAATATTAGAGTGATTTGAGCTCTGACATTTATTTATGTATTTTTTTTATACTGTATATTATTGCCAGATGTTATTATTTAGATATTTGTTATTCTTTCATTTAATTAGTTATTTGATTAATTATGTACATAATTATGTATATAATTATTATTGTACATTTAATAATTTGTTTATTGATTCCAAAACCTATTTAGTTAGTAAAATTGTATTATTATCTTGTTTTATCATGCTTTTCCCCCTTTTATTCTGTGTTCTTGCTTTAGCCTTCCTACTACATTTTATTTTAACTTTTAAATATCGTCTTTTATCTAGTGACTATTTTTAATCTTGTTGTTCTTTGTCCCACTCCCCTTGGGAGTGTGTCCTAGGACGTTCCAGCATCTAGGCCCCCCTGGTTGCCAGGACCTGGTCCCTCCCCGCATGGACTCCTGCACTTCACTTAATGGCATATTTAATGAATTGTTTATTGGTGTTTTTGAATATACTATATATGCGCTTAGTTTCATGGTTTGGTAATTTATCTCTTAGAATGAATAAATGAATGAATGGTTTATTTTTATAGCACATTTACACAGACTTCCAGAGTCTTCCAAAGTGCTTCACACAGTAACTCCTCTCACTTAGTGATGCAAGCAGCTCAGAAGAAGCAATTCACCTAAACACCTGGCGCCTCAACCTCTGACCAACACCAAGCGTTCCCTAACCTGCATGGTACTTAGGAACAAAAACAGCCTGAATCACGTGGTCAAATTGGCGAGTAAGTTATTTGGGGAGTCTCAACTCTATCCTGCCTCTCTTTATTCAAAGTTAAGGGACTGGCAGAGTCCATTTTCAAAGATGACTTTGATGACTCTGCTTCCCTCCAATAGAAGGTATAAAGTGCCATCCAGTAAAACAAAACAGTACAAAGTAGGGATGCATCAATCCAGCTTTTTCAGTTCCGACTATGAAATTAAGTATCTGTCAATACTAGGGCTGGGAAAATTAACGCGTTAACGCAGTGCGATTAATTTTTTCTTTTAATCGCGTCAAAATAAATTAATACATCGATTAATTTTACTCGCTCCTCCTGCTCAGCTGCGCACATCTCAGCGCCAGACCGCGTCAGGACAATCGCATCTCCCGCGGCCGCCCCGTTCTCCCACGGACCATCTCGTTCTCCCACGTTCTTTCCTGTTGCATCCTCACGTGCTGCGTTCTTCCCTGCCACTCCCCCGTCTCATGCCGCTCTATACTGCTCCGTGCCACACATCAATTTGTTTGTAGCTGAACCATCTCTCATAAATGAGCTTTTTCTGTGAGACAAACACTGACCTATATAAATGGAGACAAACGGGCCTCTTAAAGGGGCAGAACTTCATTAAAGAACCCGTGTATTATTTCAACACAGTCTCACTAGATGGCGTACTTTTACCACGACACAAAAACAGCGTATTCTGACCACGACTTCACAGCTATTTTTAGTACTTATGTTACGCCGTGCATTTAGCACGATATGAAAAAGTGTAAAAATGACACGAGATTTCACAGTGTTAAAATAGGACGAGTTTTGGTTGCAGCCACGTGGGGACGTTTTCTTCAGGTGAAACGGGTAAGTTCAGGCATAAAGTTACTACAATTGGTAAGATTAGGTCTGGGGGCAGGTTAAGATTAGAATCAGGATTTCATGAATATTCATAAATAAGAACACATCTTAACAACCACCATTGAAATGAACGGGGACTGTAATGCGTACTATATTACGCAAAACAGCTGTGAATTGTGCTAATCATACGTAATTTGCATGTTGTGTAATGTCGTGGTAAATGTACGCTTTCTTGTGAGACCAGGCTCATTATTTTCAATGTATATTATTTTGGTGTCTTTTTAAAAATAAATTATAACCTAAATCAATTCAAAAGGCTTCAGTATTAAATGTTAGACCTATTTAAATTAATTATAGATGAATAGGACTCATTCAAAATGTCAAAATTAACTATTTAAAACATCAAAACGAAGAAAAAATGTGATTAGTTGCGTTTAACAAGGGTTTGCGAAAATCAAAAATTAATCGCGATTAATTTTTTTAAGATTTAAGATTTTAAGAATCTATCTATCTATACTGTGTTTTCTGGATTGCCACCGATATAAAAACCTAGTTTCGGATCGGTGCACAACTAGTACAAAGGCACATTTGTTCCAGCTGTCATTAGTGCTCTAAACAAGTGGTTTGTCTTCTGGTTTTAATTCTAGTTGTTGTTATACTACTACTATATACATATTTGCCTGCTATGTTTATATGCTCTGTGGCTCATAAGCCTGGATGGTATTGGCGTCATTGATCATTTTAGCATGTAGAATGCACTGCGATTTAGTAGTTTAGTAGTTATATTTAGATGCAATGCAGATGTATGTATTGCACATGAATAAATGAGCTGACTCACTGCCAAGCACAATTTACCTTTTGGTATGAATAAAGTAACCTTGAACCTACTTCTGCAGTTTTAAACCCGAAGTCACCGAAGTTGTTTCTATTTTTAAGCTGTTTCAGATCTTTATGGGGTTTTGGGGAAAATAGGCCCGATTGATGATAATACTGTATATAAAATCTGAATAATAATTAAAAAAACTTATGAACATTGGGTACCCCTTTATTCCAGTTATGTTCAGTGTTTACAGTAGCAGACATTACACATGTTAAATGAGTGGTTAATATTATTAGCATTTACATTCTTTGCAAAATTTTGCTTATAAAGCATACTAGAGTTCAATTGGATGGTCAGAAGAAGTCAATGAACCTTCACCCAGCAGTATCCAGCAATTCCCTGTAAAAACACAAAATTGCAAGCTGTTAGTGAAAATGGTATTGTTCACAGCAAAAAAAAAAAAAAAAAAAAACACACAACAACATTAGACTTGTACCTGTATTCTTTTATTTCTTCATCAAGTTCTTCCTTCTTATTCTTTAGGAGACTATAGCTTGAGAGTCGTTTTATTTTGGTCTTCGTAATTTGTTCCACGTCTTCTCTCATGTTTGAGATGTTTTTCTAATTGAAAGAAAGACAAATTTCCCATCATCAAACAGTAAAAAACATCTTGTACTACAATAAGAGTTGTTTGTGTCTTACCTCATTTCTGTCTTTCTCTTTCTCATATTCGACTTGTTTTTCCTCTTTGTTTTTTTGCAGCGATGATATGGTTTCCTTCATGCTGTTTATCTCGGATTCAAGTGTGGCTTTTTTAGCGCTGAATTCGGTTGTTTCCCTCTTGTAGGCTTCAATTTGTTCGTCAAACAGATATTTTTGATGCTTTCGCTCGCGCATTGCCTGAATGATGGCGTCGTAAAATTTGAGTTCTCTCACCAAAGAAACTATTGTTGTTTCTAGTTTTGCATAGTTTTCTGTAATCTCAAGTAAATTTTCCCGTTTGTCTTTGACTTCAGCTTTTTTTGTTTTGTAGTTTTTTTCGCTATCGTCAAAGTTAGTCTTGAGCGTGCTAAACTTTTTTTGTAGTTGCTCAGATTCATTGTTTTTTTTTCAAGTTCACTATCCAGCCATTTTTTTTCATTGTCACGGATTTCTGTTATTTGAGCGTGGCTGTTCTTCAGTTGTTGCAGCTCATTTTCAAGAGTCGAGTTTTGGTGTTCCAAGATTCTCACTTTCTCTATGTAGTCAGAAAGTCGTTCGTTGAGCTCTTCCAGTTGTGTCTTCTCGTCTTCATAAATATTCTCAGGGACTTTCGTGTCTAGGTCTGTTGAATCATTTCCTTCAATGTACGCAAAGCCCTGGGAGAAATATTTTTCATATCTCCGATAAATGCTTGTTTCTCTTGTTAGGTTCATCTTTGCTGCTCTGAAAAAGTCTGCAGTATCTGTCTTTAAATATTGTCTGTAAATAGTTACTTGGGCACTGCCCACAAAAATGTAGTGCTTACGTCACAGTCACACCTTATCATTGAGTAAAATCTTATGATGATGGTGTGTCAAATCTTCACAGAAAACTAATAGTGATTAAAGAACTTGATGAAAACCACTGTGCTAAACATGGCAATGGAGCGCAATAGCTCTGTTTGTGAATCTGTTGGACCTCGTGACAGTTATGACTGCTAATTTCAAATAAGATGCTCATTTCTGAGAGTTTTGAGAAATGTTCCAAACAATTATGAGCATCTAAGATTTGTTCAGATAAATGATTGAATAAAATGATTATACTAAGCAAAGTTTAAAAAAAGCTATGGAGTTTTTTATACTAACCTAGCAAAGTAGGCACATGCCTGCAAAAAAAATTACCTGGGGGTCATATCAGCTTGACCATGCCTAATCTCATCAGGAACCCCAGGTGCCACAATGGGACGTTGTTGTGTCTTTAGGCAAGACACTTCTTCCATATTGCCTTGTAAGGATCTGATGTGAGTGTGAATGGTTGGTGGTGGTCAGAGGGGCAGATGGCGCAAAATAATTCCTTCACTTCGGTCAGTCTGCCCCAGGGCAGCTGTGGTGACAATAGTAGCTTACCACTACAGAGTATGGAGTGAAAGAATAATTTATTATGTGAAGCATCTTTGGAATAAAAAAAGATGAAAAAGAGCTATATAAATCCAATATTAATAATATAACACACACTACATTAATTTTTAAAGCATAAAGTTTTAAAGTGTTGTGTTGCCATGTGGTTGCACTGTATTAAAATGTAAAAAATTCTAGTTATTATCAAATCATGCCCTCAGATGAGTTTGTGACTGATAAACACTGAGAGGAGGAGAAAACTAACTTGACAAACATAAATTAGTAGAAGATCTGGCCAGAGCAGTTTTTCAAGTTGTTGTACTGATCATGTGTTGCTGTGCCGAGAACCTATCCCATATAAAGTCAACTCTAAATCAGCTTTTCCTCGGAGATGCAAAGATGTCTGATGATAGCGTGAACAAATACCTAGAAGAGCGCAACAGGCTGCTGCTTTTCTTCAGCGTACTCGACAACCCGCTCAAAGATATCTACGATGACTCTGTATATGAGATTAAAAATGCAAAGGAGGAGCTGAGGATACTTAATGAGCGACTTGATCAATACATAAAGAGAGTGGCGACCTTGGAAGACCAAAAGAAACAATTAGAACAAGATGTGGAAGAGCAGAAGAACACCGTCTCGAATGTAAGTGAAATTAGCAAAAAGAAAGAGAGGAACTTGCAGACAAACAACAGCAGAATATCGAATTGTCTTTGAAATACAACATGCTCCAAGCAAACAGCAGTAAGATTTCTATAAAAGTTGAAAAGGCAGACGAACAAATTAAAGAATACAAAGAAGAGATAAAGGATGCTGAAGCCAAAATAAAAAAGCTAGATGAAAGTAAAGAGCTCTTGAAACAGTCAACTGATTTATCTCGTAAGGTCATTGAGAATCTTTCTACAACTCAACAAATGACTGTTGAAAAGACTGAGGAGTACAAGGACAAACTCAACAAAGCTAAAAAAGAAAACAAACGCGTCAAAAATGAATGTAACCAAAAAAGTGAAGAATGGACACGAGTGAGAAAGGAAATGAGATCTCTTCAAAAGACGCTGCAAGAAATGGAAGAAACACACACAACTGAGATTTCAGGTTTGAGGTGAGAATTTTCCGGCAAAATATATACTAACACTGCAGGTTTCATAGATTACAACCTCTGCTTTGTTTATAGCAAGAAAAACTCAAACTTGAGAAGGAAAAGGTCAGAATCAAGATGGACATGGATAAAAAACTCTTCGCATTCATGAATCTCAGAGGACAAAAACTCGATGTGGAGGACGAAATCGATGAATACGGGTATATTGTCTCTTTTTTACACACACACATGCACAGACACATTCTTGCACAAGCATAAAAGTGAGGACATTCATTGACATAATGTATTTAACCTAATTCTAACCCTAACTTTAAAACCACATCTTAACCCTCAAAAAGGCCAAAACAGGCCCTTCAGAAAGTGAGGACTGGACAAAAATGTCCTCTCTCTCTCTATCTCTCTCTCTCTCTCTCTCTCTCTCTCTACGTATATATATATAATTTGACTGCATTTACTTTATACAATAGGCTACAATGAAAATAAATTAGACTTTACATTAACATTTTTTTCTTTTATCTGTTCTGTAGATCGCTGTTGGACAAAACCGAACAAACCAAAGAATGAACCATGTTACATATATACATGCGTATTTATTACAACAATCAATCAACTAATCAATGAACAGATCATATATGTAAATGTGGTGAAGTGAAAAAAAAAAAAAATAATAAAAATATACAGTATATATATATATACACTAGGGATATGATATATGTGTGTGGGGGTGTGTTTGCATGGGGAAGTGGGGGTGGGTGGAGGATAGGGGTGCTTGAAATATGGGGACGTCTGGCAGGAACGGGTGGAGGGTGGGGGCATGTGGGACTGTTTTTAATTAACTGTAAAGCACTTTGTGTTACATTACATGTATGAAAAGCACTTTATAAATAAAGTTCGATTGATTGATTGATAACATTAAGGTTCCCACAATTTTCCTCGATTTCTCTTAACCATTCATTAGTTAAGGCAGTTGCAGTTGAGTACCCTGGTTTATAAGCATGTTGGTAGTCAGTGAACAAATTATTTTTGTAAAAATATTTACAAATTTGTTTATATGCAACCAACTCTATGACTTTTGCTAAGGCTAAGAGTAAGCTTATTAGGCAACTATTTTTTCAGAAAATGCTATTAGTCGGGGAGCCAATGTCTGAAAAAAAGAGGAACCTGTCACGGCCTGCCGTACTTTTTATTTGCTATTTTTTTGTTAGCTTTGACCCTAAGGGTCAATAATTAGAGGGTCTGCTCAGGCGGAAATATCGCGAAAAAAAATTATGGCTATTTTAATGCAAACATCTTGAATTTTTTGATAAAAATGTAGAAAAATGAAAAATATCATGTATACCTTACTGGATTGGGTCAGCTGTCAATAAATACATTCCAAATGCACAAAACACATGTAGTATTAAGATTCAGTAAAAAAATACATCTTAAAAAACATTTCTATATAATCTTTTATTAATTAAATGCTAAAAAATGTGCGTTTTTTCTGCTTTTTTCTCATATTTTCATCTTTACTTTGTTGGCAATAAACTTTATCTTCAATTTTTGACATTAACCAATACACCATTCTTTTCAGCAAACAGTAAACTCAACCCACTGAAAAAATAATGGAAATCCAGCCAAAATTAAAGGAACTGTGATGATTTGACTGGTAGTTGTCCATCAACAGGTTCAGAATCCCAATGGAATCCTATGGGCTTCTCTCACAGTACAAAAGGCTGACATCACGGCCTACAAGTCTGTTTAATTTTAACATAACTCTGTTTTTCCAAAGGAAATATGTCACACAAGAAATAAAATACAAACAATTTACTTTATTATATAAATTTAGAACTATTAATAGAAACAGTGTTTAGAGTATGAATGTGCCTGTGAAGTGGATGATTAGGTTGGTACATGGCACATACTTCTCACCATCTGAGGATCCAGCAACAAGGTTTTTTACCAAATAAACGAAATGAATAATTAAATAATAATAATACATACATGATCTACTTTCATGGCTATGTCTTCAAGTGCAGTTCAGTCTTGAACATCTGTTGGTTCTCGGTCACAGACAATGTCACACTTCACAGTGACTCTTGCACAGGAGCTTTCTCAGACTCACATGCTTTTCTTGCAGTGGCAGTATTGGCTGAGTTCAGGGGTTTAGCCTCTTTCAGCATCATGATTATCATCAACCTGACATTTCCAAGTTACCTCCCAAAATCAGTGGAAGCTGGGTAGACTGTCAGAGTCGTATGTGCCGCTTGTATATGTTCAGCTGATGCAGAGCTCGGAGAAAATGTAATAAGAAGACATCTTCAGTAGATGGAAGGACACATGTCTTCTTTGATGCTCACAAACATTTGGGCTTACAGTGCATCCAGTGTACCACCAAAATCACTTCTGTCATAGAGTGACACCAAGTATGTCCTCGAGGGTGTTATGACCTGTTCTCTAACATCAAGTCTTTCCTCAGAGTCACCAAACCTGTACAGTGGCAGAAGGTCTGCCAGGTGTTTAATAGTGGCTGTGTAGGCTATTCTTTTGTTAATAGCGGTTGTGTAGGCTCTTCTTTTGCCTCTTCTGTACAGATAGCTCTTTGTATCACATCTCATAAGTACAGTTTATATCTGCCTACCAGTTCATTTCATCACCGAAATCCATCCTCTTAACCCACAACTCCTGCAGCCCATTCATGTGTGAGATGGAGTACGTGCACACAGCAGGGCGTAGCACCAAATTCTGTCTGATGCGACTTTCAAGTCATAAGACAAGCATTCTCATGGGAGTCCACATGAATCTGCGTGTTTTTGGGCAATTCTGGACCACAGTTTACTGGAGCTGGTGTACAAGGCACTTCACAAGAAACTTGCACGTGTCCCAAACTCACCTCACCTCACAGTCAGTGTATGGGAGTCTGTTGAACCAAAATGCATCCAAGGTGGGGTAGCTGATTTACTCACAGCAAACATAATTTAAGTTTTAAATCTGACTTCTTCCTCTCATAAATGCGTTGACACATGGTTAATATCCACATGTATTCATTTTGGTTGCAATTATGGTCATTAATCGTCTTTTTACAAACAACAAAGTGAAGCTGGAGAGGACCAGCCCAGCTCAGCCAATCAGAGAGCTGCATTCAGCTCCTGATGAGAACAAAAAGTTATTTATTATTCAGTTCAGACAGTACACAGTGGTCTCATTTTTTCACAGAGTGCTACATTTATCATACACTTTTTAGTGTAAAACACAATGTTTACTAATTTACAACTAAAAAAGTCCAATATATGCCGTTTTTAATTAAAACATTTTGGTCAGACAGTCTAAAGAATAGAAAATAGCATTTGGCTTCAAATCAGTGTGTACATTTATGTCTGCTCAATACCACGCTCTGTCCTAATCACATACACATACATACATGTATACATACATACATACATAGATACATACATAGATACAGGGTGCGATTTGTCCAAAAAACAGAGGGGTAAAGAAAAATAATGTTTTTAATTAACACATTAAGTCATTCTGCACGCGCCCCACATTCACGTGTATATTGTGCATGCACGCCATTTATACGTGCATATTGTGCATGCACATCATTTGCACATGCATACTGCGCACGCCACTTCAGAAGCACATGTCCAGCGTTCATTCTGTTTCTTTTCCACCTGAATCCATTCAGTAGGCTACTTAAAGGTTTGTCCTGTTCTCTCAGTGCAGCTCTTGCGGCACCGGGCGCTACAAGCAGGAGCTGTGCAGTTTGTAACTATATACTGTATGTCTCTTGTCCCGTTGAGGTGCAATCACCTCAATATTCGTGTCTCTCTCATATTGTTTCTGACATTGATTTCTCTCGCTGCTTTTTGTGGACTCACTAAACTTGAGTCTAAATGACAGCGCTAAGAGAGAGAGAGAGAGAATGATCGCTTATGTGAGAGGATCATTGCCTAGGTTATTTACTGAGATCTGTCCATTTAATCTATGCTTGTGCACGCATAGAAAGGTGAAAGGTAAAGCCAGTCAGAAAGGGACTATGTGTTACAATATGGCGTTATTGGCTGTTGTGAGAACGGAGTGTAAGCAAAGGGCTGGATAAAGTGATCTTAGTCACTTCATCCAGCTACAAGAAACCTGTAAAATGCATGCAAACTTTTAAAAATTTCTGGTTGAAGACCCCAAGAACCCCTTCCTTCACTTGTCTTTAATCCTGTATTTTAAAATCTCCGCCACTGCTTAAGTAACTGTGGTGAATTTGGAAAGGGCCACTGCAAAAGCTCCCTGTAGATTTCAAAGATCTATAAATGGATTAAAAAATCACTAACTCTTGCACTGGGGCCCATCAGCAAAGTTTGTACCCAGCGCCCAGACTTTGGTGCTACGCCCCTGTGTGCATGTCCTACATCTCTCACATGAATGGGCTGCAGGAGTTGTGGGTTAAGAGGATGGATATCTTCCTACCTGTTCATTTCATCAAAGAAGCTCTGACAGAGAAGTATGATCTCACATCCGTTCTCCTCAGTGCCTAAATACTGTACTTACGAGATGTGATACAAAGAGCTATCTGTACAGAAGAGGCAAAAGAAAAGCCTACACAACCGCTATTAACAAAAGAAGAGCCTACACAACCGCTATTAACAAAAGAAAAGCCTACACAGCCACTATTAAACACCTGGCAGACCTTCTGCCACTGTACAGGTTTGGTGACTCTGAGGAAAGACTTGATGTTAGAGAACAGGTCATAACACCCTCGAGGACATACTTGGTGTCACTCTATGACAGAAGTGATTTTGGTGGTACACTGGATGCACTGTAAGCCCAAATGTTTGTGAGCATCAAAGAAGACATGTGTCCTTCCATCTACTGAAGATGTCTTCTTATTGCACCTTCTCCGAGCTCTGCATCAGCTGAACATATACAAGCGGCACATACGACTCTGACAGTCTACCCAGCTTCCACTGATTTTGGGAGGTAACTTGTAAATGTCAGGTTGATGATAATCATGATGCTGAAAGAGGCTAAACCCCTGAACTCAACCAAAACTGCCACTGCAAGAAAAGCATGTGTGTCTGAGAAAGCTCCTGTGCAAGAGTCGATGTGAAGTGTGTCATTGTCTGTGACCGAGAACCCAACAGATGTTCAAGACTGAACTGCACTTGAAGACATAGCCATGAAAGTAGATCATGTATGTATTATTATTGTTTAATTATTCATTTAGTTTACTTGGTAAAAAACCTTGCTGCTGGAAAAAATTCAAGATGTTTGCATTAAAATAGCCATAATTTTTTTTTGCGATATTTCCGCCCGAGCAGACCCTCTAATTATTGACCATTGGGGTCAAAGCTAACAAAAAAATAACAAATAAAAAGTACGGCAGGCCGTGACAGGTATCTCCCTATTTAAAGGACTTTTCAGACTTTGGCTCCCCGACTATATCTTCTTGTCCTTTGGAAGTGGAATAACGTCTACCTTTTTCCACTCTTTTGGACAGATTCCATTACTTAGACTTAGATTAATTATATGACAAACTACCGGAGCTATTACATTCACTGTCATCCTCAGCAGGTGTGGATCAATACCATCCATTCCTGATGGTTTGTTTTTCAAATTCTTCAGGATATTCCTGACTTCATATGTCTCTACATTTTTTTTTTTTAAATTAAATTAACATATTTTGATTTCATTAAATTATCTCTTACTAGTATTAGATACTTTACTATTAATTCTATTGATTTTATTATTGTTATTAATATTAATATTATTTATTACCTATAGTGTTTTTATTTTTCAACTTTATTTATAAAAAAGTCATTAAAATAATTTGCTATTTCAAGTGGTTTGTAATGAATTTTCAATCATCCTCTATGAAAGAAACTGCCAATTTTCTATTTCTACCTGTTAAATCTTTTAATAAATTCCATAGTTTCTTATTATCATATCTAAATCTGTCAATTTTGTTTTCATAGTATAATTTATCTGTATCTGTAGCTGCCTTAAAGGTGTACCGTGTAACTTTCTGGAGGTGAAAACTCAACTTCACAGTTCAATACATAGGAAGATAAAATCATTCTTTAGAACATTTTATTGGGGATAAAAAAAATATATATATATATATATATATTATATATATATATATATATATATATATATAATATATATATATATATATTATATATATATATATAGCGCTAAAGAAGCTGCTTTTCCATGGAGAAGAAGACTCCTCTTGACCAAATATTATTTCACTAGCAAGGACCACACCACAATAAAGATTGCAATTAAGATATTTATTGATGATTGATGATCGATTGATGGCTGGATCGAGAGACTGTGGATGGGGCTCCGTCTCGGCGATCCGTGCAGCCGATTCAGGACCCCCAAAAGAGAGATGAAGAAGAAAGTGAAATGAGCACGTTCCCAATGACGTACTGAGCTTGACGACATGTGTGAGATGAGACAAGACTAGAGGAGTTGTATGAGAGTATGAGAATCTGGCTTAAGAAGGAAGCTTGGCAGCTAGGCGGTACAAATTAGCCCGACTGGAGAAAACACTGGATAATGGTAGACTTCCTCAAGAGACACTAAGAGATTCTAAAGTGATCTGCACGGTTACTGGAGGAGAAGTGTTCTGATGTGAGATTGGGTACCAGGCCTTGGATCGCCCTGAGATACTGGAGAGTTTAGGCAGAAGCTATGAAAGCTGTCCAGGTGGCTCTGATGTCAAAGAAATCTGAGTGAGCCAAGATCAATGCAGATATGACGTGAACCATTATGAGTAGCAGGAACAGTGCAGGAGGCGGCCTGCTCTGGGAGCTTTATTACATGACCTGGGTCTGGGCGATAGGAAGAAGACCTGGTGCACGTCGGACGATAGGAGGAAGACCTGGTGCACGTCAGACGATAGGAGGAAGTCCTGGTGCTCGTCGAACGACTCTAGGAGGGGTCTCGGTTTGGCGATGAATCTGGGTAACTGGCAGTAGCTCTATGCTGGGCGGAAGGATGGATTGGAGAGAGTGAGAGATGAATGAGGAGAGGGGATGAGTGGGGAGAAGGTAGAATGAGGAGAAGGGTAAGGGAGACATGGTTAGCACAAGCGGTGGTAGCATAGGATAGCGGACTGAACAAGAATGAATGAGGCGGCGATGGGTGCAATAATCCAAACTGACCAGAGAAGATGGTCTGAAGCTAGCTTGACGAGAAGTGGTGTAGAAGCCTAAAGCGAAAGTGCTAAGACCATGAGCAGAATGGCATGTACTGAAGTGGAATGACGAGAGGAGTGTAGCAAGAGGGAGCAATGCTAGCTAAAGAGCTGAAGTGACGCATGTCGGTGTATGAGTAGGCCTACGTGGACTGACCTAGGATAGCGGCACAAAATATCGAGACTAAGCATGGCAAGCTGAGCGAGAAGCCCTTTGTGGCATGAGAATAGCATGGTTGTCAGTATAACGAGCTATCATGATGAGAATGATGTGAGTGAACGAGATACAATAGCTTAACTGTGACTAAAAAAGAAGCACAATCAAGCGAACGAATTAGCATAGCTGCTATCAAAAGAGTGAGCTAGAGAGAACGATGCTAGCTGACAAGATGTGAAGCTGGTATTAGACAAAAATTGACAGTGTGATGTGTGTGAAATATGCAACTGAAATGTCGATACTGAGCGTGAGCAAGAGAAGCAAGCCGCTTAGTATGCGTCCGTAATAAAATTGCATCACTACATGTGCGACAAGCTTGCATGATCTACGATGATGAGGCTATGAGGTCTGATACGCCTGAACTATCGGAGATATCGAGCTCTATAAAGAGTTTGACAAGCGTAGACAGACTGATGCAACAGATAACTTGAAACCAAGATTTACAAAAACAAGCCGAATAAGGGTGTGAAGCGCATAAGTGATGTGATCAATTGAGGGCAGAAATGTCAAGACTATCTTAGATAACCAATGTGATGAAGTAGCACTAGAAAACATGAATAACTTGAAAGGACTGTGGTAGCATCGAGAGGTAGCTAGAATGGCTACTAGAGTAAACAGCTGATTAGGGATATTCTTCAATGTTGGATGAACGCTTAACTAGCCTAGAATGGTGGCAGCCGGACGAAGACTGAACAAGAGGCTAGCGCAAGCTACAACGATTATGAAGTGGCGAAGCTGGGACTGAAGCTCTGAGTGCAGCATGACTTGGATGAAAGTGACCACAGGAGCTGGTGTGGTGCAACCATGAAATACTGGACAGCACATGAAGGGTAAGCAAGATTAGAGAAGCATTGGTGAAAGTGAGAAGAAAAGCTTAAATAGTAAGGGATATAAGCTTCAGTAAATGAGTAACTTAGAACATAGCGCGAACTAGATAGCATAGGTGGACGTAGCAGCGGCCTAAAGTGGAATTATGAAGCTGAAAGAGCTGAAGCTGAAAGGAGCTGGCTGGAACAAAAGAGACAGAAAAATACTGTTGGGAAGGGGCGAGGATCAGGGAGGGGATGGAGGGATGTATGTGTATGAGGATTGAGAGCAGCCTGTGCAGTAGAAAACAGACATAAATTAATTGATACATGTAGTGTTGGAGAAGGGGTGGGTTTCAGGAGGGGGATGAGAGTGGGTGAAAGTGAAAGAGCAGAAGAGAGGAATGGATGAGAGGGCTCCTTGACCTGCTGAATGCAGCATGTTGCAGTACTCATAGAACCATGTTACGTAGCGTAACTAATAGCTGGCAGGAGGGCAGAGCATGAAAAGCCATCGGTAAGATATGGCGAAATAAGAGAAATGGGGATGAAGGGATAAAGGAATGTATGTGCATGGGGATTGAGTGCAGCTTGAGTTGGCAGAATAAATACGGAAATAATAAATTGATTGATATCATACTGAGCGGGACGTGCTTGAGGGGAGGTACTACCTGGCTCCTGCCGCCAGAGGGAGCTGTAGCGCTGAGATGAGACTGAAGCGCCGAGATGATGAGAGGCATGACATCATTGGGCTGCGCGCCGGGTCGGGAACCAGGAAGTGCTGAGCTAGCGTTGGCAATGGAAGCGGTGAAAGAGGATTTCTACCTTCTGCACGAATTGCGGGCCGGTCGCCGAGACATGAATGGATCATCTGCGGTTAAAGGAGAGGCCGCAAGCTCGGGGCGTGCGCCACTGCACGGGTGCTTTGGCGGGAGTGAAGACGGCTGGTGAGCGGGCTCTGGCCGCTGAAGCTTCCGGACGAAGAAAGAGCGATCCAAGCCGGAGAGGAGGATGAATACGTAACCCGAGGTTTGGCTGGAGCTGGAGAACCATCGCTTTGTGAAGAAATGTGGACTGGAGACGTCGAACAGGTCAGTGTTCAAGCTTGGGTGGGCTCAGCGAGTCAGGATGCGTTAAATGCCTGCTAGCGGCGTGAGTCAGTGTGTGTCTCTCTGTCAGAGATCGTGTGTTGGGAAAGGGCGGATTATGTAGGCTTCTGGGTAATTGGGCGACACGGGTGGCGCAGCGTTAGCGCTCTGGCCTCATAGCAAGAAGGTTCTGGGTTCGATTCCCAGTCGACCCGGGGCCTTTCTATGTGGAGTTTGCATGTTCTCCTCGTGTCTGCGTAGGTTTCCTCCGGGTACTCCGGTTTCCTCCTACAACTAAAAACATGTCCATTAATGCCTCCCCGACCCTTCCCCCAGGGCTCCCCTGCAAAAGAGATTCTTAATCTCAGTGGGACTTCCCTGGTTAAATAAAGGTCAATTAAAATTGGAGGCGTGTCCAAGAAGACGAGCGATGCGTGGTTTCCTGGTGCAAAGGGGCTGTGGTCCTGCTCCTGAAACTTAGTTAATATACATACATTAACTCCCATTATTTTTGTGGCTATGCAAGCCTTCTCAGAGTAAAATCAGAACATTTTATTATTTACTTAATGTCACAAAGACATCTAAACTGAGAAAACATGCTTTTATTTAGGTTTATTTTTTGGCCAAAAAGTTACTCGATGTATCTTTAAGTGTGAAGTTTTTATTAAAGTGTGTGTGAGAGTAACTGGCTTTCTACTTTGATGTTTCCAAAACTGGAAAGGATTTCATATTTCTACATGAATACACAAATTCCACAACAAACCCTGCTGCAAAAAAATATATAAATAAAAATTAGTCATGAAATTCCTGGTTGTTGAATTATTATTATTTTTAGTGGATTCCCCAAGTAAAATAAATAAATAAATAAATAAATGAGACACGCAAAGGAAGACAGCCTTTTTTATATTTCACACTAGTTTTTTTTCTGACTTGAGCTTTTAATCAAAATGACTAGCATAGGGGATATCATCAACACAACTATGTGCTTTTAAGGATAATGTATCTGTAGTAGTAGTTACTTTTTAACTACTGTGTGGCAAACCCAATTCAAAGCCAATATTTTTCAATGTGTAAAAACTTGCATATCTCTGGCATGCAACATCTTTCTTTCCACCATGCACTCTTTTTTTTTTTTTTTTTTTTTATCAGACCACCCTTTGATCAAACTGAAAAAGTACTAAATCCTGATGTTGATCAATCTGTCATTTTATTTCAAGCTTGTTTGTCAGGATAATTTCCACCATTTTTATATTTCATTCATCAAATAACAAAACTAAATCTGTTTAATAATGTATACATTTCTTAATCAATACAACTGACAGTGAATGAGCTTGAAAAGAAGTGGGAAGAAAAAAATCCCACCCCCATTGCAACATAATATTTTTGTGGTTGCACAAAACATTATCATGATCGACATACATTTGCTGTACACATTTTTAGAATTTGGAAATAAACTTACATACATAACATGATCTACTATCAGTATAATGTAGATTATTTACATGAATTCCAGTGAGAACAATACAATCAATAACAAACTTCCTTCCTTTGCTAACCAAAGCAGTTTTGCATGATTTCAACCTGATTATACTGTAGTACATTGAGACAAAAACAATGTCTTTGTATTTAGTATTAAACTAGTAAATTGTTAAACATTTTTTAAGTTGTGACTCTAAGCTATTGCATAGACGAACCCCACAAACAGATACACACACTTTTTCACATTCTTTCTCTTTATAGCCTCTTAAAAGGTAGCAGCTCTTATTTTCGTTGAAAAGATCCTGAATATTTACAGGTAATGCCTTTTTACTAGCTTTGTACATCAGCTGAGCAGTATATAATTTGACTAAGGGCCTGTCCACACGAATCCAAGCTCAGGCGTTTCAGCACAAATATTTGTCCTAATCCACACATCGTCCACATGAAGCAGGAGTTTTAGGACACTGAAAACGAAGATTTATGAAACTAGATCTCAGGGTGAAATCATTTCAAAACTCCGGTTTAGTGTCTCCACAGTTACGCTGTATCCGATTTTTTTTTTTTTTCCCTGATGACATCACTGCCCCAGAGTCACGTCTCATCTGCAGAATGTACTGACCTTTATGTGATGTTCACTGTGAAAATCTGCGTCTCATTTCACCATAAACCACAGAAAACATAAAGAAAAACAAAAATAAATCTCTTACAATCTCCATTAAATCCGTATTGAAACGTTGTCAAAATATTCCAAAGATTCCAAAGCATAAATCCACTTTCTGTGTCTCTTCTGCAGGTTTTAGATCCATGTTGTTCATTCAGAATGTTTGTGAAGTTTTAAAAAGTTCTCCGCTAAGTTTTTGTTTATGTTTAACTTTTTTTTTTTTTTTAAACCTTATGTGCAGTGTCTTTTCTACTTCCGTTCTGTGTCAGTGTCACAGCGCCACTCTCTGGTCAGCTACAGGCATTACACCGGCTTCAGGCTGGTTTTACTGATTCATGTGGACGCTGATAAATCTTACAGCTCCATGTTTACGCACATCGTTTTGTGTGTGGACTTCGTGTGGACAAGGTCTAAATCTATTAATTTCTTGATTGCACAAATAGTAGATTGGTGTGATTCAGCTTTATGAATAATTCTAATTTCACACTTCTGAAGTATTAACTATTAATTATTAAGTGGATGACGTTATAGTGTATATTGTCCATCAACAAAATTGCATTGAATACGTGATCATAACATTTATTTTGAATAGGTTGCATATATTTTTGTATGCAAAGATAGTGACCTAAGAAATGTACATTCTGCATCAGACTATTTTTATTTTTATTTTTACATACATACATACATACGGTAACACTTTAAAGTACCGCCCGCTAGTTAATAGGTAACTACGGGGGTACTTACTGGTACTTACTGGTACTTCTGGTGTTAGTACCAGTGGTAGTTACTGGTAACTACAGTGGTACTTGTAGTGGTACTTAGAGTCACAAGTACTGGTAACTAAAGTGACAGTTACCAGTATATTTAGTATTAACTACAGTGGTAGTTCACTGTCAGTTACTATAGTAATTGATAGCTAACTAACACTGACAGCGGGTCGTATTTTAAAGTGGACAAGGTGGTACTTCACTGTCAGTTACTATAGTAAACTCACTCCCTCAGGTATAGGAACCCACAAACAAACTGGGCCAAGGGAGCATTCCCTTTAGCTCAATGCGTTTGTCAGGTTGACCGGCGCGTGGGAGACCCGGGTTCGACTCCCGCTCAGGACATGTGTAAGACCATACCCGTTACACTATCAATTACTGTAGTAACTGACAGTGAAGTACCACCTTGTCCACTTTAAAGTATGACCCGCTCTCAGTGTTAGTTAGCTATCAATTACTGTAGTAACTGACAGTGAAGTACCACCTTGTCCACTTTAAAATACGACCCGCTGTCAGTGTTAGTTAGCTATCAATTACTATAGTAACTGACAGTGAAGTACCACCTGTCCACTTTAAAATACGACCCGCTGTCAGTGTTAGTTAGCTATCAATTACTATAGTAACTGACAGTGAAGTACCACCTTGTCCACTTTAAAATACGACCCGCTGTCAGTGATAGTTAGCTATCAATTACTATAGTAACTGACAGTGAAGTACTACCTTGTCCACTTTAAAGTACGACCCGCTGTCAGTGTTAATTAACAGTTAATTAATGCAGTAACTACCAGTGAAGTACCACTGTATTAAACTGTACAAGAAGACCAGCTGTCAGTGTTTTTTTTTTTTTTTTTGGAACTACTACCAACTTTTACTGTAATTTAGCTAGTGCTCAATACATTATTTACTAGTAACTATTGTTTAAAGCTCAACCAGCTGTAGTATGCAAATATTTTTTGGGGTTTATTGATAAAGATTTTGTAAATTGTTAATGTGTTTCATATCTGTTGTGGCTGTGAGCATAATAAAGAGGTGTCTCTTTGTATTAGATTGCCCAGTGTTTGATTTTTATCATAATCTGTATTATACACAATATTTGCAGTAATAAACTTGTTTCATAACAGTCTTTACCTTGTTTGTGTAGCATCACAAATAGAACCACCAAGTACACAATTAAGTATCACTAGAGGTACCCGTATAAGTACCACTAATTAGTACAAATGATGCCACCATAATCCCTAATTATCATTCCACAAAAGTACCAGTAACTATCACTATAATTAATACTTAACTAGCCGGTAACTGTCACTTTAGTGACCAGTACTTGTGACTGTAAGTACCACTACAAGTACCACTGTAGTTACTAGTAAGTACCACTGGTACTAACACCAGAAGTACCAGTAAGTACCCCCGTAGTTACCTATTAACTAGTGGGCGCTATTTTAGTAACTGTCAATTAAGTACTAGTAACTACCACTGTAGTTAATACTAAATATACTGGTAACTGTCACTTTAGTTACCAGTACTTGTGACTCTAAGTACCACTACAAGTACCACTGTAGTTACCAGTAACTACCACTGGTACTAACACCAGAAGTACCAGTAAGTACCAGTAAGTACCCCCGTAGTTACCTATTAACTAGCGGGCGGTACTTTAAAGTGCTACCATACATACATACATACATACTTGTTTTTCTATCTTAGTGAGGACTTTCATAGGCATAATGTATTACCCAGCCCCTTACCCTAACCCTAACCATCCAAACTAACCCCCTAGCCCTAACCCTAGCCCTAAACCTAACCTTAACCTAATTCTAACCCTAACTCTAAAACCTCATCTTGACCCTCAAACAGGCCAAAACAGGCCCTTCAGAAAGTGAGGACTGGCCAAAATGTCCTCACTTCCCAAAAATGTCCTCACTCTGTTGGTTAAAAACTCAAAACGGTCCTCACAAAGATGCAAAAACAAGTACATACATACATACATACATACATACAAACAAAACAAAATAAAGCATACAAGTTCCACTCAGTTTGCATAAAAGAAAGCCTGTTGTTACATTAAATAGTCACTAGTGGGAGTTCTAAGCTAACACAATTTTAATCTAAACCCTAAAAGATTACAACAAACCATAACAATAAAAACAAAGGCATCCGTCCGGACCAGACTGCCAAGACCGCCCCAGGACCAGTTATTACAAATGTTATGTTGTGTAAATAAAAACTTTGTGTTGATATTGTTTTTTACGTGTCAGTTTATCACTTTTATGTCCTGTGAAAGTTATCGTTTGTCATAGAAACTGATCCAGCAAAAGAGAAAAAATCTCGCCTGGCTGCAATTTCAAGCATCTCAAAATTAGATTTGTTTTGTTTTACTTCTGGTCCTCTCGGTGGACGAGCCTCCTGATGGAGGTCTGCAATCAGACACTTGTGAAAAACAAAAAGTTAAAGTGGATAAAAAGTGTAAATTGATCGATAAAAAGTAAGCCTAGATACAAGCCAGGTCCTGGTACAGGTCTGCGTCTGCGAGGTAGGGGACTTCTCATTTAGGTCTGCAGCCTGATACTCTTCCTTTTTAGGCCCGTTTCTACAACTTGTATTGTTATATATAAAAACACACATCATTTTAAACATTAAAAAACAAGGAGCATGTCATTTGTTTCCCCTCTATTCTCAGTCTTTCTGGTTTACTTGTATTTGTCTCAAAATGAAGAAGTCTGCACAGCCATCAGCTCCAAGAAGTTTTAATGGAACACCAAAACGTTACGTTTCGGGCATCAGCCCTTCATCAGACGTGATGAAAACTTTCAGAGCTAATGGCTGTGCAGACTTCTTCTTCATTTTGGATGTGCGTGAAATTTACTTGTGTTTGTCCTCTTTAGTTCTGCTGCACTTTGGGTTGCTCTGAGTATGAATTGTGCTATACAAATACATTTCCCGTGCCCTGCTTTTAAGTGTGTGAGGAGTGAGAGAATGAGAGGGAGGAGAGAGAGAGAGAGAAACGCTAAATCTCACTTTATCTCACTAAATATTTGAAGTCTAAATAATTTGTTAAAATGAGCAGATCTATGGTGTGTCTAAATTCCCACTTTTAAATGAATGCAGAGTGGGCTGAGGTAGGTTAAGATAAAACAAAGAAAGATGAATCATGAAGATTGGATTGTTTTAATAGAATTTATACCGAACATGAAATGGATGTTTTGCTTGGTAAATTAAAAAAAAAAAAAAAAAGTTTTTCGTAAAAAAACAAAACAAAAAACTGTCCATACCTTTACCGTTACATTGCCATCCTGATCATTTACAGCTTCTGGTTAAAGGTTTATTTATAGCTCATTTATACACACTAATGTCTTCCAAAGCAGAAGCGATTCCCCTAAACACCTGGCACCTCAACCTCCGACCACCACCAAGCTAAGATATGAGATGAAAACGGTTGAAAATCACCGCTTTTTACTATTTTACTTCATAGTAAATTATCAAACGCTCACTCTTACCTAGTTTATTTCAAATTCAACCACAGCTGTATAGTTTTTTTAAAGACAGCCCCACCTTTATTCACTGATTACACAATACACTTCCAGATAAATGCTTGATTATGTATGAATTATAAAGATTCACATTGATTTCAAAATGCTGTAATTGGTACAGTATTAAGCTTTTATTTTAGGAATGCTGACCAGGAACTCCTCTTGACTCGGCATGTACATTTCTCCTTTCATGAGCAAATACCTAGAAAAACACAACAATTGCAGGCCATTAAAGTAAGCTTACTAATAGTTTGGCTTAGAAACGTTGGGGTTATACCTGTATTCTCGTATTTTCCCATCCACTTCATCCATTTGGTTGTTGGTTTTTGAGATCGATGTTATTTTTTCCACCACCTTTGTCGTCTTCTCTGATACATGTTTCTAAAAAATAAAAAGTTTACTTGTCAAGCAACGAGAGAAACAACAAAAATAATAAAAGCAGTTTGAGCCGTTACCTCATAAACCTGTAAAGCGTCTGCGGCTGGCATGATTTGTTTTTTGTCATCTTTCATCCGTTGTATGATCTTCTTCAGGATTTCAATCTCGATGTCGATGGCTTCTGTTTTTTGTCTGAATTCTTTGGTTTCTTTCTGGTAGACGTTAATCTGATTTTCGTACAGTTCTCGGCCACTTCCCCTCCACATCTCTTGAAGCAGTTCGTCGTAAAATCTGAGCTCTCTCACCTGAGAAACTAGTTTGGTTTCAGCCACTGCGTATGTCTTAGTGAGTTCTAATAACTCTTTTTTCTCGTTCTCCAAGAGACGTTCTGAATTTGTTTCTTCTGTTTTAATGGTGTTCAGTTTCTCCTTCAGTGCATTTGTTTGTTGTAATATGATAGAACTTTTATCTTCTTGAATTTCTTTCTCCAGCTCTTCTTTTTCAGCTTTAAAAATAAAATTCACTCGAGTGGCGGTCTTCTTCAGTTGTTGCAGCTCTTTTTCAAGTGTTGTCTTTTCTTCTTCCAAGATTCTCACTTCTGCTATGTATGCTGACAGGCGTCTGTTGAGTATTCCAGATCCTTCTTCTCTTGTTCATAATCAAGTCTTTTGATATTTGCTTTATTGTCTACTGCATCATTTTCCTCAAAGTTTTCAAAGCCAAAGGAGTGATACTCTGTATATCTCCTACAAACGTTGGTTTTAATTATGCTCATCTTGGCTGGTCTGATTAACACTGTGGTTTGGTTTGTCTGTTTATAAGGAGCAACTTGGGCACTGCCCACAAAAATGACGTGCCATGTCACAAACACATTCTTGAAGAGTGTGAACTTGTAATTCAGGTCTGTCAACTTTTACCGTTTCTATTGAAATATTGATGAATATGCTCTGTACCCAGGAAAGCACCGATCTGATACTGGGATCACCAGGGACGGCTTGTCACTAAGGCGATGGGCGTGACGCACCGTCAACAAAAAGGGGAAAAATGAGCGAGGCGAGTAGTTAAAGTTGATCAAAACCGATTAAAGATTGAAGCTTAAAACATCCTTGTTCAATTAAAAGAGCTTTTTATAGTCCCTCCTCTTTTGTTGCGATCTCAGGCTGGCTTAAAATCGCACTAGCTGCTTCTATTGAATTTAATGTAAAAGTTTGTTGTGTTGTTTTGTTTTTTCTCGAAGTTTCTCGAAGCGCTATGTACTTAAAGTTGGAGTAACTAACTTTTTTAGTTGTAAATTAGTCCACTTTGTGCTTTCTACTAAAAAGTATATGATAAATGCAGCTCTTTGTGAAAAAATTAGATCACCACATACTGTCTGAATAGGGGTTATGCACTAACGTCTTTCCGGTCTCAGATTGACATAGGCTGCAACATCCGATGGCGTAGTTGCCATAGTGACAAAGCTGTTTACTTCAAAGGCGATGGACATCAGTACGAGTCCTGAAGCAATCCTCTTAGAAAAAAAGTTATCTTTTGTCATCTGTTGTAGACGTAGTGACGGCTGTAACCGCAGGAAAAGTGCCGCTTGGTTTTCATAATGAAAAGTTGTCAAAGTGAGCCGACTACGCGAGCTCCGCCCACATACGAGAAGCTCCGCGCACCTGCCGAGATTCACTGTGCTAATAAGCCCGGGCAGAGGCACCATGGGCCAGGAGCTGTCTGGCAGCACCGAGCGGTGTGTGCTCACTTCTTCACGACCCACAGCACCTCTGCCCGGGCTCATGAGCAGCGAGTCCCGGTCTGTGCGCGTAGTTCTCACTTTATTATTTTTTTCATGTGAAAATCTCCGTAAATGCGTGGAGCTCGCGTTGTTCGCTCACTTTTACAACTTTTCCTCATGAAAACCTGGTTCAGAAGCGGCACTTTGCCAGCTGTTACAGCCGTCATTGCGTCTACAACCGATGACAAAAGATAACTTTTTTTCTAAGAGGATTGCTTCAGGACTAGCACAAAAAACCTCATGTGATGTCCATCGCCTTTGGAGTAAACAATTTTGTCACTATGAAAACCACGCCACCGGATGTAGCGGCCTATGTCTATCTCAGTGCGGAAGACGTTAGTGCATAACCCCTATTGAATAATAAAGAATGTTAGTTCTCACCAGGAGCAGAATCTAGCGCTCTGATTGGCTGAGCTTGGGTGGTTCGCCCCAGTTTCACTTTCTTGTTTGTAAAAAGAAGTTTATTGACCATAATTGCAACCAAAATGAATACACGCCGATATTAACTATTTGCTGACGGGTTTATGAGAGGAAGTTATTAGATTTAAAACCTAAATCGTGTTTGCAGAGTGAAAATCAGCTACCCCACCTTTAAAACAATATTTGCGTCCCGCCAATGGCATTGAAGAAAACAAAAAGGAGCCCAAATGTTTATTGTCGATGTGTTACGGTGTTGACAAACCACAAACGAGGGTACAAGATGGTATACGCCGGAGGGACAGAAGTGAGCTAGTTGCCATGGTAATGAGTTGTTGCTAATGCAGGCCTAAACTGTTATATATTTTATCTTAACCTTAACCCAAACCTTTTTCCTAAACTTACCCATCACCCCAACCCTGTTTCTAACCTTACTCCTAAGCTTAATGACCATCCCTCCGGACCCAACTAGCATTTACTGACCACCCAAGGTCAGTTATTACAAATGTTGTTTTGTTGTGTAAATACTGTAAAAACTTTGTGTCGATATTGTTTTTTTACGTGTCAGTTTATCACTTTCATGTCCTGTGAAAATGATCGGTTCTCATCGAAACTGATACTTGATCCAACAAAAGGGAAAAAGTCTGGATGCAATTTCAAGCATCTCAATGTGAGGATTGTTTTTGCTTTACTTCCAGTCCTTCTGGTGGAAGTCTGCATCCAGACACTCGTGAAAAAAAAAAAAAGTTAAAAGTGGATAAAAAGTGTAACTAGATCGATAAAAAGTAAGCCTAGATACAAGTCACTTGACGAGGGGACTAATCATACTTATTCCTCAGTCTCTGGTTTACTTGTGTTTGTCCTTCTTTGTTCTGCTTGTGTGTGTGTGAGGAGTGAGAGTGAGAGAATGAGGGAGTGTAGAAAGAGAGAGAGAGAGAAACGCTAAATCTCACTAAATATTTGGAGTCTAAATAATTTGTTAAAATGAGCAGATCTCTGGTGTATCTAAAAACATCTCACACTTTTAAATAAATGCAGAGTTGGCTGAGGTAGGTTAAGAAAAAACAAAAGAGAGAGAGAAAGAGAGAGAGAAGAGAGAGAGAGAGAGGAGAGAGAGAGAGAGAGAGAGAGAGAGATGAGAATGATGCAAGTGAAATTTGAGAATGATGAAATTGTATATTCATGTTTAAAGTGTAAATTTAAAATGTTTTCCATTACATTTCTACCCTAATAATTTACAGCTTCTGCTTAAAGGTTTATTTATATATCTCATTTACACACACTGATGTCTTCCAAAGTGCTTCACACACAGTCACCCCTTACTCAGTGAGCAGCCCTGGAGCAGCTCAGCAGAAGCAATTCGCCTAAACACCTGGCGCCTCAACCTCCGACCACCGCCAAGCTAAAATATGAATTAAAAACGGTTGAAAATCACTGCTTTATACTATTTTACTTCTACTATGACCTGCTTCTGACGCGTTGCAGGATTTATCAAACGCTCACGCTAACCAAGTTTATTTCAAACTCAACCACAGTTTTTTTAAGGACAGCCCCACCTTTATTTCAATTATATTGATTACACAATACACTTAAAGATAAATGATTGATTATGTATGAATTATTAAGATTTACATTGATTGCAACATGCTGTAATTGGTACAGTGTTAAGCTTTTTTTTAGGTATGCTGATCAGGAACTCCTCTTGACTCAGCATGTACTTTTCTCCTTTCATGAGCAAATACCTAGAAAAACAGAACAATTGCAAGCTGTTAATGTAGGTTTATAAATAGTTTGGCTTAGAAACGTTAGGGTTATACCTGTATTCTCGTATTTTCCCATCCAGTTCATCCTTTTGGTTGTCGAATTTTGAGATCGATGCTATTTTTTGCACTACCTTTGTCGTCTTCTCTGTTACGTGTTCCTAAAAATAATGAAAAAAATAGAGTTTATATTGTCAAGCAACGAGAGAAACAACAAAAATAATAAAAGCAGTTTGAGCCGTTACCTCATAAACCTGTAAAGCGTCTGCGGCTGGCATGATTTGTTTTTTGTCATCTTTCATCCGTTGTATGATCTTCTTCAGGATTTCAATCTCGATGTCGATGGCTTCTGTTTTTTGTCTGAATTCTTTGGTTTCTTTCTGGTAGACGTTAATCTGATTTTCGTACAGTTCTCGGCCACTTCCCCTCCACATCTCTTGAAGCAGTTCGTCGTAAAATTTGAGCTCTCTCACCTGAGAAACTAGTCTGGTTTCAGCCACTGCGTATGTCTTAGTGAGTTCTAATAACTCTTTTTTCTCGTTCTCCAAGAGACGTTCTGAATTTGTTTCTTCTGTTTTAATGGTGTTCAGTTTCTCCTTCAGTGCATTTGTTTGTTGTAATAAGATAGAACTTTTATCTTCTTGAATTTCTTTCTCCAGCTCTTCTTTTTCAGCTTTAAAAATAAAATTCACTCGAGTGGCGGTCTTCTTCAGTTGTTGCAGCTCTTTTTCAAGTGTTGTCTTTTCTTCTTCCAAGATTCTCACTTCTGCTATGTATGCTGACAGGCGTCTGTTGAGTACTTCCAGATCCTTCTTCTCTTGTTCATAATCAAGTCTTTTGATATTTGCTTTATTGTCTACTGCATCATTTCCCTCAAAGTTTTCAAAGCCAAAGGAGTGATACTCTGTATATCTCCTACAAACGTTGGTTTTAATTATGCTCATCTTGGCTGGTCTGATTAACACTGTGGTTTGGTTTTTGTCTGTTTATAAGGAGCAACTTGGGCACTGCCCACAAAAATGACGTGCCATGTCACAAACACATTCTTGAAGAGTGTGAACTTATTATTCAGGTCTGTCAACTTTTACCGTTTCTATTGAAATATTGATGAATATGCTCTGTACCCAGGAAAGCACCGATCTGATACTGGGATCACCAGGGACGGCTTGTCACTAAGGCGATGGGCGTGACGCACCGTCAACAAAAAGGGGAAAAATGAGCGAGGCGAGTAGTTAAAGTTGATCAAAACCGATTAAAGATTGAATAAATGCCTTAAAGGGGCACTGTGTAAGAAAAAAAATAAAGTGATCCAAGTGTGACCGAGCGCTAGGGCAGGCCTAGATTTGCTTAAATTGTAAATTGTTGCCACAACGCCACCCCATTTACCTGGGAAATATCTAGCCTAAAAGGCTTACACAGGTTCGTACTGATTGGACAAGAGGCATGTAAATTTTAGACATTTTATTTTATTATGATTGCTAATATGTATTATAACTTAAAACAAACAACCACAAACAGATCAGACTTCTCATTCGTTCCTTTTCCACCCAAAGTCACTGAGATAGGCAGTCGTATATACAGTAGTCAGACCCACAGTTTTGTAGTCCTTGTATTACCATTGTTCTCCTTGAGCTTCGTTGTGAAAACTTCCTTACTTCAAAAGACTGCAAACGGCTTAAGTCACATGGCCGACAGTGTAAACAGTCGCAACATGGGTCCACCATTAGCATCGTGCCGGCGAGGCATCCACTGGCCGCCTCTCCAGCGGAGGTGAGTCCATAACGGGCCAAACAGTAACCCCTAGAAGGGAGGCATGATGAGGAGGTCCGGGGACAACTCTGGCCTCCACAGATCACCAACCACGCACTACAGACAGTGGCCTTGTTAATTACACATAAAGTTTAAATAAATAAAAATACACATACATAAGACAAGAATATAAAAACATACCGGAATTTGACAGCGAGTCGTGCGCGCCTGTTAAGCTAAGGCAAGTCCCACTCTGAGCCGCAGCACGTACCAGTACCTATGAACACTGTCGGGTTAGCAGTCTACTCGCATATTACATTTTACTGGTTCGTAATGCGCTACTTACCGAGGAGGCGTATTTTAGACTTTTATCACCGGTGCTTGACGCCATTCTCGATGATTTCTAAACGCACCCCAGCCATGTAGCACGCTACTACTACCAGAGTTGTTTTCCGGTTACGCGGGTGACGTCAAAAGTGGGTCAGCTCAGGTGAAAGGCCTCCCTTTTATAGGGCCTGGTCTAACCCTGATTGGCCACATAGGGGCGCCTAAAGCCCGACCCACTACACAAGTAATGTCCACTTTTGAACACCAGGGTGCGCATTTCACATGCATTTTGCCTAACTACCATGGTAACATCTAGCGTCAATATTCACATTCCGGCTCATAATAAAACATTTAAAACATTTAGTGCATTTAGTCAGATTAAAGACAAATAATATTTGAAATTCATATTGACCTGCGTGTCTCTTTGTATCTTAGTTTAATGTCAAAATGTTTGTTTGGTATTATCTTGTCTATTTATTAAAGAAGGGGTTCCAAACATTTCAGCCCGGGATCCCTCAAAGAACCGTGCAACCAAACTGATAAAGTCATAATTGTAAAATTGTAAAAATGTAAAAATACATTTAGAAATCATCCCGCGACCCCAGAGTTTGCTTCGCGACCCCCGAGGGGTCCCGCTCCCACTAAGTATGAGGAGGCTCACTTTTCCACAGATATGACTTGTGATCTGGCCTGGTGGCATAATCTGTCAGACTCCAGCCGATACAGTTACTCCTCACAAGTTACACAGTGCTCCTTTAATAACCTTGCTGCCCTATCACAAGCTATGAATGGTGAATAAGGAGGAGAACGAAGCACAAATACAAAACATCAAAACAAATTTAATAGGCCTTTTAATTTAAAAATAGATCTAATATTATCAGCTCATTTGGTCTAGACTTTATCTAAATCTTTATTGGGTTAGTTTAGAAGTCTGACTATCAAAGCTGAGAAGACCGTGTTTTAGTGCTATCAAGCACTTTTAAAAACAGCTGTATTGTGAATATTTAGCGATCACATGTGTCGTTTATGTTTTGTGAAAGTGGTCCTTTAATACATCGTGAGACAGTGATCTTGGTTCTATAGTCGGATTTCAAGCATGTAGCGGGGAAACGTATCCAACAAGTCCATTTGCTATAGGCATGCAGACAATGCCGCAAAACTAACCAGCGCAGTTCCACACTGGTCTACGCACATTCAAGTAAACACAAAAATCGTGTCTGGGATTTGCTATAGAAGCTGCAGAGCGCTTCTCTTTATCACCGTCTCTGCGCTACTCTCTTGTACCAGAGCCAAACAGTTCGTTGTGGACATGTTTTGGTAAACTTTTACCACGCTTTGCCATTTATGAAAATTTCACATATTCTGAGTTGTAATGCATACACAAAGACATTTCAGTCCTAGCGCTAACAATGCAGCTTCACAAAAGCAAATGACAAAGTAAAGCCTGTTTACACATGTAGGTTAAATATGAAGGCTAATTTTACATTACCTGGTGGAGCAGAGGCGGAATGCACAAACACGTAGTCTGCGTGTTTATTCCGTGTAAAAACTTTGAACAAATAGTCATTCTTCACGTTTGCGAACAATCCAATACATTATTTTCCATAAAACTGCTTGAATGCTGCTGCGGAGGTTTTCTGTCGCTGCTGATGCCTGGCTCTGATCCAACTCGCTCGTCCTTTGCGCGCTTTGGTTGTTGAAGTTTAAGTTTTGCAGTTTATTCCCAGCATCTTGAGATACTCGCTAGATCCCGTAACGTAAAGACACACGGTATTCCTTGGGCACTCCGGGTCTCTGGTGGTCCACCTGTCCAAACAACACGGTCTCACAAGAAGGCGTACATTTAGCACGACACAAAAATAGCGTATTTTTAGCACGATATCAGTCCTGTTTTGCGTACTTATGTTACGCCGTACATATAGCACGATATGAAAAAGCGTAAAAATGACACGAGATTTCACCGCGTAAAAATGCCACGAGTTTTGGTTGAAGCCACGTGGAGACGTTTTCTTCAGGTGAAACGGTTAAGTTCAGGCAAAAAGTTACTAAAATGGTTAAGATTAGGGTTGGGGCTTGGGTAGGTTAAGATTAGATGTGTGATTTTGTTCATTTTCATGAATAAGAACACTTCTTAACAACCACCATTGAAATGAACGGGGACTGTGACGCGTACTATAATTACGCAAAGAGCCTTAAACTCGTGCTAATCATACGCAATTTACATGTTGCGTTATGTCGTGGTATATGTACGCTTTCTTGTGAGATCGGGCTGGTCCAAAATATAGGCCTACGCTAGGCCTGTCACGATAATTACTATATCGACTTATCATGCGATATATAAAAATGTCCACGATAGCATTTTGAGATTCGATAAATGTGTATGCGCATACACGACGCAAAAACAATTCAGCTGCGGCAAAACATTACGCAGAATCCAAGCAATAGTCACCATAAACACCACGCTTTTGGCTTTAAGAGAGAGGAGAGGTAGAAACACGTCAGTGTGCACGGAGGTCAGGGGAGGAAGACAGCGCGCTTCAAATTCAAAAGAGGAACAAACTGAAATGAGGCTCTTAAGCACGCGTGTTGCCCACAGCACGAAGACAGAAGAGGCCAGTACAGGTGAGTGTGTTACCTCTGTGTGCTACACCCCTCTCAAACGACATACCGGAATGTCGACATTAAAGTCTAATTGTCGATGTTGCGGCATTAGCATATTTTCCCACACACCCTCGTACTCCGACTCCTAACATTTTTTTGTCGATGTAGTGGTGCTTCTCCGACAAACTGTGGGTGTTTCTATTAAATCATTATTTCGAAAATAATAATAATAATAATAATAAATAAATAAATAAAAAACTCAGCGTTTTCTTACGACTATTTACTGATCCAAACATGACGATAAGTATAACAAAATCTGTTTCTTCTCCGTTAATTCTTACATAAATGTTTGATTGCAAATCTGCTTCTACGCGTCACTCTCCAAGTGCTGAACGCAGGAGATCGATCAATAATAAGATAAATAAATAAATGGATAAATTGAAAGGATGACGTTTGAATTATTCACTCAAAATCCTAAAATATCCTTCTTTTAGAGCCGCAGTCTTGGGGCTGCGCGTTTGGCACGTTCTTGGGCCTTTCACGTCTGCGGCCTCGCTCAGCCTCACGCTGCTGCTCAGCCCTCTTACAAATGTAGATATTTAGACGCTGTGGCGTCTAAATCACGAGTCTTAAACACTGTCTTTATTCAGGCCTATATTTTAAAAACAAAAGTTTGTAAGTGAATGTTGTGAATGTGGTCTGGACTTTTACTGGGGTGAAATGATGTTTAACTTAATCTATTCTGAATATTGTTCATTAAAATGCATTATCATACTGGTTTATATCCACATTTCACACATGAATTTTCTCAGTTACGACAGTAACCTTCATGCAGTCATACAACGTGAAACGTTTGGTCCTTTGATAAAACAGACTGGCTTACCTTTTTCTCCTGAATCTCGCTCCACGGAGCCGCCACACAATAATCTTCACGAAAATCCATGGTCATAAATCACAAAGTCTTCAAAGTGTAATAATCCATAATCATGTGCAGAGCACATGTCCGTGTGACTCTCCACATCCTCGCGCAGGACGTCCCGCCAAATGCGTAGTGTTATGGAGAGGTTTATTACAGTCTGCCAGCTTAAAACCACAACGTAAGAGGCAAAAACACGGAGCCGTGGGTTACCTCGTCGCCGGAGCGGCAGCTCTGATTCAGCAGAACCATATGGGCAAAGTCTAGTCTTTATTCAAGTTGGAAAGGCGAAAATGTTTAGAAAAAAGTGCTGCCAGTAGATATAAGAAAAAAGACGCCGTCAATACGTGGAAGCTTTGAAAATAATGTTAATGTTGAAATTCCACCAGACTTTGGCTTGTAAGCGAGCGAGTCCAAGTCCACCGAGATTCAGTCCAAGTCCCGGTCTGAGACCAGGTCTGCACTCGCATTGCTCTGGCCGTCTGGAGAGTGTTAAAGCAGAGGATAAAGTATTCAGTCTCCACGCCTGTCCAAAAAATACTTCTCTGTCTTACCGGGAGCAGCCTGTCAGAAAAGCAACGTGAATGAAGGACGGAGAAACAAAAGTATAATTTTTAGCCTACTTAATGCAACAATAAAGTTGGCACCTACACATAGGCCTATTGGTCATTATGACGTTCAATGTCTGAGTGTGTGTCGGAGGTGCGGTGCCAATAAATAAGGAGAACAGGGTTGTCGGAACAGTGGGATTTAAAAATAAACACTTTCGGAGTAACGGATGTCGATTGATAGGGCTGTCGACAGAGAGGGCTGACCCCGCTCCTCGCATATCCACTCATCTTCCTCCTGAGCTGCTCCTCCACCGCTGTTTTGTCGCTCCGTAGGTCCAAAGTTAAACTTTCCAAGCGCCACAGCGCGTAGAAGAGAAAGCACGAGCCATCAAAGTGTCAGCAGCTCGTTCATGTATTTCTCTGCGTTCGTTTCACTTTATGCGCGCTCATGGTCCCGTGCATTGGCACTGCGGTGTGAACGATTCGCTTTCCGTTTATTTGGAACTCAAGCTTTTATAAAGACGTGACTTAAAACAAAGGCACCAGCTCGTCCAAACTCTTCATCCACGCCAGGTTTTACGCACAGAGGCTCCGTGTGAAGAGTCGTGGGAAATGTATGCGCCAAATTGTATTTTTAATTAGATCATTTTGCACTCATGTCATGCTACAGCAGAGGTTCTCAAACTTTTCAGCACTGGGGCACCCCTAAGTGTTCTTGCCCTAAGCCGAGGCACCCCTGACAATTTTACATATTTTTTACTTTAAATAGGGTGGTTTTTTACCTTTTTAAAACGTGCACAGGTTATTTAGATTTCATTGAAATTTGCAATAAAAACCTCCACCAAACACCACAGGAAAACTTTAATAAATTCAATGTGATATTCTGTATTCTGAAATATTTTAAATTCTTTTTTCCTAATTCATGACGTAATTTTATTATTATTGAAAAGGTATAAAGCGTGTTTTAAAATTATTTTAAAATCAGAAGCTCTCATGGGGCCCAACCCCGAATCTATGTAGGTTTGCCCCTGTAAACCAGCATTCAGAAGCTCAGTGTGACGAGGCTGTCCTGCGTGATAGGAGCGGAGAAAACGCCGCTGTTCCACAAACTTTTGTCAAGACAGGACTTATGTTTTATGAAACATTCTTCCAATGCAAAAGCTCCAAAGATCACTTTTACGATTTCCGTGTTGCGCCGTTACGCGCCGCATCGAGTTTCTAATCCCGTATGTTTTATTTCACTATATGTTTCTGACCTTTTCTCCACAGATATAAGGCAGATTTAAACAAATTAAGCATCAATACGAAGCTCTAGTTTTGTAGAATATCTGGATGTGGCAAACGGGTCCGTGTATGATTCGTTCATTTGATTTTTCGTTTTCAAAACAAAAACGAAAAAAGGAAAAAATGATTTGTTTTTTCGTTTTTTCATTTTTCCGTTTTTGCTCATAAAACGAAAAAAGGAAAATACTCTCTCTCAGGGCTGCAAACTCATGGGTGATGAAAAAGGTGACAGTTTGTCGCGACATCGCGCAATTCAGAGGGGGGGTTGGGGGTCCTCCCCAGAAGAATTTTGAAAATACAGACATCATTTCCTGCATTCTGGTGCATTTTTAGAGGTCTTAAGACAACTGGACAAGAGTGGATGCCGCTATAATGTGACATATAAATGCCTGATATTTCTGTAATCTAGCCCAGAGCTTCCCAACCAGATGGTCCTTGAAATGGTTTCGGATTTTAAAATAGGCGTTTTCCTAGATGAAAGTACCAAGAACTAGTCCCCACATACAGTGTTTACCACAGATTTTAGAGAGACTATGGGGGACGAGGTCTCAGCCTAGTCGGGGGGGTCTGGGGGTCCTCCCCCAAGGAAATTTTGAAGCAAACACATGTGATTTCCTGCATTCTGGTGAATTTTAGATGGTATAATTTATATCCCACCACTTTGCCTTTTGTTTGAAAGAAATAGTGTAGGTTTTAAAATGTGAAAACAATTACTGCACATATGAGCCCTTATGACTAAACATATCCTATTTCTTGTGAAGAAGGAATCAAAAGTGCTTCTGTTCAATGAGCAGAAACCTCCTATCAATTTAGAATATTGGATAAACAATTCCTAACCTACAATTATAAACTCATAGCTGTGTGCCCCCTTGTGATACAATGCTGCATTCACAAATATTTTATTGATCATATTACTATTAATTTCAATCACAACTCAGTTATTACAAAAGCATAAAGTTAGAACCATATGTTACAAAAATAGGGGGAATAATAATTGCTTTTATTTTAATGTGCTATTTTTATATATTTATTTTATTTAATTTTTTTTTTTTTTTTTCGTGGAAATTACCCATCCATGTGATGTGAACCAACATAAATAAATTAATTTTCCTTTGATCTGGGATGTTTTAGAACAGTAAATCCATCAATTTCTAATTTTTCCAAATTGTTTTCCAGTGGGGCCCCATCTCTCTTTGCCCCTTCAAACTGCCCTCTGCTCCGCCACTGCTCCCTCTCACGCACACTGAACACAGCTCAACATAAGCTGCATCCTCGCGCTGCAGTTTGAGGAAATACTATAGTCTGTAACTTTTGTCAGGACAAATAGACTACTGCCTTTAAATATTTTTCTTAAGGATAAGGAAAGTTTATCTAAATGTGAGAATGTGTAAAACATGTTTAAAAACAAAGTCAGTGTAAAATGTGTTTGTGTCACTAAAAGGTTCCTGGTCTGACTGGAAAGTACCTGCTCCAGAGCAGGAGCTAAAAAAGTCCCTAAAATGTGGCCCCAGTGCATAGTTCCTGCTCTGTGTGAAAGCTCCCAAAATGGGAACAGGAACTAAAAAGGTACTAGGAACTGAAAAAAGTTCCTACAGTGGGAAAAGGCCTAATGTGAAATCTATCATTTTTTAATAATTTTAGGGCAGTGGTCTCCTACTTTTTCCTGCTAAAGCTACTTAAAACAAAAAAAAAAAAAAAGAAATCTGCCAGTGAGCTACTTCTATTATAGTTTGCAAAAAAATGTACACTATTTATTTATCTATTTATTACTCTACAGTTGGGCATAGTTCCATGTCTACTGTGCTATGCCCTCTACAGGCTTCGTTATTGGTTACACTCGTACTCATAGAACTACAGTTACATTAGGTAACTAAGATTTACGTTTAAAATTGTAAAAGATATGTAATTCATGAAATTTGACAGTAAATGTTTGATGTGTATGATTTTAAAAGTTTTGAAAGAGGTCAAGAGCTACTGGCAGCTCCCAAGCTACAGGTTGGAGACCAGTGTTTTAGTGGATTTAGGGAGATTTGGGGCATAGTATTCAATAAAACAGAAAACTGAAGTATTAGAATGGGAACATTTACCTACAGCCTAGATTGCCTTTTTGTATTATTTTTATAACAACTACTACCACTATTACTACATAAACATATTTATGAATTTTCTTCACTGACAATGACATAACAATTGTACTGATTTTGGTTCTAGTTGGTTTAAGCTTAAATAAAATGCATATTGCTAAGAGAGTATATTATTAAATGTAGACTATCTGACATTTTTCATGTATCATTTATTTAGGCAATGTTTTCATATTTATCACAATGTTGTAAAAGGGATAACATGATTTACAGTATATTATTATTATTGTTATTATTGTTATTAGCCCTATTAATATAATTATTGCTTATTTTTATTTATTTACGTGTATTTTTTATTTATGTATTTATTTTTAGCAAAAAGAGTTGTGCTATCTTGTCTTTGAAAACAACAGAAGCGTTTAAGATTAGTCACGTCAGCTGTAAACGGACTGAAATATGTCCAAATGCAGTGAAACACTCTCTAAGTTTTACCCTGTAATGTGGCCTTACGCGTGCACAAACCTGTCCGTATTTGTGAACAGTCCAGACAGACAGTGCCAAACCCACAAACGAAGAAGAGAGCCTTTAGAACGCACTCTACATCTTTGTGCAAACTAAAGCCTTGTATTAGCTCTGACGTGAATATTAGAACATCCCCATTGTCCACGACTCGCAACTGCTCGCAACGCACTCACAGATCTTAACCCCGGGCTCACACTGCATCCAGTCTTTACTTAACTTGAAAAGTCCGAGAGTGGCTTCAAGTTGGTTTGTTCTACTCACGTTCATCAGAGCCTTGCCGTGCGTCTTTCCTTAACGCTGCATGGTCAAACAAAACTCTCCTCACGTCTCCTTTCACCTGCGCTCTCCCTCTTGTGTCCCCTCACACGCGCACACACAAGCCAACGGAGCAGGCGCGTCATCGCCGCTGCTCGAGCGCGCGGGACTTGGGACTCGTAGATTCATGTCCGCGGTAGAGTCTGTGGGCACCAGTGTGAGCTATCAGCTGCTGCCGCTGGCTCATGCCGTATGTACAGGGACTGACACGACCCGCGCAGATTCGAGATCCGTTGACATTCTCGTCTCGACCCCCCCCCCCCCCCCCCCTCAAAATATTTTTATTGCAGATCTGCACGATTCACATAAACGGCCCCTGGGAGGACCAAAACGGCGAATTTCGCCGAAAGGTGACAAGTTTGCAGCCCTGCTCTCTGATCCGTCTGCTTTCAATTTAGTTCTCAATTTAAACATGCGACATTTGGAAGAAGGTTCGGAGGTATTTTGTGTTCGTAATTTTTCATTTTTTTCGTTTTGGGAAGTTTTGAAGCCAGTCGCACTTCACTTACCGTAGTTGAACTGGGTAAACTGCCAGCGCCTGCGGTCCTGAGCTCCGGAGAAAGTGCCCGGGGGATAGATCATGTGCTGGGTGCCATCGCAGCGCCATCCGGGCCCCGAGAGCTCCAATGAAGTGCCGCGTCAGGCATCTCTTTGCCCGGGACAGATATCGTGTCTTGGGGTTGGTGCAGAGCCAGCCCGCCGCTCCTGAGTGCCCCATTATGCCCCCGTGGACAGACGTGACCTGGGGTACATGGGGATCCATCTCACGGCAGAAAGCACTGGGCACCGTGAATGTCGCCCACCGTCAGCGACGAGGCAGCAGCCTGGTTCAGTCTTGCTCTGAGGGAAGAGCAGGGGTACCTGGGAACAGCCCTCACAGGCCGGGCAGAAGAGATGGCAGCTTCACGTTGGATATTTTGCTCCACAACGACAGCGAGAAATCCACTGGATGTAGCCTGCTCACGGTAGCTTTGTGTGGGGAGCCGCTCTGTGAGGTGTCGCTGTACGGCGATAAGGGACCATCATTAAATTACTCGTGCTTCATTGAAATTATTATGAAAAGCATACATTACATTTCAATGATGCACGAGTAATTTAACGACGGTCCCTAATACCGTACACACAGCGACACCTCACAGAGCGTCTCCCCACACAAAGCTACCGTGTGCGGGTACATTCAGGGAGCTGTCGCTGTCGTTGCAGAGCAAAATATCCAACGTGAAGCTGCCACCTCCTCACCACGGCCTGTGAGGGCTGTACCAGGTACTCCTGTTCTTCCCTCAGAGCAAGACTGAACCAGGCTGCTGCCTCATCGCTGACGGTGGGCGACATCCACGGTGCCCAGTGCTTTCTGCCGTGAGATGGATCCCCACGTACCCCAGGTCACGTCTGTCCACGGGGGCATAATGGGGCACTCAGGAGCGGCGGGCTGGCTCTGCACCAACCCCAAGACACGATATCTGTCCCGGGCAAAGAGTTTTCTGACGCGGCACTTCATTGGAGCTCTCGGGGCCCGGATGGCGCTGCGATGGCACCCGGGACATGATCTATCCCCCGGGCACTTTCTCCGGAGCTCAGGACCGCAGGCGCTGGCAGCGTACCCCGTTCAACTACGGTAAGTGAAGTGCGACTGGCTTCAAAACGTTCATGATTCGTTCATTTGATTTTTCGTTTTCAAAACAAAAACGAAAAAAGGAAAAATTGATTTGTTTATTCGTTTTTTCATTTTTCCGTTTTTGCTCATAAAACGAAAAAATGAAAATACTCTCTCTGATCCGTCTGTTTTCAATTTGGTTCTCAATTTAAACATGCGACATTTGGAAGAAGATTCTGAGGTATTTTGTGTTGGTAATTTTTCATTTTTTCGTTTTGGGAAGTTGTGAAGCCAGTCGCACTTAACTTACCGTAGTTGAACGGGGTACGCTGCCAGCGCCTGCGGTCCTGAGCTCCGGGGAAAGTGCCCGGGGATAGATCATGTCCCGTGCCATCGCAGCGCCATCCGGGCCCCGAGAGCTCCAATGAAGTGCCGCGTCAGGCATCTCGCTTTGCCCGGTACAGTCAGATATCGTGTCTTGGGTTGGTGCAGAGCCAGCCCGCCGCTCCTGAGTGCCCCATTATGCCCCCGTGGACAGACGTGGCCTGGGGTACGTGGGGAGCCATCTCACGGCAGAACGGTCCTGGGCACAGCGGATGTCGCCCACCGTCAGCGACGAGGCAGCAGCCTGGTTCAGTCTGGCTCTGAGGGAAGAACAGGTACCTGGAACAGCCCTCACAGGCCGTGGTGAGGAGGTGGCAGCTTCACGTTGGATATTTTGCTCTGCAACGACAGCGAGAAATACCCTGAATGTACCCGCACACGTTGGTTTTGTGTGTGGGGAGACGCTCTGTGAGGTGTCGCTATGTGTACGGTGCTAGGGACCGTCATTAAATTAGTCGTGCTTCATTGAAATGTAATGTAAGCTTTCCGTAATATTACATTTCAGTGAAGCACGAGTAATTTAATGACGGTCCCTAATCACCTTACACACAGCGACACGCACCTCACAGAGCGTCCAGTTCCAGGTAAGATAAAGGGGGAAAGAGAGACAGCCCATTAAACCGTTGCAGACTTAAAGTTGGGGTAACTAACTTTTTTTAGTTTTAAATGTGTAAACCTTGTGTTTTCTACTAAAAAATCTATTCATTTGTTGTTTGCAAAAAGAGATTCATTGACCATAATTGCAACCAAAATGAATACATGTAAATTACATGAAAGTGATGAATTTACAAGCAAAAAACAATATTGACACAGTTTTTGTTTGCACAACATAACAACATGGTAGATAGTCACGTCTGGAGAAACATTGATTAGGTTTAGGACAACGGTTGAGTTTTGGGTTCGGTAATAGGTTAAAAAAAGCCATTGACAGGCCAAAAGTCAGTTTTTGATCTTGTTCCTACTGGCCTGGGCTCATGAGCAATCTTGGTATGTGCGCGGAGCTTCTGTTCACGTAGTACGCTCACACATTTACAATTTTTCCTTATGAAAACCCATCTCAGAAGCTGCTCTTTTCACGCGGTTACGTCTGTCGCTGCGCCTACAACAGAAAGTTGTGTTGTCTTTTCGTCCATCGCATTTGGAATTAACAACTATGCCACCAAATGTAGTGGCCTGTGTCAATCTGAGACTGGAAGACGTCGGTGCATAACCCTTATTTATGTTCTTGCAATAATATTACACGATGTGCAGTCCTTTCAGTCACCATGACGTCTTGTTCTTACTCTGACAACACTCAAGATCTTTAAAAAACATTCAGAAAAAGTATTGTTGTTCATATGAGTGTCTATACCAGGGTTACTCAAAGTCCGGATTCGGACCTCGAGACCATTTTGTCCGGACCTTGCAGCCGTTCCCTCGTATTTTTAATTCTGTGCTCTACACCCATGAGCCCTACCTCTCTCTCTCTATCTCTCTCTCTCTCTATCTGGAAGCTGCGTGTGACTGTCAGTGCAGCGTCAAAACAGAGCTATTTAACAGACAAATCGTTTTTTGAGAAGCATTTCGATCTCCCAGTGATATTCTGTGAAAGTGGAGCTTCATATTGATCCATATTTTGTGCAAATCAACCTTATATTCTCGGAGAAAAGGCCCAAAATGTACGGTGAAAGATAACGTGTGTAAATAACAGCGGAGAAAATTGCGCAAAACGGCGCACCGCGGAAATGTTTGAAGTGGTCTTTACAACTTTTACTTTTGCCTGAATGTGACATAAAACAGACACTAACCTTACAAAAGCATCAGCTCCCGTGTTTTCCCTGCTATGATCACTTAGGATAGTCTTGTCAGGTCGAGTCAGTCTGCCTGACGCTCCTAAAGCCCAGTTTTACAGAGGCGGAGCTAAGGGGCATCTGGGGCTGGGGCCCCCTAAATCTGGCTTCTATGAGGGGGCCCTATTTGTGTTTTTGTTTATTTAACTGCCTCATGTCTTTTTAATTATATCAAAATGACATCACACAATAGGATCATCACATCTAAAACTCACCAAAATACAGGAAATTGCATTGAATTTTTAAAAATTCTCCTGGGGGAGCATTCCCCCAGACCCCCCTGAATTACATCAAAACCTTGTTAGATTGCAATATACTATAATTGTATTTAAGGACTTATGGGGCTAAGGGTCTGTTTGTAGATTTAAATTCAAAACAAATTTATTTCGAGAGGGGTTGGGGGCGTAAGTGTCATGTTTATACTCTGCTATAACCACTTAATTTAATGTAATTAAGTTGAATAATAACAATAATAAATGTTATACTTTTTCATCCGGACCTTTGAACTTGATAGTGTTTTAATTTCGGACCTTTGGATAAAAAGTTTGAGAACCCTGGTCTATACAGATTTTAGTATTGATTCAAATCCTTTTTTATTATTATTATTCTTTTAACAAGCCTACAACTGAACAAATAAAGTAACACTGAGACCTTTGAAAAGACTCAATCAAGAACCAGAAGGACGAGCCATACTTCTTTATTCAGACATTCAGCCTGACATTTTTGATGACAAACCCTACAGAATAGAAGCAAAAACAACACAATATCATTTTTATATGATACATTTAGTCTGCATTGTGCTTATTAACGTGGATTTTGTTAGGATAAAAAAACAAAAAAAACAAAGAGAAAATCTAAAAACATTCCAAAATATTTCTACTATTAAACAAAGTCAGCTGTGTTGGCAATGCACAATGAAAACAAAACAAGACACACTCACGCAAGCAGATCGCAGCCAAAACCACTAATCATCTTAACTTGAAATTCTAATTCAAGCAATGTAGATTCTGTGAATCCTGATTGTAGATTTCTGAGCAGTTCCAGGTAAGATAAAGGGGGAAAGAGAGACAGCCCATTAAACCGTTGCGGACTTAAAGTTGGGGTAACTAACTTTTTTTAGTTTTAAATGTGTAAACCTTGTGAGTTTTGGGGTTCGGTAATAGGTTAAAAAAAAGCCATTGACAGGCCAAAAGTCAGTTTTTGATCTTGTTCCTACTGGCCTGGGCTCATGAGCAATCTTGGTATGTGAGCGGAGCTTCTGTTCACGTAGTACGCTCACACATTTACAATTTTTCCTTATGAAAACCCATCTCAGAAGCTGCTCTTTTCACGCGGTTACATCTGTCGCTGCGCCTACAACAGAAAGTTGTGTTGTCTTTTCGTCCATCGCATTTGGAATTAACAACTATGCCACCAAATGTAGTGGCCTGTGTCAATCTGAGACCGGAAGACGTCAGTGCATAACCCTTATTTATGTTCTTGCAATAATATTACACGATGTGCAGTCCTTTCAGTCACCATGACGTCTTGTTCTTACTCTGACAACACTCAAGATCTTTAAAAAACATTCAGAAAAAGTATTGTTGTTCATATGAGTGTCTATACCAGGGTTACTCAAAGTCCGGACTCCAGTCCGGATTCGGACCTCGAGACCATTTTGTCCGGACCTTGCAGCCGTTCCCTCGTATTTTTAATTCTGTGCTCTACACCCATGAGCCCTACCTCTCTCTCTCTCTCTCTCTCTCTCGGGAAGCTGCGTGTGACTGTCAGTGCAGCGTCAAAACAGAGCTATTTAACAGACAAATCGTTTTTTTGAGAAGCATTTCGAACTCCCAGTGATATTCTGTGAAAGTGGAGCTTCATATTGATCCATATTTTGTGCAAATCAACCTTATATTCTCAGAGAAAAGGCCCAAAATGTACAGTGAAAGATAACGTGTGTAAATAACAGCGGAGAAAATTGCGCAAAACGGCGCACCGTGGAAATGTTTGAAGTGGTCTTTACAACTTTTACTTTTGCCTGAATGTGACATAAAACAGACACTAACCTTACAAAAGCATCAGCTCCCGTGTTTTCCCTGCTATGATCACTTAGGATAGTCTTGTCAGGTCGAGTCAGTCTGCCTGACGCTCCTAAAGCCCAGTTTTACAGAGGCGGAGCTAAGGGCATCTGGGGCTGGGGCCCCCTAAATCTGGCTTCTATGAGGGGGCCCTATTTGTGTTTTTGTTTATTTAACTGCCTCATGTCTTTTTAATTATATTAAAATGACATCACACAATAGGATCATCACATCTAAAACTCACCAAAATACAGGAAATTGCATTGAATTTTTAAAAATTCTCCTGGGGGAGCATTCCCCAGACCCCCCTGAATTACATCAAAACCTTGTTAGATTGCAATATACTATAATTGTATTTAAGGACTTATGGGCTAAGGGTCTGTTTGTAGATTTAAATTCAAAACAAATTTATTTCGAGAGGGGTTGGGGGCGTAAGTGTAATGTTTATACTCTGCTATAACCACTTAATTTAATGTAATTAAGTTGAATAATAACAATAATAAATGTTATACTTTTTCATCCGGACCTTTGAACTTGATAGTGTTTTAATTTCGGACCTTTGGATAAAAAGTTTGAGAACCCCTGGTCTATACAGATTTTAGTATTGATTCAAATCCTTTTTTATTATTATTATTCTTTTAACAAGCCTACAACTGAACAAATAAAGTAACACTGAGACCTTTGAAAAGACTCAATCAAGAACCAGAAGGACGAGCCATACTTCTTTATTCAGACATTCAGCCTGACATTTTTGATGACAAACCCTACAGAATAGAAGCAAAAACAACACAATATCATTTTTATATGATACATTTAGTCTGCATTGTGCTTATTAACGTGGATTTTGTTAGGATAAAAAAAACAAAAACAAAGAGAAAATCTAAAAACATTCCAAAATATTTCTACTATTAAACAAAGCCAGCTGTGTTGACAATGCACAATGAAACAAAACAAAACAAGAAACACCCAGGCAAGCAGATCGCAGCCAAAACCACTAATCGTCTAAACTTGAAATTCTAATTCAAGCAATGCAGATTCTGTGAATCCTGATTGTAGATTTCTGAGCAGTTCCAGGTAAGATAAAGGGGGAAAGAGAGACAGCCCATTAAACCGTTGCAGACTTAAAGTTGGGGTAACTAACTTTTTTAGTTTTAAATGTGTAACCTTGTGTTTTCTACTAAAAAATCTATTCATTGTTGTTTGCATAAAGACATTCATTGACCATAATTGCAACCAAAATGAATACATGTAAATTACATGAAAGTGATGAATTTACAAGCAAAAAACAATATTGACGCAGTTTTTGTTTGCACAACATAACAATATGGTAGATAGTCACGTCTGGAGAACAGTGATTAGGTTTAGGACAACGGTTGAGTTTTGGGTTCGGGTAATAGGTTAAAAAAAGCCATTGACAGGCCAAAAGTCAGTTTTGATCTTGTTCCTACTGGCCCGGGCTCATGAGCAATCTTGGTATGTGCGCGGAGCTTCTGTTCTTGTAGTACACTCACACATTTACAATTTTTCCTTATGAAAACCCATCTCAGAACCTGCTCTTTTCACGCTGTTACATCTGTCGCTGCGCCTACAACAGAAAGTTGTGTTGTCTTTTCGTCCATCGCATTTGGAATTAACAACTATGCCACCGAATGTAGTGGCCTGTGTCAATCTGAGACTGGAAGACGTCAGTGCATAACCCTTATTTATGTTCTTGCAATAATATTACACAATGTGCAGTCCTTTCAGTCACCATGACGTCTTGTTCTTACTCTGACAACACTCAAGATCTTTAAAAAACATTCAGAAAAAGTATTGTTGTTCATATGAGTGTCTATACCAGGGTTACTCAAAGTCCGGACTCCAGTCCGGATTCGGACCTCGAGACCATTTTGTCCGGACCTTGCAGCCGTTCCCTCGTATTTTTAATTCTGTGCTCTACACCCATGAGCCCTACCTCTCTCTCTCTCTCTCTCTCTCGGGAAGCTGCGTGTGACTGTCAGTGCAGCGTCAAAACAGAGCTATTTAACAGACAAATCGTTTTTTTGAGAAGCATATCGAACTCCCAGTGATATTCTGTGAAAGTGGAGCTTCATATTGATCCATATTTTGTGAAAATCAACCTTATATTCACGGAGAAAAGGCCCAAAATGTACAGTGAAAGATAACGTGTGTAAATAACAGCGGAGAAAATTGCGCAAAACGGCGCACCGCGGAAATGTTTGAAGTGGTCTTTACAACTTTTACTTTTGCCTGAATGTGACATAAAACAGACACTAACCTTACAAAAGCATCAGCTCCCGTGTTTCCCTGCTATGATCACTCAGGATAGTCTTGCCAGGTCGAGTCAGTCTGCCTGACGCTCCTAAAGCCCAGTTTTACAGAGGCGGAGCTAAGGGCATCTGGGGCTGTGGCCCCCTAAATCTGGCTTCTATGAGGGGGCCCTATTTGTGTTTTTGTTTATTTAACTGCCTCATGTCTTTTAATTATATTAAAATGACATCACACAATAGGATCATCACATCTAAAACTCACCAAATACAGGAAATTGCATTGAATTTTTAAAAATTCTCCTGGGGGAGCATTCCCCCAGACCCCCCTGAATTACATCAAAACCTTGTTAGATTGCAATATACTATAATTGTATTTAAGGACTTATGGGGCTAAGGGTCTGTTTGTAGATTTAAATTCAAAACAAATTTATTTCGAGAGGGGTTGGGGCGTAAGTGTCATGTTTATACTCTGCTATAAGCACAGGGCTCCAGACTAACTTTTTTCTCAAGGAGCACTGTAGCCCCTAACTGATTCAATTTAGGGGCACAGGGAAAAATTTAGGGGCACTGATCGTAAATTGTTAATTCATAATAGTAGTTTAAATTTTACAATTTACTATGTCGTGTTGTTTTGATTTTATAATTAGTTAGTTTAGTTACATAATGTTCCAAAATTACTTAAACAGGGCTGCACCATTAATCAAAATCTATCCCAAATTACAATTACATATATTCAGTCACTTCTCTACCACATTTACTCAAAGGGTTAGTATTATGCTGTTTTTTTTTTTTTACACACAATGTAAAAGTAAATGGAACATTACAAGTTTTGGGGGTACTACTTATTTAGACTGTAGTATACATTTAGAGAATATGGTGACCACAGTCAGAGACAAAATGAAAGCTTAACTGCAGATATGAAGTGAAATGGACTGTTAGATCCAGGCCAAGATTATAAAGCACAAACATTGTAAAATATGATCCATTTTTGACATGACGTGAGTGTAAAATTATCATCTTAAAATTACAGCCTCGCACAGGAGATTCCCACAAACAGCGCGTCCTCTGCTCCGCACAGCTCCTAGGGGGCGGGTCACCGGCGGTAGCCTATCTGACCTGGGACATCCACTCATTGCCTCTGCACGTACAAACCCAGACGTCGGCCAAAAGCAAGTTTTTGAGGATAACGATGTTTTTATGTGTCACGGATTTCGGATCGTGTCTCTGCAAGGATCGAGTGGTAAACGAAGGGAAAGCGGAGCGCTCAGGACACACAGTGCACGAGGACCGCGCGCGCATTGGACTGAAGTGAAACGAACGCGAGGAAACAAATGAACGGACTGTGAAGACTTTGTTGGCCCGTGTATTTACACGCAAGCCATAACACGTTGGTCACGTTCTGTGGCGCTCGGAAAGTTTTACTTTGACGCACGGAATAATACTGACATGGATCGATACAAAGCGGTGGGGGAGAGAGGCGGAGGCAGCACGAGGAGCGACAAGCAGTGGAAGAGCGAACACACACGGTAAACACACACACCTACTGCTCTCCTCTGTGCTCAAAGAGGACCCCAAATCGACGCGCACGCCCGACATTTCACAGCCCTGATAAGCGTTGTCATGAAAGTCATGAATGAAGTCGAGTTACGTTTGAACGCACTACCCGTGCGTGCGTGCCTATGTATTGCTCCCGAGTTAAAGACACGAAAACCACGCTGTTTAATACAGATTTAATGCTGTCAAACACGAGACAAAAAAATAAAAAAAAGGCATTTTAATTTCTGCTCGCACTGGAGCGAGTGGCTGAAAAAAATACTCGCACTGGGGCCAAAAATAGTCGCAAAATGCGAGCATTTGCTCGCAGTCTGGAGACCTGAAGCACTTAATTTAATGTAATTAAGTTGAATAATAACAATAATAAATGTTATACTTTTTCATCCGGACCTTTGAACTTGATAGTGTTTTAATTTCGGACCTTTGGATGAAAGTTTGAGAACCCTGGTCTATACAGATTTTAGTATTGATTCACATCCTTTTTATTATTATTATTCTTTTAACAAGCCTACAACCAGGGGTTAAAGTGGGCCGGAACGGTCAGGAACGGCGTTCCGGCACCTTCAATGACCTCCAAAAAAAAATACATATTTAAATTTCATTAAAAATAACATTGTTATAATAAAATAAACACATGCAAAATGATTGTAGTAATTAAAGGATTAGGTTCCAGTTGATTTGAGTTGCAGTTGCATTTATTTGTAGCTTAGATCTATTTGATAAGTGATTAAGTCAGCGGCAACAGCGAAATGAACAACTGGCCCTGAACTACACGCGCACCTCGCTGCACAGCGCAGAGTCCAGTGGCAGAGTCGTGTCACTCACGGGGAAACTGCTGTGTCTGTCTGAGGACAGGGCTCATCTCACAGCGGACGGAAGACCCCAAAACAAAACTTTAATAACTTTTCTCTTCAACTATGTCAACACGGAGCTCAAAACTAAAGGCGACGTAAACGACGATGCGATCACCGCGCGTGTTCCTCGAGACAACTCGGCCGCGGAGGGCGAGCCCCTCCCGCTGGTGCTGTTTCGGATGTGAGGAAGTCCGACAGCGCGGTGCGCACGAACGGACGAGAGTGATATAAGCTTCCAATAACCGCGTGTGGTTTTACCGCGCTAAAACTTGACTTATAAATTGGCACAGATGTGTTAAAGCCCAGCACTGAGGGCAGAGGGGCAGGAGCAGGAGCAGTGACAGGAGCAGAGACAGGAGCAGGAGCAGAGACAGGAGCAGGAGCAGTGACAGGAGCAGAGACAGGAGCAGAGACAGGAGCAGAGACAGGAGAGGAGACAGAGACAGGAGCAGAGACAGGAGAGGAGACAGAGACAGGAGCAGAGACAGGAGCAGGAGCAGAGACAGGAGCAGTGACAGGAGCAGAGACAGGAGCAGGAGCAGTGACAGGAGCAGAGACAGGAGCAGAGCAGTGACAGGAGCAGAGACAGGAGCAGAGGCAGGAGCAAGACAGAGACAGGAGCAGTGACGGAGCAGAGACAGGAGCAGGAGCAGTGACAGGAGCAGAGGCAGGAGCAGAGACAGGAGCAGAGACAGGAGCAGGAGCAGAGACAGGAGCAGGAGCAGTGACAGGAGCAGAGACAGGAGCAGAGGCAGGAGCAGAGACAGGAGCAGTGACAGGAGCAGAGACAGGAGCAGTGACAGAGACAGGAGCAGTGACAGGGCAGAGACAGGAGCAGTGACAGGAGCAGAGACAGGAGCAGTGACAGGAGCAGGAGCAGTGATGGAGCAGAGACAGGAGCAGTGACAGGAGCAGAGACAGAGACAGGAGCAGAGACAGGAGCAGGAGCAGAGACAGGAGCAGGAGCAGTGACGGAGCAGAGACAGGAGCAGTGACAGGAGCAGAACAGAGCAGTGACAGGAGCAGTGACAGGAGCAGAGACAGGAGCAGAGACAGGAGCAGTGACAGGAGCAGAGACAGGAGCAGAGACGGAGCAGTGACAGGAGCAGGAGCAGTGATGGAGCAGAGACGGAGCAGGAGCAGTGACAGGAGCAGAGACAGGAGCAGAGACGGGAGCAGTGACAGGAGCAGGAGCATGACAGGCAGGAGCAGTGACAGGAGCAGAGGCAGAGACAGGACATGCAGAGACAGGAGCAGGAGCAGTGACAGGAGCAATGCTGGGCAGGAGGGACTCAAGGAGAAGAGAGGAGCTGAGTAGGCTATAGTGTACACAAGCTATTGTGGTTAAATAGATTGTGTACACCAAATTATAGAAAATTGTCTTGTCTTATTTTTGTGAGGAAGATAGATGACGACAGACAGACAGACAGACGACACAGAGAGAGAAGAGAGATACTGTTATTGTTTCAACTCTTTTTCAGCTACAAACTGTAACATTTTTCAAAACTTTTGTTTTTAGCAGTTACCTACTTGATAACCCTAAAACCACATGTGCGCTAAAAACAGTTTTTACAGAGCTAAAGGAGGCATCCAGGGCTGGGGCCTCCCTAATCTGGTCTCTGGTTGCTCTATTTTTATTTATTTATTAATTGCCTCATGTCTTTTTAAATTATGGTAAAGTCACATCAAATAATAAGAATATCACATCTAAAACTCACCAAAATGCAGGAATTGCATTGATTTTTTCAAAATTCCGACCTCCCTTTCTTTAAAGAGTAGCCTGATTCCAGCTGCTCAATGTCAAGACATATCAGAGATTTTCTCTCTTCTGCAATCTCCAATAGCAAATATATAAGTGACAATATAAAAAAAGAACTATTTACTTTTAATCAAATCCTTTTGGATTTCGGTTTGTTCAAATCCGCTTATATTTGCCTGACCTAGAGTTTCCCCTCCTTCTCGCCCCCCCCCACCCCACTCCCAAATCCACTTTTACAACTGCCTACAATGAACAAATCAAAGTAACACTGAGACTTTTGAAAGCTCAATCACAGAAATCCCCAGAAGGACGAGCATACTCTTTTATTCACAGACATTCAGCCNAGCATTCAAATATGAGCCAATGTTATGTTTAAAGTCCAAGTTTTATGACTCAAAGTGAAAGTTTTGGCCCAGTTTTTAGTTTGGAGATCATATGGAAACAATCAGCTTCCCGTTCAACATTACTCTGTCCTCACCTCATTCACTCCCTCAGGTTCTCATGAGACTTTGTGGACAAGGTTTATGTCTGTCGTCTTTTAGCTCGTGTTTTGATTTTTTTTTTTCTTGGACTCATTTTACATACAGTACACTCCAGACAACTTATTTATATGTACGTTAAACTTAAAGGTGCACTGTGTAACTTACTGGAAGAGAAAAGCCAATATTACACAATTCAGTAGAAATGAACAGTATAAGCCATTATTTGGAACATTATTCACTGGGTGTTATGCCATAATGAGAAAAAAGGAAAGGCATTTTTATTTGTAAAGCAATCCAATTTCTGGATGCTCTGCAGATGTTTTACTGCTCGTTTTGGATCAATATGGCGGCCCACTACTGACTGGTGTTCGCTGTTATAAACAGCTACAGTACATCCAGGACGCTGCTGCTCGTGTCCGGACCAGAACCAGGAAGTACGATCACATTAGTCCTGTGCTCAGGTCTTCTTTACACTGGCTTCCAGTGGCTCAGAGAATAGACTTTAAAACAGCTCTGCTTGTGTTTAAGTCTCTCCATGGACTAGCGCCAAAGTACATCTCTGACATGTTAGTGCGTTATGAACCATCTCGCACTCTGAGGACCTCAGGGACCGGCCTCCTGCTGGTGCCCAGAGTCAGGACTAAACATGGAGAATCAGCGTTTCAGTTTTATGCAGCTAAGATCTGGAACAGTCTTCCAGATGATGTAAGACAGGCCTCCACTGTGACAGTGTTTAAATCTCGACTCAAAACATTCTTTTTATCTGTGCATATGACTGAAATGCTTTGTCTGCACTCTTTATTTCTTTACTTCTTTTTAAAGTAAATTTTATGCTGATTATTTATATATTTTTAATCATGTTGTATTGTAATTATTGATGTATATTTTCCTGCCTTGTAAAGCACTTTGAATTGCTTTGTGTATGAATTGTGCTATAGGCTACAAATAAATTTGCCTTGCCTTGCCTTTTTAAGCTGTGGCTACGCTAGCTCCAGTTTGCGTAATACCTGTGGATAGTTCCTTCTTATTGCATTCCTTATGGGGATTTTGCCGAGATGCGCTAAGATTGATAAATATTTTAAAATTTCAAAGCAGAATGTTGATTTCAACTCAATCAGTGATTCTGAAGTTGGGCCGCGAGCACCTCCTTGAGGGCCACAAAATCAGTAAAGTACAATACATTTAATAGGAGGTTGGGCCCCAGGTTACTTTCTACATGAATATTCGGGCCCCGAGGTCAAAAAAGATAAGAACTCCTGAACTAGATAACCACTGGCAACAAGTTCAGAGCTTCACATACGAGGTAAATACTTCACCAGAAAAGCCTGTGTGTTTATAAAAGTGAGTAATTTGGACGCAATGCTAAATTAGCGTAATTATAAAGCAGACAATTTGATAAAAACTTCCTAGGCTGTGTTTTTGTAAAACGTAAAACTAATAATAGAAGTAAACTGATAATTAAAACTAATAATTCAATTAAAAACATGTTAGCACTAGCTTCAGAGACAGAACAGCCCATTTTATAACCACATGGGTTTTCCTTGGTGAAGTATTTACCTCATATGTGAAGCTCTGAACTCGCTGCAAATGGTTTTCTGCCTGTAACTTGTTCGTTTTGTGTCAATTAAATATTGAATTAGTTTACGGTATTTGAGCTAGCCTCCCGAGGGAATGAATAAACCGGAAACAACTATTTGCTGGTATATTCACACCGGAACTATCCAAGCTGCAATGTGAAAGGGGCTGATTGATCGTTAGCTTTAGCCTGTGCTAGATGGTAGTGACACACAGATCTGAGTGTCGTCTGCATAGTTGTGATAGCACACATTATTATTAACTGACCTAATGGCAACATGTAAAGATTGAACAGGAGGGGTCCCAAAATTGACCCCTGCGGAACACCTCAGGTCAAGGCCATAAACAGCTAAAGAAAACAGTTTTTCTATGGAAGGACACAACAGTATTATGTGGCCATGCAAGCTTGTTCAAAGTAAAGATGCAGACTTTTATTATTTATATAAACAGCTTAGAAGTCTGCAGACGTCACTGACAGGACTCTGAACATTTGAACTCAAACAACTGATGTGTCACAATCCATCAGCTGATAAAACTGACTCATACGCTGTGTCCGAATGTATACACTCGTTCCCTATCCACTCAATTACTATATATAGTCCTGCCCTGTTTAGTGGACTAGTCAGCACACTCATTCATTCTGGTCTTTCGGACAGGGAGCGCACTATTTTCAGCTGACGCGGGTCATGTGCTTCTCCCCCTTGTTAATGTAACGGTCGGCAAAAAAGTCCGATAAAATGAACTTTTGTAATACTGACCAGTTCCGTCTGACACGCACATATTTATGGACTATTAATCATAACACAAGTCTGGTTTATCTTGGACAGTACTTTTAACCGTAAACGGACTGGAAAATTCCTCTTTTACCAGCCCCAACTAAGGTTAGCAGCTAACGTTAGCATCTTCACGGCTAACGGCTTTCAGTTACGTGGGTTTTGTTTATTCTCCGACTCAACAGTGAGTTTAAGCGGCTCATTAACGTCTTTACTTCAGTCGTGTTGTTTACAGTTAAAGACCTGACGCTGTCCGTGTTGTTTTTCTGATTCTCGCAATGAATTGTGGTCTATATTGACCGTTCTAGTGACCATCGATGCTCACTACTTTTCCAGATGCATTGTGGGATTTTTTGAGTGCACTACTTTTTTACCTGCTGGACATTCGGACACCACTACAAAATGGCGTGACCCCTGAATAGTGCACTATATAGTAGTTAGGGCTCACATTCGGACACAGCCATACTTTCACTTATGTTTCCTCTCAAAACAAAACACTTAATAATTTTACTTGGCAATAAACTTGATTGGACCTGGCTCAATGTTTGGATTAAACCACAAAAAATCTCATTCAACAAACTTTATACAAGTGTAACCCATGTAAACCCATGGTTACTAATATTTTATGGTCCAACACTTTAATTTCCAACGTTCCTTGAACGCACCACTCTTATCCTACTTCCCTTGAACGTATCTTGAGCACACGCAGCCGCACCTAGCTAGAGACGGCAGTGAGACACGTGAGAGCGATTGAACAAGATACACAGTGAGTTAAATGACGTGAAAACTTGTACAAATCTACTTTAACAGAGTTTTAACTTAAGGTTATGTATTTACAGAGCCTTTTACAGTGTCTTACTCCCAACCAAACCGAGCGGAGTGTGTTTTGTTTTCTTGGAAACTCCGGTGGTTACAAAATGTAATAAGCTAGCAGTTGCACCTTTGCTAACGATACACGTGGTGTATTTGTATTGAAAAGCTAAAACAGTCGGAGTACTGAACCAAAAAAGGGTATTATTAGGTGCTGAAATAAGTGAATAATTGTGTTTTATTTTGTTTTCTGCATGAAGCACTTTTGCAAATGCACTTTTGTACTTAAAGATGCACTTTCGTTGTCACACGTTTTATGCAGTGCTTGTTAAGCACTTTATTATTTCATTTATGGGTAAATTTATATGTAAACTTTTGTAAGAAACTATTTAGGTTAAAACATGGAATATTTAATTTGCAAATCCTTAAAGGGGTACATGCATAATTTCTTTTGACTTAATTTCTCTTGTGCAATGCTACTTAGCATTTCATTTGGAATTCATTAGATCAAATTTACATAAAATAACAATGTAATTGAATTTGAATATTTTTATGAGATCTCATTTTATTTAGAAGCTTCTGTTGAGAACTGTTTTATTCATTGTTCTGTACTGCATGTGCAGACTGGTTTTTTAGTGGTCCCGGACGGAATCTTGGAGTTGAATGCTGACGTTGATGGCGAGCCAAACCCAGTGAGAACCCTTCGACGAATCCTGGAGCAGTGTGGCCAGCTGCTCAGGTTTCTAGAAAGACTTTCGGACCTGACCACTTCAAATCTTTGGATCCCAGATAAGAAACAACCAATACACTTTGTGATTCTTTCGGAAAAGAAACTTTTCAAATCCTTCACATCAGGATACACAAAAGAGACATTGCACCACACCTATTTTTATTTTATTTTCAAAAGAGCTCTATTTTTGTTGTTAACATTGTGCTATTGTACAATTGTAATAAATCTACCAGCTGTTCAATCTTTAAATTCTCTCTCATTTATACTACTCCTCCAGAGCCTAGACTTCAACCCTAGCCTAAATATACTAAGCAGGTGTTACATAAAATTGGCGAGCCAGCCAGGAGGAGTTTTTGGCTAATTCTAAAAAAAATTAAATCTATCATTTTGACACACAGCTGGCAGTTTTATAACAATTTTGCACAAACCTTTTCACTGAGTAAAACATGGATACCATTGTGAGTGAAGGTATCAAAGTACCAAATGCTGTATTAGTCAGTGGGTTATCAGGTACCAAGATTGATGAAGAATTTATTAATTTTTTACAACAATACGGTTCTATTTCCCGAACAGTGAAGCTGAATAGTTCTGACCCAGACTTTAAAGATGCAGTGATAGTTGAGTTTCAGAATGGTACAGCTATTGAGACGATTCAGATGAACTACCATGTCAAAACCCTACATCTGACCCAAATGTAGTTCACAACATTCAACTTTATCTCCTCTTTACTCTGCTAAGTTGACAACCAATCTTACCCCAGTCCTACCTTTCTGAGTTAAAGGGGGTTGCTAAGTTAAGTGGGGTAGAATATGAAAAAGTTTTACTCAGTGAACTTACTAAACTGCAAACTACAGCTGAAAATGAGGTTAAAGCTCTTTCTGAAGTGGCTGTTTCAGCAGATGAAGCCACACCTTCAGTGGCTTGATGTGAGTGTAACACAACAACAACCAAGTGTAAATTCCCCACCAAAACAGAAATTCGCAATTCTGCAACTATTACTGGACCAACTCCTGTTTTGAGCCCTGAAAGATTGAGCACGCCCGAAGTCCAGAGGGTAATTGTTGAGCATATTGTCAAAAGTACAGACATGTCCCAAACTTATACAAGCTCTTCCAAGTTCAAGCCCTTTTCTGGAAAAACTCCATGTCCTAACATGGAAGTAGACTATGATACTTGGCGCAGTCATGTAGACTTTTATCTTGCTGATTCTTCTGTTCCTGAAAGACAAGTAGTGCGGAAAATTATTGACAGCCTGTTACCACCAGCATTCATATTGTCAAACATCTGAGCCCCATTTCCAGCCCTAAAGACTTTTTGAGCTTGCTTGATTCAGCATATGGAACAGTAGATGATGTTGATGAGCTGTTTGCAAAATTTTTGAGTACAAATCAGAATGCGGGGGAAAAAGCTTCTGCGTACTTGCATAGGCTCCAGGCTACTCTAAGCAAAGTTCTAAAGGGGGGAGGGATTTCAGACACTGATTTTGATCGGCAGCTTCTTAAGCAATTCTGCAGGGGCTGTTGGATGATAATCTAATCGCAAACTGCATTTAGAACAAAAGAAATCCAGCCCACCTCCTTTCTTTGAGTTATTACTGTTACTAAGAACTGAGGAGGATAAGCAGGCAGCTAAGTGCACTCGTATGAAGCAGCATTTGGGACTCACAAAGTTAAAGGTCCAATCGAACCCCCTAAATGTTTATCCCAACTCACCAAAATCAAGCTGCAGTTGATGATTCAGCTCAAATGTCCACAAAGAAGCTTCAAAAACAGATAGCACAACTGCAAGAACAGTTAGCTTCTCTAAAAGCTACAATGGAAAAGCAAAGTGCAAAGAAACCCCAAGCAAAACCCCAGAAAGCGCAAAAGAAACAACAGCCAAAAGAGACAAAAACACAAACATCTGAGTCAAGCAGTGATGGCTTTGGCAAAAGTAACAAAAAACCTCGTCCATGGTACTGCTTCAACTGTGGCGAGGATGGCCCCCCTCCTGTGACAATGAGCCGAACCCCAGTGCTGTTGATGCTAAGCGCAAAGAACTAAAAGCAAAACAAAAGCTTGGGAAGACCAGTGTAACCCTGATTTAAACTAGCTTCTGGTCCAGTTGAGGGACAAACTGGAGCCAACAGTGAAACTAGTCCCACATTGAAACCTACAACTAAGCCATCTGTGCACACTCTAACAAGTACACGGCATTGTAGCTTTCCAAAAGGCTTAATTGGCCGGAAATGCACTGCTAATGTAATGTAGCTGGAGTAAGTTGCAATTCCTTGTTAGACTCAGGGTCACAGGTTACGACTATTTCACACTCGTTTTACCAGAACATTTGTCTGACCATTCCCATTCAACCATTAGCGACTTAGATGTTGAAGGTGCAAACGGTCAAGCCGTACCGTATGTAGGCTATGTAGAGTTCCAATTGGCTTTCCAAAAGAGTTTATTGAGTCAGAACCTCAAGTTTCTACATTAGCTTTAATCGTTCCAGATTTAAGATCCAGCTCAGATTTGCCAGTTTTAATTGGTACAAATGCCCTTGATGTGCTATATGAGGAACATTGTCAAGATAACTCTATTTCGTCTTCTGTTTATGGTTATAGTCAGATTTTGAAAATCCTTCAGCACAGATATGAAACAAAAAGTTCAGGAGGCTTGGTTTCATGACACTGAGAGGCAACACAACCATATATGATTCCAGCTCATGAAAAAGTGGTCTCGAGAGCTTTGCCCACTTAAGTTCCCCTCTCATAGACAAATGGGCATTAGTGGAGCAGCCAACTACATCAGCTCTTCCAGGTGGAATCTTTGTGATTGTTGCTTGATAAACCGTGCCAAGCCAAAGCCCATATAAACACCCTGTTTGGATCAGAAACGAAAACAGATCATGATATTATGCTACCTGGCAACTGCGTCCTTGCTGAACTACACATTGCAGAGCAGGTTATGACACACAAAATCTGTCTAATGCTAATTCGGCAGCTTGTTGTAGCCTCTCTGCAGAGTCCCCACTTCACCTTCTAAGGAGCAGTTAGCTTTCGATTTTGGAGACTCTCCTCTGAATGAGGAATGGAAAAATCGGATTACACAGAGTCTGAGTACCTACAGTGATGTTTTGCGTGTCATGATTTGGACTTTGGTCATGCCACTAAGGTAAAGCACAAAATAAAGCTCAAAGATGAGACACCAATAAAACAAAATCGAGACCTATTCATCCCAATGACTACGAAGCAGTTAGAAAACACCTCAAAATGCTTCTCCGATGCTGGGGTTATAAGACCATCAGAATCCCCCTCTTTTCATCCCCCATCGTTGTAGTCAAGAAAAAGACAGGCGAAGTACGTCTTTGCGTGGACTATCGTAAGATCAATGTTCAAACTATCAAAGACGCTTACGCGTTGCCAAATCTTGAAGAGACCTTCTCCGCTCTATCTGGTTCAAACTTGGTTCTCTGTCATGGACTTGAAGTCAGGCTACTACCAGATAGAGATGGAGGAGGAAGACAAGCCCAAACAGCGTTCGTTTGCCCTCTGGGTTTTATGAATTCAATAGAATGCCCCAAGGCATCACCAATGCTCCCAGCACCTTTCAGAGGTTAATGGAGAGTGCATGGGAGACATTAATCTCAGAGAAGTGCTCGTCTTCTTAGACGATTTGATTGTTTTCTCAAGTACCTTAGAGGAGCATGAACAGAGACTAAAACATGTTTGGAGCGCCTTCGTGAATATGGCTTAAAGCTGTCTCCCTCAAAATGCCGCTTTTTCCAGACATCGGTTAAATATCTGGGCCATATTGGTCTCGAAAGATGGGGTAAAAACAGACCCGAGAAGGTGCAGCCATTAAGACCCTGGCCAGTGCCTCAGAACTTGAAACAACTTAAGTCATTTTAGGCTTCACCGGCTACTATCGCCGATTTGTTAAAGATTATTCAAAGATAGTCCGACCTTTAAATGACCTTACATGTGGCTACCCACCTGTCAGAAAAGGCCAGAAAAAAAGGTGACCCTTCCAAATATCACAATCCCCGTGAACCGTTCGCCGACAGATGGACACAAGCTTGTCAGTCAGCCTTTGAAATGCATCAAGGACAAAACAACATCTTCTCCTGTACTGGGCTTTGCGGATCCTAAGCTTCAGTATGTTTTGCACACTGACGCCAGCACTACAGGTTTAGGTGCTGCTTTATATCAGGAGCAAAATGAAAAATGCGCGTCATCGCTTATGCAAGTAGGGGCTGACACCAAGCGAGACCAGATATTGCAGCTCACAAGCTAGAATTTCTAGCCTTAAAATGGTCCATAGTGGAAAAATTCCACGATTACCTTTATGGTAACGAGTTCACGGTCATAACGGATAATAATCCGCTTACCTATATTCTGACCACAGCAAAGCTTGATGCAGCGAGCTATCGCTGGTTAGCAGCGCTATCCACCTTTAACTTCCAAATCAAATATAGAGCTGGAAAAGCTAACCAGGATGCCGATGGCCTATCTAGGAGACCTCATCAGCACTGGCTGCAGATTGTGTGACTTTAGAAGAGGAAAACCGGATACACCAACTCACCTCGCGCCTTCTCGACCCCACAAAACTCAATCATGTGCCTACACTGTACTGCTGTATGTCATAAGCACTTGTGAATGAGACAAATGGCAACTCACCTCAAGTCGTTCTGGTTGAGTCCTTGGCCATGAGTGTTGATGCTATCCAGATGCATACAGTAATGCAGACGCATCTGGTCAAGTAGCTGCCCCTTTGTTCTCTGAACATGAGCTCATAGAACATCAAAAATCAGACTCAAACATAAATCGTGTCATACAGTTGTTGGAATCATGCACAAATTCTCCACGTAACATCCAGGCTGAAACCTTAGAAATCAAACTGATGCTGCGTGAGTGGAAACGCTTGGAAATGAGGAATGACTTCTGTTCAGAAAGATACAGTGTGATTCAGAAACAACTTACCAACTTGTACTCCCCATTTCTTTGAGATCCACTGTCTTGAAGCTGCTTCATGATGACATGGGTCACATGGGGTGGGAGAGAACACATGAACTCGTGAGATCAAGGTTTTATTGGCCTAAAATGGGGACTGACATTGAGAACAAAATCAAGAGCTGTGGGCGTTGTGTTAGGAGAAAGTCCATGCCAGAAAAGGCAGCTCCTTTAGTTAATATCAAAACTACGCGACCAATGGAATTGGTCTGCATGGATTTTCTTTCTATTGAGCCGGATAGTAAGAACACAAAAGATGTGCTGGTCATCACAGACCATTTTACCAGATATGCAGTCTCTTTGCCCACTCGTGATCAAAAAGCTAGCACAGTTGCGAAAAATCTATGGGAAAACTTCTTGGTTCACTATGGGTTCCCCGAACGCCTCCATAGTGACCAAGGTAGGGATTTTGAATCGCATGTGATAAAAGAGTTGTGTGCTATGACAGGGATAAAAAAGGTCAGGACTAGCCCGTACCACCCAAGGGGCAACCCTGTCGAGCGATTTAATCGCACTCTCCTTAGCATGTTAGGCACCCTGAGAGATGATCAAAAGGTTCATTGGCGTGATTTTGTTAAACCTCTCACACACGCCTATAACTGCTCAAAAAACGAGGTAACCGGCTTTAGCCCTTATGAGCTAATGTTTGGTCGTAGCCCAAGTTACCAGTTGACCTTGCCTTTGGGTTGCCAGTTGCAGGAGACACACCAACTTCCCATTCCCAATATGTTCGCAATCTGAAAGCTAAGCTGGAAGAAAGCTACCAGATAGCTCTTGAAAACTCTAAGAAAGTGGCAGAAAGAAACAAAAACAGATTTGATAAAACCGTTCGAGAGTCCACCCTCCAAGTGGGAGACAGAGTTCTAGTCAAAAATGTCCGTTTGCGCAACAAACATAAACTTGCCGACAAATGGGAAACAAGTGTGTACCTTGTCACAAAGAAAATGGAAAATATTCCAGTGTATGTTGTCCAACCAGAGAAAGGTGACGGTCCCACTAGAACTCTCCATCGTGATCTTTTGCTTGCGTGTGGGATCTTTCAGACACTGAGGAGGAAATCAAAACTAAGCCCAAGGCGCCACGTCGCCCTAAAACTCGACAAAGCGCACCTGATACTCAGGACATTGAAATGTCGGACTCAGAGGAGGAATTTGAATGCATTCCCACACTTCCCCAAATCCAAACAGAAACATTCTTTGAGATTTGTGACAAAGAACCAACTACTTCAAATGTGGAAATGGAAGCAACAGAGCAAATGGAATCAAATCCATCATCCCAACTTGATGATTCCTTGCCACTTCCAGTCGAAATAGTTGAGTCAAATTCAGATGGAGTTGATGATGGCACAAATGTACAAAATGGGATTGAATCACTTGATGACGAACCTTTTCCAAATATCCCTGGAGAAAATGATTTGAGCGAAGAGGAAGGAGAATCGGATGTTGCAGATGCACAACAAAACCAAAATATCACTGACCAACAAACTGCACAGACAACGGAATCTATTCTTGACACACCAAATGTGAGAAAATCTGAAAGATCAAGACGGGCTCCAGGGCGTTTTCACTACCCACAGTTGGGCCAACCCTTGATATCATTCGCCCAAAGGTTTTTAGACAACTTTAACCAAGCCCTTGAATCTTTTAGTAGCTATGAAGGTTCTCAGGTCTATGATGTTTAGACTTAGAGTACATGAAGGGACTCATGATTATTCAAGGGGGAGGGTGTAACCCATGTAAACACATGGTTACTAATATTTTATGGTCCAACACTTTAATTTCCAACGTTCCTTGAACGCACCACTCTTATCCTACTTCCCTTGAACGTATCTTGAGCACACGCAGCCTGCACTAGCTAGAGACGGCAGTGAGACACGTGAGAGCGATTGAACAAGATACGCAGTGAGTTAAATGACGTGAAAACTTGTACAAATCTACTTTAACAGAGTTTTAACTTAAGGTTATGTATTTACAGAGCCTTTACAGTGTCTTACTCCCAACCAAACCGAGCGGAGTGTGTTTTGTTTTCTTGGAAACTCCGGTGAGTTACAAAATATAATAAGCTAGCAGTTGCACCTTTGCTAACGATACACGTGGTGTATTTGTATTGAAAAGCTAAAACCAGTCGGAGTACTGAACCAAAAGGGTATTATTAGGTGCTGAAATAAGTGAATAATTGTGTTTTATTTTGTTTTCTGCATGAAGCACTTTTGCAAATGCACTTTTGTACTTAAAGATGCACTTTCGTTGTCACACGTTTTATGCAGTGCTTGTTAAGCACTTTATTATTTCAAGTATGGGTAAATGTATATGTAAACTTTTGTAAGAAACTATTTAGGTTAAAAACATGGAATATTTAATTTGCAAATCCTTAAAGGGTACATGCATAATTTCTTATGACTTAATTTCTCTTGTGCAATGCTGCTATAGCATTTCATTTGGAATTCATTAGATCAAATTTACATAAAATAACAATGTAATTGAATTTGAATATTTTTATGAGATCTCATTTTATTTAGAAGCTTCTGTTGAGAACTGTTTTATTCATTGTTCTGTACTGCATGTGCAGACTGGTTTTTTAGTGGTCCTGGACGGAATCTTGGAGTTGAATGCTGACGTTGATGGCGAGCCAATCCAGTGAGAACCTTCGACGAATCCTGGAGCAGTGTGGCCAGCTGCTCAGGTTTCTAGAAAGACTTTCGGACCTGACCACTTTAAATCTTTGGATCCCAGATAAGAAACAACCAATACACTTTGTGATTCGTTCGGAAAAGAAACTTTTCAAATCCTTCACATCAGGATACACAAAAAGAGACATTGCACCACACCTACTTTTATATTATTTTTCAAAAGAGCTCTATTTTTGTTGTTAACATTGTGCTATTGTACAATTGTAATAAATCTACCAGCTGTTCAATCTTTAAATTCTCTCTCATTTATACTACTCCTCCAGAGCCTAGACTTCAACCCTAGCCTAAATATACTAAGCAGGTGTTACACGAGTTTTTCACAGAAGAAGTTGACAATGAAGAAGTACAGAAAGCTAAAAAAGAAGCTCGCGAAGCAAAGGTCACATATTACAAGAAAAGAGACGAATGGATTAGTCTGAAAAATCAAAAGAAGAGCTCGAAATACAGAGGCAAATTGACGACATGCGCGTGACTGAGGTGACAACTGTTGTGGTGAGTGTGTTCTACGACAAAGCATAAAATTCAGAAGTATTTAGTGTTCAACAACGCGTTCTGCTTTTTCCACAGCAACAAATAAAATCACTGAAGACGGACGTCAAAGTCGACAATATGATGGCAGCGTACAGGAATTCCATGGTTGACAAAGTCGACTTAACTGGCGAAATAATGCAATACAAGTATGTACTTTGAAAACAATTAGAAATGTCTATAATCTACATTGCTGTATACTAATGAAGTATTTTAGCAGCTAACACTAACCTGTCTTTTATCTGCTCCTGTAGGAATATATTGGACACCGTGGGGCCAGACGACGGCCCCTCTGGCACCTCGGCTTCCTCAGAATCCAAGACCTCTGACTCTTCTGAGCATACAAAAACAAAAACTGACTCCTCAACCTCTTCAACCTCAACCTCTTCAACCTCAACCTCCTCAACCTCTTCAACCTCAACCTCTTCAACCTCAACCTCCTCAACCTCAGCCTTCTCCCCCTTTCAACCATCTGGAGCACAGAGTGTACATGCAAATTTTTACAGAAAATAATATCTTAAAGCCGACATTTGAGTAATATTTCATTGTGTTCTGCTTTGATGAAAACAACCAATACATATTTTGGTCTTTGTATGAGTTACTAAGCATTAAGCAATATCCTAGAACAGAAAAAAATATACTTTGTTTGCTCTTATTTTCTTAGCATGTCTCTGTAAACACCAGCTCTCTAAATACTATTAAATAAATGAACAATTAAACTCTCTGTTGTTGTTTTTTTAACATCTCTGTGTGAACAAATGAATTAGGGTCAGTTAACAACACCGATGTAGCTAATTATTCTGAAAAATCAAAATCTATTTATGGCCACAATGAAATAAATGTTGTGTAACCTCATTCTAACCTCGATTGTGTCTTCGGGTTTTGGTGATTACCATGGTAACGCTCAGGGGAAGTGCTTGAGATTTTGAGAAAGTCAGCTTTGGCTCGCATCGAAAACAAACTGGTGTTAGTGAGGATTTGTAATGGCTCTACCCGTTTCCTCCCACGGCTTTTCTTTCTCCCTGTTCCAAGTTACTGTAATATTTGTAAATGTATAAAGGCCTAAGCTAAGGCATCAGTTTTTTTTGTTCGACACTAATAACAGACATTTCAACACAGTAACATTAATTAGCATTTTGCTTCTACTCATTTTGAAATAAATAATAATTAAATTAATAATGTAATATTAAATAAAACCAATACAATTTAAATCTATGTTTAATTAGTTGATGAACTTTACATTTTTTTTTTACCTTTATATAGGATCACATTAAAACAACATGGACATATGCTTTTTATATCATAAAAAACATAAGAATGCCAGAAAGATTATAATTTTAGAAACAGTTTTGGAAGGGCACCTATTGTGTGTGTTTTTTATGTATTTAGGAATAAACTAGAAAAGGGGTGCCCAACCTTTGTCAGCCTACAAGCTACTTTTAGTCTGAGCACCACGATCAAAGCAGGGCCGACAAGGCGCGTGAACAGGACAGATTTTATGAAACGCGCTGATTCAGGACCGATAAGAGAACCGATAGGGCTGGAGCTTATCGATCCAGTGGACCGTTACAATGTGAATATGCGACTTGTGCAGTTATCACTCACTGCTGTGAATGAGCGGGGCCATGAGCGGGGACGGTGCGCTCCCTGCGCTGGGCAGCTGTTTGCTTGTAACATAGGATGTGTATTATGTTAATAAGACCGGACTGGCCCAAAACTGCATCGGCCTACACTGTAAACCTGGAGAAGTTGTGATTACTAAAGTTAGTTAAGGAAACCGGTTCCACAAAACAAGATTAGTTTTGTAAATATCATGAACTAAACAGCATTAGTTCAGCTGACATAAATGAATGTTAGCCTCTGCTTTTACTCATTAGTTCATTTAACTCATCTCCAAACCCCTTTCATGTCATCTGTACTGATCATCTTAAGTACAAACAATGAAAGAAATCTTGTTAACACGACTAATGCTTATATTGGTTATATGGTTTATATTTTTTAATTTATTCAATACTTTTTAAACTTTTTTTTATACTTTTTAAACTGTAAAAATGAGACAATGATTTCTTTTTAACACATTTATTTTTCACAAAACATTGAGAAAGAAAGATGAGTCAGTTTTTTGACATTAATCTTTCTTTGATTCTTGTTTGTCTCTTTCTTCAACATATTTGATCCTGCCCAGTGACATGCAGGCAGCCAATCAGGAGGGCTCATGTGACAAAGTGTATCCTGAAGAAAAAGAGAAAACACACAAAAACACAAATTACTTTTTCAAAAAAATAGTCTAATCAGAGCATTGTTTATGAGGTGAAATATAAATACTTACTATGAAGGATCATTAGTGACCAGGGAGTCATGACACTCTTGAACCTGTAAAGAGAAAAATAAATTCAACTGTCAAGTTTTTTTAACAAACCTTTTTATATAATGTGATCAAACACTTTCATGATTATAGTGAGCAGACACACCTTTGTCTGTGGTGACAGTCCAGTGACTCACATGTTTATGAACGGACACCTAAAAACACACAAAACAAAATATGAATATATGATTTGTATAAACATGTCTGAGTCATGGTCAGAGAGAAAACCTTTAGGCTACCTGATGCTGTAGTTTCACTGGGTCTTCATCTTGTGCACTGCAGAAAGCCCCTGGACAGAACATTTAACATTTAACAAATTTAATTCAAAATGCACCAGCTTAGTTTGCTACGTTCTTATTCAAATGATCTCACTGTCTCCGTTTATCAGCTAAAGTCTTTTTTAAGTTGTAAGTGAGAACATGTCAGCAGGATAATGACCAAAAGATAAGAATAAAAACATGTTTTACATGAACTGTACTGTCCATTTCACATTACAAACTATAGTTTTTGTAATTTTGGCTAAACTAGCAGTAAGTCTGAGGGTCAATTGGACATGTCTGGACTAAACCCAAGAGGAGATTGTATCTGTCTGACATTCAAAGTAGATAATCTCACATACAGTATTCAACATTAGCATTACAAAGAAATAAATTCAAGTCTTAACTGTTAAATAAGTACAAAATGAAGTGAAACACTCACCAGCAGCAGCAGCAGCTTGTATGTGAGCAGCAGACTGTGCAGAACTGTTACAGTTTGAATTTGAAAACAGGAAGCTCCTCCTTCAGAAGCTCCTCCCTCTGACTGAAACATATCATGTTTAGTTGTCTGACTGAAACATATCATGTTTAGTTGTCTTTACTAATGGTTATTCAACATTACTAATGAGGTGAAAACTAGTTCAAACTAGTTGAAACTGGTATCTTGTTTAGTAATGATGCAAAGCAAAACAATATGGGCAATCACAAAAAAAAAAATATAAGCTAAAACATTATCCGGGTTGGGAAAACTCCCAGTGCTCCCGATTGCCAGTCCAGCCCTGGCCCGCATGTGAGGCAACTCACTACAATAGACTTTCCTTTCTTTTTACAGATTCACTCTCTATTACAGCCACAGCATGAACAAAATTTCTTGAATCAGCTAGAGGGATGTTCGCCGTGTCGTCACATGGTGATCACGTGACGCGTTGGTTGGCAGAAGTAGTTAAAACTTATTGGCGGCAAGCTGAACAAACACAAAAAAAGACTATGTTGTCTCTTGCTGTGTGACAACAGGTTTGATAAGAGCAATCCATAGAGCTTCTACAGTGTTCAGAAAAAGCCTACACCAAAAAGAAAGCTTTGAATTTCGGCAATTAGATCCCAATGGGAAAAACAATGAGAGCTAGCCAGAAGCTAGCTGATTTTGCCAACCTTTTTGACGTCACATGTCGGCTCGGCGAACATCCTTATATAAGCAACTTCATGCGCAGTCTCTGGGAGAACAAGATGAAGGGAGTGGTTGGCAAAGTGAATATAGATAGACTCTGGACACACTTCCTTTATGGACACCCACGAAACGCCCAGACATATTAGCATATTAGGCACATTGTGAAAGCCAAGAAAGTCACGATGAATGTCCATGTTTTCACCCACGTACTGGAGACTCAGTCGTGACTCGTGCTGTCTGCATTAAGTCTATAGTAGGGACTTCTGAGAGCGTGGGACACAATCTCGTGAGGGATAGCATAAGCACAACTTTGTATTACTTCATCCTGTATCGTGTCAGAAAGCCAATTGTCTCTTTTAATTACCCATTGTCTTTCTTTTGGGAGGTCATAGGTGCGCTCCAACATTAGTTCATATAAAATGCCATCACGGCTGCTGTCACCACAAAATGCCATCCCTTTTTCCCCCCAAAAAAGTACATATCGTGCTGTTTTCAGTGCTTGATGGGTTGCGTCAGAAAGAAGAGCTTCCTGCAGGGCCGATTTTTTTTAAATTACATTTTCTACAAGTAAAACACACAACTCGATTCCCATCAACCATATGATGAAGCCAAGGCCATTTGTTGAACCGCTGAGGATTAAATGTTCAGCTGCTTTTCTCTTGTCCACATAAACAGCCTAGGAAATAAAAATCTCTGGGTTGGTGAGGTTTATCAGCCTCTAACCTGACTAAAACAACGTTGGAAGGATCCTGCGCTGAAGACCGGTGACAAACCCCTTTTGAAGCATTGGCAGACGGAGATGTAGCGATGGCAGCTGGGGATGCATTGGAGCTTGTGGTACCTGTCAGGTCGGGGGTCCGCTGGATGATCCTCATGATGATGACGTTTTCCAAAATCAATATTTGCTCACAAACGCGGCACATGTTATTTTAAGTATTTGATTAGAACTAAATTTGGAAATGGAAAAAAAATGCAGTTATTGGATTGTGAGTTTTTAATTTTGCAAGCTCCAGGAGATGTACTGAGGCTTGATCTCTCCTTCCGCGGGAAAAGAGTGCTGTGATCCGGTAAGGAACAGAGTCAATCTACAGCCCCATGCTCTGGGTTAAGTGCCCGAGGTTTGAGCTCTCACTTGACAAATCAAAAATTATTTGATTATTTCAAATCAAAAATCAAATGGCCGCGGCGTACACAATCCAATATTCTTTTCAGAGAGCCACTAAAATGCATACAAAAGCTGGTCGGCTAGCCGCCCACCATATTTTTAAAGCAGTATCTAGTTTCTATGGCAATGCATGTGGTCAGCGCGGCGCACCACAGTTTTAAATTAAAGATGCAGTACACACAAAATTAACATGACAAAAAGCAAGTCGCAAAAATAGAATCCTTTCCAGTCCATATGAGCTCCTCTCCTGCCCACGGGAGACAGCACATGGACTGGAGGAAGACACAGACAGACAGCGACAGCAGTGTTACAGTTAAGTTTGAATAGCAGGTACACCTGACAAACCAGCGATTAGGAAACAGCGTGCAGAAGAGCCGTCGCACAGAGAGAGCCAGCGCCGTTGCGAGTCCTAAATAGACAGAAATTAAGCTAAACATCTGATCTAATAACACTAAGCTTGACAGAGGCGTACCAGTTTTGCAGTTTGATCCCAGAACGAGCCACTTTGCTCCAACAGACCCAGCACCAGCTGCACCGAGGACTCCAGCTGAGGACATCTGACAACCCAACACGGTCTCACAAGAAGGCGTACATTTAGCACGACACAAAAATAGCGTATTTTTAGCACGATATCAGTCCTGTTTTGCGTACTTATGTTACGCCGTACATATAGCACGATATGAAAAAGCGTAAAAATGACACGAGATTTGGTTGAAGCCACGTGGAGACGTTTTCTTCAGGTGAAACGGTTAAGTTCAGGCAAAAAGTTACTAAAATGGTTAAGATTAGGGTTGGGCTTGGGGTAGGTTAAGATTAGATGTGTGATTTTGTTCATTTTCATGAATAAGAACACTTCTTAACAACCACCATTGAAATGAACGGGGACTGTGACGCGTACTATAATTACGCAAAAGAGCCTTAAACTCGTGCTAATCATACGCAATTTACATGTTGCGTTATGTCGTGGTATATGTACGCTTTCTTGTGAGATCGGGCTGGACAACCTCACAGCTGCTGCACTAAGCACTCCAGCACTGAGAGTTGGACAACAAACCAGGTCACTGTGAGAGCAGTAGCAAGACATGCAGCACGGGGCGCGCTGTCTCACAACGGTGCTGTACAAAGTGGGCAAGTCTTGCTTTAGCTACAAAATATAATAAAATGACTACTATGAAATAGAGAACTTTATTTACCTGGTCCTCACGAAACAACTGTCGCAAACCAAAAAACCACCCACAGGAAGCGGAAGCAAGAGAATGCAAGAGCTGCTAAAGCGGTCTTTTATAGGGGTGTGCGCCCCCTGCTGGCCTAAAGGCACACATCACTACACATAAAGAATTAATTTATTTAGGCTCAAACTACTGTCGTTTCAGTTAGGTTCAGTTATCTTCCAGTTCAGCTGTTCATTCACGTCTTCCCTCAGTCTCTTTGTTCACTCTGTTAAACAGGTGTTTTAGTTTAGCCTAATTAAGGCAGTGAGACAGAAGCACAGCGGCAGTGTCCATATAACACCAATTAACAGTGGACTCACACCAAAAGCGGTAAACACGCCCACATGAGCCCTGGTCGCTGTCGCGCTGTCTCCAACTCTCTAGGGGAAGTTTTCAGAGGAAGGGGTTGATTTGGGGCGCTTTGAGTGTCTGGACCAATGCCTCGTTTGTGTTTGTTAAAAGGTGTCCGCTCTGAATTTGCATAAAGTTATCTTCATCTCGACTTTGCCGTGCTCAGGTCGCCAGGACAGCTGTGCTCGTCTCGTCACTTCCTCTTGTCTCCTCTTTGCGTCAGCCTGCAGATGAAATGAATGGGAGCTGCTGTCTCAAGTTGCTCCAGTATTTTTAGGTGAGTCCGCTGTTAAGATGTAAGGGTTGTAAACAGGAGAGCCACAAACAGAACGCCAGTGCCGTAAGAGTCTAAATGGAAAGAAATTATTAAAGTGAAGTCCCCCCCCCCTAAATTCAACACATTTCAAACACAGCAAACTCATTGAAAAGCAGTGTGGAAAGAGAAAAGGAAGCGCTCAGAGAGGAGAGCAGCAGTGTGATTAGTTTGACAGCAGGTGTGTGAGTGCTCATGCTGATGTCACAGAGTCTAGAAATGATGCTACATCAACATTTGTGAATGAAATTCGACTCTACGACCCTTAAAAGTTTTATCCAGGTGAAAAAACTGTGAGGAAAGGCCTGAGTCTGAGAGAATTTTTCAAATAAAGGCTTTTGAATATAGACCAGCAGTTGCAAACACCCAGAGTGACCTCTTTCCCTCACTCAGAGACATTTGTGTTCCGACAGTGTTTATTTTTTCCTCTCTCCCATCCTCACTGAAGAGAGGCTGCGTGTGTCTGTGTCGTCAAATCGTCAAAGTGATCTTTGGAGCTTTTGCATTTGCAAAACATTCGTCCAGTCCTGTCACATTGACAACTTCTGAACGCCGGGTTTACAGGGGCGGACCTAGATTGGGGCCGCATGAGAGCTTTTAATTTTAAAAGGATTTTAAAACATGCTTTATACCTTTTCAATAATAATAAAATTACATCATGCATTAGGAAAAAATAAATATGTAAGAATACAGAATATCACATTTCATTTAATTAAATTTTCCTGTGGTGTTTGGTGGAGGTTTTTATTGCGAATTTCAGTAAAATCTAAATAGGCTGTGCATGTTTAAAAAGGTAAAAAAAAAAAAACCTCCTTATTTAAAGTAAAAAAATATGTAAAATTGTAAGGGGTGCCTCGGCTTAGGGCTAGAACGCTCAGGAGTGCCCCAGTGCTGAAAAGTTTGAGAACCTCTGTTCTAACCCCAACAGGACTCAGGACCCTGTGTCACCCTCAGGACCAGAGCGCATTGTGCACCCGCGACTTGTACCGCGATATAAACGACAAAATCCCAGCATTGTTTCATCACATATGTGACATGAACATGTTTCCTCTGAGTGTGTTTGGACATTTTTTAAAGTTTTTTTTTTTATCAGTTAAGAGACACACTGTTGTACTTTCTCCATATTTACCATATTTGCCATATAAGGAAGTAGCTTCCTTAATGCATTTTTAATTTTATTTAAAAAAAAAAAAAAAACAACAATATATATATATATATATATATATATATATATATATATATATATATATATATATATTTTTTTTTTTTTTTTTTATAGGCAAGGCAAGGCAAATTTATTTGTATAGCACAATTCATACACAAAGCAATTCACAGTGCTTTACAAGGCAGGAAAAGGCATCAAAATTACAATAATTAAATAATCAGCATAAAATTTACTTTAAAAAGAAGTAAAGAAATAAAGAGTGCAGACAAAGTATTTCAGTCATATGCACAGATAAAAAGACACGTTTTCAGCCTAGATTTAAACACTGTCACAGTGGAGGCCTGTCTTACATCATCTGGAAGACTGTTCCAGATCTTAGCTGCATAAAACTGAAACGCTGATTCTCCATGTTTAGTCCTGACTCTGGGCACCAGCAGGAGGCCGGTCCCTGAGGTCCTCAGAGTGCGAGATGGTTCATAACGCACTAACATGTCAGAGATGTACTCTGGTGCTAGTCCATGGAGAGACTTAAACACAAGCAGAGCTGTTTTAAAGTCTATTCTCTGAGCCACTGGAAGCCAGTGCAAAGACCTAAGCACAGGACTAATGTGATCGTACTTCCTGGTTCTGGTCAGGACTCGAGCAGCAGCGTTCTGGATGTACTGCAGCTGTTTTACAGCCTGTTTGGATAGGCCGGTGAGCAGGCCATTACAATAGTCTAACCTACAGGAGACAAATGCATGGATAAGCCTCTCCAGGTCAGGCTTTGACACTATACTTTTGATTTTGGCAATGTTTTTTAGATAATAAAAAGCTGCTGATGTAATTGACTTAATGTGGCTGTTAAAGTTCAAGTCTGAGTCCATTATTACCCCCAGATTTCTAACTTGACTTGAAGGTTTTAGAGAGAGAGACTGAAGGTGACTGCTGACACGTTCTCTGTGTTTCTGTGGGCCAAAGATGATAACTTCAGTCTTGTATGAGTTTAGCTGGAGAAAGTTGTTTTTTATATTATATTTATGTAAACAACTGTTCAAAGGAGTTTGGTGAATTTGGTGTAAAGGCTGTTAAGAAGGAGTTTGTCTACTTATGAATTCGTCGGGAATCTGATGTCGAGTTTTCTTAGCAGCACAATTTCTAAGAAAAGTTTTATGAATGAGGCCCAACGGCTTTAGGCTAGTCTGGTAACAGAGCTGGAGCGAGTGTGTGTGTTGGCATACCTCTTCACCCTGCTTCTTCTGGAATCTGTGCTACATATTTTAGATTCTGCAAAATAGTCAGACACACCTTTTGCAGTTTATATCTTCAGTTCTTCGGAAATGAGGAGGAGTGTGTGTTTTGTGCCAACTCCGCTCGTGTTTGTGGTTTTACAATAGAAATGGCATGTTTAATTACACACTTGATCACACTTGTTAATAGTTTGCCAGAACTGTGCTTTAAATAGTCACAACACTGCCTCTTAATGAATCTGTTTTGGTCTCAAGTTTGTCAGATTTATGTCTGGAGGTTGGAGCTGGTTAAATTTAATATTAGGATTTTGTTAATGTTCATTATTAATTACAAAGTTGGGGCAACAACGTGTCCTTTCTGTGAGACCAGGCTTTATAGCTTCACAACATATTGTCACTTTTAATTAAAGCGCTAATCTACCAAATTAACATCTGATTTATAATCTTTTAAAGGATTTTTTCCTCCAATAATTCCAAGCGTCAACAGAACTGCAATTTTCAGAGCTGTTCCACATTATTATACAATATTTTATTTATTTTATTAACTTTGCTACCAAGCAGAGTTCACTGCCTCAAAACCAGTAAGATAGTCCAAAACAAGAAGTTAAACCTATACTAACCTAACCACATGAACAATAATGTATTCGTTTTGATTCTTTCTTTCTTTATTTAAAAAAAATCATCTACCTCCAGCTCTTCCAGGGTAATCTCGATGTGTTTCCAGGCCAGTCAAGACACATAGTTCGTGTCCTGGGTCATCCACAGGGTTTCCTCCTGGTGGGGCAGGCCTGGAACACCTGAGGCTGGCGCTGCACCGATCAGCCTGTCAGTCTCTCGCACTATTCTCCCCACACTCACACTCAAGCCTCAAGATATCTCCACCACCTGAAGAGAGCAAGACACCTTTCTTCGTTCCAGAACCATTGCGTCGGATTTGAAGGAGCTGATTTTCATCCCTAAGCTATGGAACAGCCTCTAGCATGTCCACTCTGCACAACTCAACAAACACCAGATTATCTTGTAATCATTAAAATAATGTGTTTTTTTTTTGTTTGATTTGCTTGTTTTTTAAATGTTTATGCTATGCCTGTATAGTAGTTTGGTCACCTGGTTGTTTAAATGTAACCTGGCCAGCACCGTGTTTGTGAATTCACAAATATTGCGAGATAAACTATCTGGCCGTCCAGCCGCCCAATTGGTTTGAGAGTCCGAAACGGCAGTGTTTCAGCCCACTCACATCACAGGAGCGTGGTTTTGAGGCCCAATCACATTGTAGCAGGGCGGGCTAACACGGGCTGTTAACGCTCCGGCACCGCCGCCGAGTCTGATTCAGGCTAAACAAATATGGTGGCTTCCATGGATGTGTTATCTGCTGCTTTTGATGCAGTTTTAGCAGAAATACAGAGTATTTTCTTTTTGAAAGAAGAGCAGTATGTGTGACACTTGTTCTATCTCACGCGGACATTGGATACACCATTACGAGTTGTTGCTGTGATTGACTAAGCTCAAATAAGGTAGGCCAGGTTAGTTTAAATGTGCTTTATAAATATACGTAAATCTGATTGACTCCAGTGAATGTTGGAAGCCCTGGTCTGATAAAGCCATCAGGGCAGTTTTAAAAAAACACTCATCCATTTTTCTGATAGAGCAACACTTTTACATCCACATGACCTGCAGATATTTTTCAAGTTCTCTAAAAATGTAAAAAAAAAAAAACAACAGTGAATGAAGAAAGGTAAAGGTAAGATTTGATTGCACATGGCTCCAGTACATGTTTCCTTCAGAATCTGACAAAAGTAATGCATTAGTAGAGGGAATATAAAATTACCCAATGCTGTGTTGATTTACTTACATACAAAAACACCTCACGACGTTGAATCCCTCTGTTTAGGATGTGACGTGGTCCCACATTTCTACCTTCCCAACGCAGGACAGGATCTGTGAGCCAGTGCTCTACAAACACAAACACAGGCTCAACAAGGGTGGCAGTAGATCATGATATCAAGCTTTCAGAATATAGCCTGCGCAAAGCATGAATCCAGCAAATAGTCAACTTGCCTAGTGACCTCTTCAAATTTTGAAATCTGGGCCTTGGTCGCGACACCGGACACCATTCATGTCCAGTGTCGCTTGAAGGACATGGCAAGAAGACGGCTGAGACTGAGGGAGCAGGTGTAAGGAGGTGGACTTACATAGTACAGGGAGGGTGTGGAACAGGGTGCTGGCCAGAGGAGACAGAGTTAATCTGGTTGATTTGAAGGGGGACTTGCTTGGGTCGGGAGGGTGTGGAACAGGTGAGAGTGCTAGGCAGGCCAGAAGAGAGGAATCCAGCAGCTTTTTGAGTATTGCTGGAATCCTCTCCTCTGGCTCCTGAAAGCTTGACCCGCCTGACCATTTTCCCTTGCCATCCAGTGTTGATAATTGCATCTCACTTTCAGGCTTGCCACTTTTTCTTTGGCTTGACCACATTACTCAAAAGGACACTTTGCCCAACATGAAAGTGGTCGTCCTCCCCTATTTCTGTTTTGCGTTTTTTTTTTTTTTTTTAACCTTCTTGTAGGTTGTTTTTATGTTTTGGACACCATCACAAGGAGTTTCCCTTTGATAATAATTAAATAAGATATGCAAAAAGTGCAAATTACCCACTATTTCTCAGGGATTTCAGAACGATGTTTTGCTTCTCGATCAAACATCAGGTAGTAGGCTGTATGCTGAGTAGTTGTTTTTTTTTTTTGGTCCCATGGATTTAGTGCCTTAGCAACCAATTTATGAAAACTCTATGTTCACGTGAAAGGCCAAAGTTCACGCAATTGTGTATTTTAACACCTGCATAGCTATGGATGGTGCCATTGAAGTTTTCTGTAAACCTATTAGTTTGGGGTGGTAGGGGCTGACTGCATAAGCTTCTTTTGATGCCCAGTTTGTGCATAAATCAGAGTTTATCTGAATAAATCCTGTGTGTGAGCTCAAATTTTTTTTTAGTTTATTTATTTAATGAAACAGGGACAATATACAATATACATTAACCTTACATAGGAGAGATGCATAGTACCAGGTTATAGCACAAGTGCTAATTTCCACCTGTAGTCCCTGGTCAGGTTGATTTAACGACAGATAAAAGGAAAACATTTAATGAAAATGGTTCTAAAATGAGCAGTGCGTCTTAATAAATCTGCCACATCATTCACATCATAAAATCACATTTCATCTCCTACAGGTCATTCATTCTCTCACACAGTCGTTTTAAAATACATACACACATCAGTCCGTGTAATGAGAGCAAGTTTGGTTTGAAAGAAGCCATTTTTTTTACCAGGCGTGAAAATGTGCTGTTATTTGTAGATGTTCTCAGCTCTGTTGGTAAAGTATTCCACTGACGTACCGCCACACAGGAGAAAGCAGAATTTCCAAATGTTGTTCTGCGCTTAGGGATTCTGCACTCCCCGCGCACAGTGGATCTGTGGCTCGAGATGTTGTTTCAGAGCTCAGAAAAATGAAGTTTTTAAATGGAGGAGCCGCAGTATTATAGACAATCTTGTACACTAGACAAATATTTGAATACATAATCAAATTATTAAAACTAAGTATTTTATGTTTTGCCAGAATGTGACAGTGATGAAATGAACGGCCTTTCTTATCATGAATCCTTAAAAGAACTTTTATACAATGATTCAAGTGGTCTCAGAGCAGATCCCTGGTCTATCAGCAGTATTTAAGGTGCACCAAGTTAGTAAAAGAAGTCTAGAATACCATTTGACACCTCGACTGCACTTTTGCTTTTTAGTGGGAATCCCTAGGGCCATTTGGTGGAATAATCTACCATTACACACGTACTGGTTGTCACCGTTTGTTTCTGTGAGCTTACCCGCCAAATCCATGCCTACTAGTCCCAAAGGTTCAGACACCTGGAATCACAACAATGAATGCTTCTGCAATACATGCATGATTAGTATCCTGACAGAAATAAATCTTACATCAATGGGGCAGTACTGTTGCTTCTGCTTGAGTAGTGCCTTTTTCATTTGGCAAGGAGGACACTGAGCAATCTGAAAAGTAATGTATCAAACATACATATTACTCACACAACTTTGTGGCACTATTCATTACACCTGTCCATTTTCTAATGTCATTGTGCATCCCTGGCCAAAAATATCTGCTAATGAATGATATTATTGTGTGTTTTCTCTGCTCCCATATGTATACCAATGTCTGAAGCACGGAACTCCTCAAAAGTCCGGCTTGCTTCATCAGCAGAGCTGACCATCTTTGCCAGGGGATAGGCAAGAAGGTTGGGCTTTCTTCTACAAATATAAAAAAGCTCCCCATCTATAGTGGAAAAAGTAGGTTTAAAGGATTCAACATGAAATATACAAATGAGAATAGATTATACACTTTAATAATAGCAAACATGAATAGTTTGGAACATGCTGAAATAAACCTTCTATTTTAAGACTTTACCCACAGAGAAAATTGAGACTTGTTTTACATTCTTTATTCTGACAACGCCAGGGAGCCTACTATGTAACCCGCATTGAGTTCACTTAGTTGAGTTCAAGTTCAATGGCCTTTTTTTATTCTTTTCATGGCACATTTGTCTTGAACAAAAAGACCAACTACATTTCCCTTTTTGAGTGTGAGAAACAGCTTCTTTAGCCCCACTTAGTTTATGTTGAATGTATTCTAATTGTGCAATGTAGCTTCATAAAGTGTTTTGATCTTGTAAGGAATGATTTCAAATGGCATGTCAGGCTTACCTCTAACAAAGTTATCAGCTCTTCTTCGCGCAGTATATTTTCTTTTGTTTTCTATGTCTTGGATTTTTTGCGTAATTTAAGTTCAATATTTTTTTGTAATTGTGGCGCCGTACTGCTAGCTTGAAGCCCTGATCTAGTTGCAGAGAAATGTTCACTGTCCCAAACATCGATAATTTTAAACAACTGGCCATATGAAGTTTAGATCAATCATGCTTTTTCATCTTTCGGTGACACCTGTCGTTGCCATGCTAAGTGAGCAGTGCTACCCAACTCCGGGTGAGACAGGGGTAGCAAAAGAGTGCCTAAAGGCCAGCGCACACCGGGACGCAAATTGGGCGCCTCCGTTAATTTCTATGAATGTACACACACCAGGCTCGCGGCAGCGCACGGCAGCTCTTTACAACGCGCCGTGATTCGATTTTATTGGTTTCCTTTACGGCGCCGCTCCAGGAAATGACCCTGCCGGCACCCGTAGTTTCTTCTTCTACTATTTAAATAAAGTATAGTAGTTAATTTGTTGGCGCTATTTCGTTAACAATGATGAACGCGGAATGCCTTTCATTATATAGGACATATTATCATATTACTCACCCATTACGACCGCAGATGGATGAAAAACAACGCGGCGCCCCACGCTTTGGTGTGAGCTGGCCTTAAGCTACATCAGCTAGCCACGGTTTGTGCTGATACCAGCTTGGAAAAAAATCCATGATTTTACAATTTCCCACTTTTTTCTGAAACTTGCTTTATGTTTAAATTTGGTCTCAGGCTAATTGTTTCGTAGCGAATTTATCATTATTTGAGCGATTGAATGAAGCTTCTTTCAGTGACAAAACAGATGTATTTGGCTTATTAGCCATGTTATCGCTTGATTGACACATGAACAAGATTTGCCTGATCACATACACATACAGAACGACGTAGTGTAGGGGCAAGCACCTGTGCATCAGGCTGTAAAAGCTCTTACAGCAGATTCAGTGTAAGCAGATGGGACGATTCTAAACTTGACTGATTTCGCACCAAAAAGAGGCGGGACTATGTGCTGGCAGCCAGGAATTGGCTCTTATGATTGGACAAGAATGTTTTTAAGAGATTTAATCAGCTAAACTTCAATTACAAACACCCCCCATTTTTAAACATAAAGCAAACACCAAGTCTTTATTTAATTGTTAGTATATGCATAAGTGCAGAAAAAAAGACATAAGATTTTGCCCCCTGAGGGATTTGAACCTAATCTCCCAGGTGAATGATCATTGCTCTAAAAAAAGCCTCCATTAAATTGTTTATATCTCAAAAAACAAAAAATGATTCGTTTTTGTGTAGATGTAGATGTGCGCTTGATGGGACCGACTTCACAGAGTTGTGGAAAAGCTGGAGCAGGTGTGTGTGGGCCTGCTGCCTCTGGTATTCGTGTAAATATTCTAATCAAGTCAGACACACCTGTTACATTTACAGTTCTTCAGAAGTGAGGAGGAGTGTGTGTTTTGTGCCAGGTCTGCTCGTGTTCCCTGTTTCACAGTAAATTACCGATTATCAGGAGGAGGTCGGGGTTATTGTTTATTAATAAGTTTGAGTTGACGTGGTAGGAGATAATTGGACCGGCCACGTGCTATAATTCTTTTCTCTGTGTGGGTGACTATTCCTCACATTGCGAGGATTACAAAGTGTATACACACTCAGTTTACGAGGACCTGCCTTCTTTATGGGGACAAAAAGCAGGTCCTAATGATGTAAATCCGTCATAAGAAGATCAGTAACATGGTTTTAAGTTTAAATAAGGTTAAGGTTGGGATTAGAGTGAGGGTTAAGTTGAGGCAAGGACCAGAGTCGGGACTAAACGTGGACGAGAGTCAGGACTAAACGTGGACCAGAGTCAGCACTAAACGTGGCCCAGAGTCGGGACTAAACATGGACCAGAGTCAGGACTAAACATGGAGCAGAATCAGGACTAAACGTGGCCCAGAGTCGGGACTAAACATGGACCAGAGTCAGGACTAAACATGGAGTAGAATCAGGACTAAACGTGGACCATAGTCAGGACTAAACATGGACCAGAGTTGGGACTAACGTGGACCAGAGTCAGGACTAAACATGGACCAGAGTCAGGACTAAACGTGGACCAGAGTCAGGACTAAACGTGGACCAGAGTCAGGACTAAACGTGGACCAGAGTCAGGACTAAACGTGGACCAGAGTCAGCACTAAACGTGGCCCAGAGTCGGGACTAAACATGGACCAGAGTCAGGACTAAACATGGAGCAGAATCAGGACTAAACGTGGACCAGAGTTGGGACTGACGTGGCCCAGAGTCGGGACTAAACGTGGCCCAGAGTCGGGACTAAACATGGACCAGAGTCAGGACTAAACATGGAGTAGAATCAGGACTAAACGTGGACCATAGTCAGGACTAAACATGGACCAGAGTTGGGACTAACGTGGACCAGAGTCAGGACTAAACATGGACCAGAGTCAGGACTAAACGTGGACCAGAGTCAGGACTAAACGTGGACCAGAGTCAGGACTAAACATGGACCAGAGTCAGGACTAAACGTGGACCAGAGTCAGGACTAAACATGGACCAGAGGCAGGACTTAAAGTGGACCAGAATCTAGACTAAACATGGACAAGAGTCGAGACTAAACGTGGACCAGAGTCAGGACTAAACGTGGACCAGAGTCGGGACTAAACATGGACCAGAGTCGGGACTAAACGTGGACCAGAGTCGGGACTAAACGTGGACCAGAGTCAGGACTAAACGTGGACCAGAGTCGGGACTAAACATGGACCAGAGTCGGGACTAAACATGGACCAGAGTCAGGATAAACGTGGAGAAGCATCGTTTCAGTTTCATGCAGCTTATTGAAATGGTTTTATTTGCTATGATTTGTTTTTAACATTTTCTTGTATTTTTATTGTTGTATTTTTAATGTATTTTTAATATTGTAAAGCGCTTTGGGTTGCATGTGTATGAAAAGTGCTATATAAATGAAATCTTAGCAGCTATGGGTGAACAAACAGGGTATTATTTGAAGTAGACAGGACAGTGCAGACCCATTTTCACTGGAATATTGATTATATTGAAGTTATTTTGTTGCCAAAAAATGAGTATAGTCCCTTAAAGGTTAGGGTAAGGGCATATAAGTCAGTCCCAATGGAAACTGAAAACACAACATAAAAAAACTAAAAAAAATTTTGACATAAGCTTGTTTTTCTAGTTTAAATGTCTTTTGAAATAATGGAAAATTTCAAGTGTACATATTGTGTTTTTGTATTGACCAAGGATGAACAGTTATTTCTATCCGAGGGCCACTTGTAAGCACTAACAAAGTATAAATGTGTAACTTTAAAGTGCGTATGACAGGTTTGGACATTTTTAAAATATTTATTTAGCTTGGTAGATTAATACCTGTTGAATTATAAATGATAGTTTTACAATAATCAAGAACAAGTTTGTGGGAAAAAAAGGTGAAAATATGTTGAAAAAACCAGGAAGTAGAGCAGAGTTCTAAGCTGATGACATCACACTAGGGAGACAAAGACATTTTCGATTTTCTCACAAGAAACTGATTTTTATGGCTCTGTAAACACACATTTAATAACAAAAGTGAGTTCTAGTGTATTTTTATAGCTAACTAAAAAAAAAAAAAAAACATTTGAAAAATTTTGGTCCAATTTATTACATGGTTGCTAGGCAACTACCTAGCGTGATGTCATCATTTATGATCAGGAAATACATTTTTAATACTAAAAAGTGTCTAAACTGGAATGAAATTTGAAAAATGTTTAGTAAAACCTTAAATATATTGATCTTAACTACATGAAATGAGTAGTTCAACTTGTCATGGACACTTTAAGAGATAAAGGTCATAATTTTGCAAGACAAAAAGTAAAAACTGCAAGAATTTTTTTTTTTCTGAGATAATTTGAAATGGTAATTTATAAGAAAAAAACAGCAGCCTACTTGTCACAACATAATAGTGGGATGGACTTAGGTCCAATGTTTGCATTAACACAATAAATGTTAAACCAGGTCTAGTCAACATAAGGCTCGGGGCCCAGATCAGGGCCTCTCACTAACAACCCATCTTCCAAAGATTGGAAAATACATAAATATTTTGTTCTTATGAATTGTTTTAATTCTGGGGTGTTCTTAATATTTAGTCTGAATATTCCACAAAAATGTAACAGCCAATGTTAAAACACATAGGGTCAGATTTATCAAGCATTTGCTCATGTGCAAACAAGTTAGGGGGCGCAAAACCTTGGCAGAGATGACATTTTTCTTTCACACACACTCTAAAGATGCAGAACTTGAGGTGGTTCATATCTGTTTTGTTTAGTATGTTGTATGTGCATCTTAATGTTTGTGCAAAATGCTCATAAATAACACAAGATTCTTTTTTTATTTTTGCACCCCCAATTTAGCACCTTGATGATAATCAGGCCCACAATGTTTTCTTTTGTGCAAACTCCAATAACCTGTCATGAGCCTCCAGTCCAGAGGTCATATGACAACATTCTTTTGAGTCTGGAAAAGTAAGTTTCAGCCCTGTGTTAAACTTTGTCATTTCACATTGTCCCACAATCTTATCAACATGATTAATATTATGATTTTAATTTGGTAAAAAAAAAAAAAAAGTTTAATCTTGGAGGGAAAACAACAAACCAAATGGCTTTGAGTTTATTTGCAGAATTTGGTCCTTCTCTGAAATAATAATATTAACAAACAATACTGTGGTGTCCAACAAACAAGCAAAATGAGATTCAAATCATCAATGATCAAAAATCACATTTCAGCTTCATCTGTGCTAGGATTCAAATCATGTGAATGGTCCGATTGGTCTGGTGCTAAGGTCGATTCTGCAATTGCAACTTAAAGAACATGAGTGAGAAGTCAGTGACCAGTGAGGACGCTCCAGGCTGACTCCAGTCAAACGGTGCCACCTGGTGGACATGCGTCACAAATGCAGTGCTTGTGGAGGCTGAACAGTCTGAACAGTGTCTGTCAGAGTGGACAGGGACATCAGAGCAGTCCTTCATGTGGACAGGGTCTGTGTGTCGTCAAACCCCAGCGTGTCCTTCACTTGTGCCCTGTCCCGGTCCATCTCTGTCCCTCTGGCCCCTCCCTCGAAACCGAGAGCAACACAGAGAGGACCAGGTCAAGACTTCATCTTCACGGATCACAAACTATTTTCCCCTCAATATTTACATTTAAAGGACACAGTTAGACCTAGGCTATATCTGTGCACTCTTGTAATTCATTTGACACGTATTTGTCTGATCATTAAACACACGAGATAACAAGGGACTATGTAAGTAAGTAAGTAAACTTTATTTATATAGCGCTTTTCACAGATAAAAATCACAAAGTGCTTCACATAGACAATTTAGAAACAATATAAAGTGAAGAAATTAAAATAATGCAACCCAGTCAACTAAATGCTTAATAGCCTATTGAGGGGCTATTATAACTCAAATAAACTTGAATAAAAGCATGTTGTTTCTAGTTTAGATGTGTTTTTGACACTACATAAATAATAAAAATGTGTAATTTTAGTATGAGAGAGCTTGCATGGCATGGAAAAACAGCTCGTTTAGCTATATTTTCTCAAATTATAGCTTGAAACTTGTTCATTCTTAATAAGAATGTTCTAAAGAATGGTTGTATTTTCCTCTATTTATTGAATTGCGGAGTTGACTTTTCACCCCCAGAAAGTTACATAGTGCACCTTTAATGATTCAAAATATGCTCACATATGATAAACACTATTCAACCAAGTTTAGATTTATTTCCAGTGCAGTAACAAGTGTAAGACAGGTTTTCATTTTTTTTTTATGTCTTACATGATATTGTCTAAATATTGTTATGGAGATATGTCCAAAAATGATTATTTTTGTCACTATAGCTCACCTCTATCGATGGCAGTGTGAATCAAAGTGAGGAAATTTGAGCAAAGTGAGAACAACTTGGCGAAGGGCCTGTTTGGGCCGGTTTGAGGGTCAAGATGTGGTTTTAAGGTTAGGATTTGAATTGGGTTTAGGTTAGGGTGTGCGTGTGTGAGTGTTAGGAGTGAGAAAAAGAGGAGGAGGAGTCGGACAGAGAAAAAAGAAAAAATACTAAACCTCACTTCAATTAAAATATTTCTAGTATAAATTAATTGGCAAAATGAGCAGATCTCTGGTGTAGTTTGAAATAAATAGAGTGGGCTGAGGTAGGTTGAGAGAAAAAAAAAAAAAAAAGATTTTATTTTTTGCCTCTTGAGCTGAATTTTTGAGTCAAAAATCGCATCTCATTTTTATTTTTTAGTAACTTTACTCAAACACAATGTCCCCAAAGTATTTTTTTTTAATTATTATTATTATTATTTATGTTTGTGTTTTATTTGAGAAATGAAATCTTAATTCAGTCGGTCTGCAGTTTATAAACGTTTGACTGTTATAAATGTGTCCTAGCCCCACAAAGAGAGATTTAGACTTAGAGTTTAGCGAGGTAAATTGAACCTGGATCACTTTCGATCGAGGGTCAGGGTTTGGGTTAGATGAATCACCAGCCGATCGATTGGTTGTGCTAGTGTGAGTGCACCCTTGAATGTTTGGTGATGTTTATATTGATGTACTATGTTATTGAAATGAATAAATTTAGTTTCAGCAATGACATGTTCCTCACGTTTTAGTAAGGATGCGAGATCAACCTGTCACGATACTGCGCGCACACTTACAGAACTAGATTAGACTACGATATTTTATCTTATACGTAGGCTTTTATGAATGGTCATGTTTTGTATCTTTGAGCAGCTGTGGTAAAAAGTCTCCACCACACACAGACTTGTAGCAGAATTTTATTTGACAGAAAACGGTCTAAACTCAACTGTCTCATTTTTTATTTCGTAATGATAGGACGAATATTGACACAGATAATTAGTCCTAAACATTGTAAAAATTAGCGCGAAACATTGTGGGAACAGCGAATTGTTTTTCACATTTAAACATACATATACAAATAGATCCACACAGAGATGGATCTATTTTTTTGGTTGGAGGGTTGGTACGTGACGGGGTGGTTTGTGACGGGGTGGTACGTGACAGGGTGGCACGTGAAGGGTTTGTGACGGGGTGGTACGTGATGGGATGGTATGTGACGGGGTGGTTTGTGACGGGGGTGGTACGTGACAGGGTGGCACGTGAAGGGTTTGTGACGGGGTGGTACGTGACGGGGTGGTACGTGACGGGGTGGTACGTGACGGGGTGGTTTGTGACGGGGTGGTACGTGACAGGGTGGCACGTGAAGGTTTGTGACGGGGTGGTACGTGACGGGGTGGTACGTGACGGGGTTGTACGTGACGGGGTGGTACGTGACGGGGTGGTACGTGACGGGGTGGTACGTGACGGGGTTGTACAAGACGGGGTGGTACGTGACGGGTGGTACGTGACGGGGTGGTACGTGACGGGGTGGTTTGTGACGGGGTGGTACGTGACGGACGGGGTGGTACGTGACGGGGTGGTACGTGACGGGGTGGTACGTGACGGGGTTGTACGTGACGGGGTGGTTGTGGTACGTGACGGGGTGGTAACATTTGACCTAAAATGGCTGCAAGTCACTTTGTGGTTTAGCTAACTGAGGTAGAAATCAAACTTTAACCTTTAAACTACATTTTCAATGCATTTAAAGCTATTTCAGAAGCTTTTTTGCTGTTTATTGCGTGTTGGGGTGGTATGGTTCTACTTTACTGAACTCATCTAAGATTTGAAAATGTAAATTTAAAACAGAAACGTGAGTGGAATTTGCCTCAATTTTAAACTTGGTGCCTCTAGTGGCTCTAACAATGTCACTTTAATCTTTGTCCTGCCATTTGATAGAACAACACACATTCTGTAGAGAGACCAAGTTAATGCGATGGGGTGGTATATCAAACTTAAGGACACACACAAATCCTGACTTTTGTTCAAAAAACAATAATTATTTGCCAATAAAAATGCATGATTAGTAAATGACATAAAACTAAAACAAAAAACACTAAAAAGTTTTATGAAAATGTCTTTCCTTGAGATGGAAATATAACCTGCAAAGTGGCTCCATTGCACTGCGGACACAGCAAAAATGGTCAAAAAAAAACTAAAATGTGCAAAATATATATTTTTTATGAAAAACGTACATAATCAGTTCATAATCTGAAATTGAACACTCGGTAATACTTTAAAATAAGTATAGAATAATTAGGTTTAATAAATCATTAATTACACTTTAATAAAGACTTATTTCATCATAAACAAATGATTAATTACTATTTGAAAAACTTTATTAATGCTTAGTAACTGCTTAATTACTGCAAAATACTCCTAAATCCTAACCATAGCTCCTTAGTTAAGATAAATAAACTTTTTCATTCATTAATTCACCATTAGTTCATGAATAATTAAGGCTTTATTTATGCTTCATTCATGGCATTCAAGCCCAATTATGGTGTGAATGTATGTTTATGTGACATCCTATAGCTCTTGTGAGATTGTGTAGTGGGTGCAGTGACAATACAGAAATAAACATAAAAGATTACACGTATCAAACTTTTTATTTAACATGCTGAAGGATTTGTGAGCTAGGAAGATTCACTACTACAACAAAAACTTTCAAAACAAATGACTTGTACTGTATAAGCATATACTTTTTGTCAGCCATTTATTCAAACAAAGACAATTTTAATCAGAAACAATCAACATTACATATGTATGGAAGACCGTTTCTGCCAGTGAAAAAAAAAAAAAAAGACCCACAAAAACTCAGATTTTCGAGTTTTGGTGTGGAGGCCTATAAAAGCAGGAAACACTATATTGCTACTACACAATGACATTTAATTAGAAGTTTAAAGACGGCTTTACAACTAATGAAATGCTGCTTTTACTGGAGCATTCACATAAAACAAACTTAAGCAACGCACTATAGAACAAATTTTAAGCAAGGGTCTGGCGGCATAAAAATAAAACAGATTAGGTTGAAGTGAAAGCGTATTGAGCAACAGCTTCCTGATGGTTATCTGCCCGTTACGGCTCAAGCTTCATTCATTCCTGCTTATGCTGGTTATCTGTGCAAACGCTGCTCTAACCATTGCAGCCTGTTACAGTCTCTTGATCAGCTGTTCGGGACTCTAGTTGCGGTAGTGGCACATGCACCCAGCGGAGTTACCCTCAGAACCAGGACTGAACAGGTCTGAACCGGGACTAAATCAGGTCTGACTGAACCAGGTCTGAACCGGGACTGAACCAGGTCTGAACCGGGACTAAATCAGGTCTGACTGAACCAGGTCTCAACCGGGACTAAATCAGGTCTGACTGAACCAGGTCTGAACCAGGACTGAACCAGGAATGGATCGCGTGCTCATGGCGCACTTAGAGCAGCGTGAGACAGAAGAGAAGGAAGGAGAGAGAGGGTAAAACGAGTGATCGTTTACTGCTGGTCAGTGTTGCACATGCACCCTCCGCTCCAATTAGCCACTACTGCAACTAATTACTAACTAGAGTCCTGAACAGCTGATCACGAGACTGTAACAGGCTGCAATGGTTAGAGCAGCGTTTGCACAGATAACCAGCATAAGCAGGAATGAATGAAGCTTGAGCTGTAATGGGCAGATACCCATCGTGAAGCTGTTGCTCAATAAACGCTTCCACTTCAACCTAATCTGTTTTATTTTTAAGCTACCAGAGACGCTTGCTTAAAATTAGTTCTAAAGTGCGTTGATTACGTTTGTTTTATGTGAATGCTCCAGTAAAAGCAGCATTTCATTAGTTGTAAAGCCGTCTTTAAACTTCTAATTAAACGTCATTGTGTAGTAGCAATATAACGGTGTTTCCTGCTTATATAGGCCTCCACACCAAAACTCCAAGTTTTAAACTTGAAATTCTGAGTTTTAAAACTCGAAATTCTGAGTTTTTCATACATTTGTTCATCCCCATTTAGAAAGTTTTTTTTTTGTTTTTTTTTTTGCAGACATGAATTAAAAGCAGATCAAAGTATGCAGTACTAGCACTAATACACAGATATTTACCTACTTCCCTGTAAAGAGTATTTCATTTTCACCCATAACCTGTTCTTTGCTAGTCACATGTCCCTTGTCCCACTGCCCCTGGGGACTGTATCTATTTTAGATGCTCCAGTGTTAAAGGTGCACTGCTTAAGGTAAAAGGCTCATAATTGCGATGGATCAAAATACAGTTGGTTTGCACTTGCCTGTCTTTTTACTCAAGTAGTTTTCTTGAGTATCTGTACTTTACTTGAGTGTTAAATAATCTTTCAAGAAGTATCTGTACTTTTTACTCCTTACATTTTAAAAGAAGCTAGTTACAGTTTAAGCCGTTAGTTAGTTTTTTCTCTTAAAACCAGGTCAGACCTGCTGTGAACAAATGAAATGTCTAACAATTACATCTTAATCGCATGATAAAAGTCACAATAATTATAAATAATTACTGTTAAGTCTGTCTCACACTCCAACACAACAAACCAACTTTGTGCACAGTAAAAAAAACGTGTTTTTAGATTGGTAAAAAGTGAACTTCAGTACTTTTGCCGTCTCTGCTGTATTACATCAGACTGTTGTACATTCAGGTTAAATAAAATGTAAAAAAAAATGTGCACATAGAAGACGAATCATAACAGACCTGCTAAAACAGCAAAGTTTAAGGAACTGGAACAGTTAAAAATAACAAATAAAATAGTCAGCATCTACATTTTCATAATAATAACTTTGTTTTCTTATCTGGGGAAACATAATGCAGAAACTAACGTCTTAACAGAGACTTTCAAGCCGTAACATTGGTCTTAGTCAATAATAAGGAATAGTGCGGTGCCGCTAAACCCCAAACGTGGCGCTCTTGTTCTTAAACATTGACACTTGCGCCGTGCACCTTTAAGTCATTTATAAGTCAGATAACTGTTGTCGAAATTGTGGGCTATACAAAAATAAATGGATTTGAATTGATCAGTAAAGCAGTTTTAGTATTTGTGATGGTCATATGAGTTTGGATAACCCAGATACCTGCACCTTGTGTTGAGCCTGTTTCATCCACATCCTTCCCCTTCTTCACCTTCTGCTGTTGCACCTTTTTACTCATTTGAAATATTCTCCTCCTCCTCTTCCTCCTCCTCCTCCTCCTCCTCCTCCTCCTCCTCCTCCTCCTCCTCCTCCTCCTCCACCCCTTTCACCTCATTTTTGTTCTCCTCCATCTTCTCCCTCACCTTCCTTTTTTTCGTCCTCTTCATCTTGATTGACTTCCCTGGATCACTTTCCTCGTCCTCGTCACTTTCCTCCTCTTTGTCGACTATTTCCTCCTCGTCCGCACTTTCCTCCTCTTTTTTCTTTATTTCCTCCTCCTCCGCACTTTCCTCCTCTTTTTTCTTTATTTCCTCCTCCTCCGCACTTTCTTCCTCTTTTTTCTTTATTTCCTCCTCCTCCGCACTTTCCTTGTCTTTCCCTTTTGTTTCCTTCTCCTTACTTTCATCCTCTTCCACCTGATGATGCACCTCTCCCTTACTCCTCAACTCCTTAAACCCCTTTGAGACATTTTCATCTCCTTTTCCTCACTTTTTGGCTTCTCCTCATTTTCCGGCCACAAAAACTCCTTTGGGATTTTGTGTTTCTCCTTTTCCTCAATTTGTGGCTTCCCATTTTCCGGGTAATATTTCACGTAATATTTGTCTTTAAACCCCAGGGAGACTCTCCTGTCAATCTCCACTTTGTCGTTGACTTCCTCGATGTGACTCTCGACATCATCCAACAAGTTGCTGTAATAAACAAGTGAAAATATGATGGTCAGTTTTGCTCATAATGATGTGGTTTGAAAAAACAAACAAAACAAAAAAAAACACACGTGTACGAGCTTTGAGAGATAGACCAGTTTATATGGACTGCTCTGGTTTTGTAAAGTTGTTTGGGCGGCATAGGAGTGCACTAGAGAGGGAGAGAGAGAGAGAGGCAGAGAGAGAGAGAGTAAGTGAGGGAGGGAGGGAGAGAGAGAGAGAGAGACAGAGAGAGTAAGTGAGGGAGGGAGAGAGAGAGAGGGAGAGAGAATAACGAAAAGAGAGAATAAGGGAGAGGACAAGAGAATAAGGGAGAGAGAGGAAGATAGAATAAGGGAGAGAGAGAATAAGGGAGAGAAGGAGAGAATAAGGGAGAGGAAAAGAGAATAAGGGAGAGAGGAAGAGAGCGTAAGCGAGAGAGAGAGAGAGAATAAGAGAGAGAGAGGAGAGAAATAAGGGAGAGAGAGAATAAGAGAGAGAGAGAGGAGAGAGAATAAGGGAGAGAGGAAGAGAGAATAAGGGAGAGAGAGAATAAGAGAGAGAGAGGAAAGAGAATAAGGGAGAGAGAGAATAAGAGAGAGAGAGGTAAGAGAATAAGGGAGAGAGGTAGAGAGAATAAGGGAGAGAGAGAATAAGAGAGAGAGAGAGAGGCAGAGAGAGAGTAAGTGAGGGGGAGAGAGAGAGAGACAGAGAGAGTAAGTGAGGGAGGGAGGGAGAGAGAGGAGAGAGAAAAAAAAAGAGAGAATAAGGGAGAGGACAAGAGAATAAGGAGAGAGAGGAAGATAGAATAAGGGAGAGAGAGAATAAGGGAGAGAGAGAGAGAATAAGGGAGAGAGGAAAGAGAATAAGGGAGAGAGGAAAGAGAGCGTAAGGAGAGAATAAGGAGAGAGAGGAGAGAAATAAGGGAGAGAGAGAATAAGAGAGAGAGAGGAGAGAATAAGAGAGAGAGAGAATAAGAGAGAGAGAGAGGAAGAGAGAATAAGGGAGAGAGGAAGAGAGAATAAGGGAGAGAGAATAAGGGAGAGAGGAGAGAGAATAAGGGAGAAGAAAATAAGGAGAGAGGAAAGAGAATAAGAGAGAGAGAAAGGAGAGAGAGAAAAGGGAGAATAAGAGAGAAAAGGGAAAAAAAAAAGGAAAGAGAAAAGGAAAAAATAGAGAGAGAAAGGAGAAGAAAAAAAAAGAGGGAGAGAGGGATAGAGAATAAGGCGGGAGAGAGAGAATAATGGGAGGGAAAGAAACAAGGGAGGGAGAGAAAGGAGAGGATAAATGAGAGAGGGGGTGAGGGAGAGAGGGGAGAGAATAAGGGTGAAGGAATAAGAAAGAGAGGAAGAAAATAAGAAAGAGAATAGGGGAGAGAAGAAGAGAATAAGAAGAAAATAAGAGAGAAAAAGAGAGAGAGAGCGAATGAATAAGGGAGAGAGAGGGGGGAGAGAATAAGGGAGAGAGAGGGGGAGAGAATAAGGGAGAGAGAGGGGGATAAGGGAGAGAGAGAGGGAGAAGGAATAAGAGAGAGAGAAAGAATAAGGAAGAGAGAGGGAGAAAGAATAATGGAGAGAACGGGAGAGAGAAGAACAGAAATAGGAAAGCGACAGTATTAAATCGGTATTGAAACTATAAAAGCTGGACCGATGCATCCCTAAAATCGGCCAAGGAAAAACCCCTTATCGGCCGATCTGCAATCACATAGATCACACTGATAAAACGCTAAATGCATCTAGGTGTTAATACAACCACGTAATTATGTACTAAGTAACACAAGAAGAATATCCACATACCTGTATCTTGTTATTTCATGGTCAAGATTCACATTAAATCTGGTGAGCGTGACTCTCGTTGACAATCGTTTCCTCATGTGCAGCTTAATTGACTTCAGCTCGATCTTCAGGCGGCAATTTGAAGAGAGAAAAAAAATATATATATAATAAATGATTAGTGTCAGGCTGTGGAAAATATTCTTAAATGTCCTTTACTAAGAAAATATCAGTGACATCTGAGCTTCATATTCTTCTTATTAACAGAGGAGGCAAGGATTTTTACTCAAGCGCTGTACTTTTTCTTCAGTATCTTTGCCTTACATGACTGAAGTATTTGTACTTTCTACTCCCTTTTACACTTTTACAACAGGTTAGTTACTTCATGAGCCCTCTTAAAACACTACAGAGCTGCTGTGCTGCTGTGTATCAGAGCCCTGTGAACAAATTAACAACTGAAAATTGCCAAAAAAAAAAAAAAAAAAAATTCTAACAATTACAAGTCAAAAGGCCCAACTGAAGCTCCAACACATTGCAAACCAACTTTGTGCTATGCAAAAAAAAAAAAAAAAAATTGACTTTTTTTTTTTTTTTTTCAAGTTGGGCTGGCTGATCTGGAAAAAATATAATCGATCGATGTTGACTTTCGATTTGATTTTGATTTTTTTCCAAAACAAATGAAACATGCCATTCACTTTTAATATGCCCCATTTATAAGATTTAAAAAAAACAAAAAACACTGTATTCATTTTCTGTTTCAAAGTTTGCCTTTTGCTCCAAACTACATATTTTACTGAGAAAAGATTAGTTTCTGATCTTTTGATTCAAAACCTACCATTAAATAATTGATGATTTGTTTCGATTCGATCTCTCGATTTTTCGATCAATGGCCCAGCCCTAATTTCAAACCAAATGATTGCTGTTGAAGTAAGACATTTTTACTCACCTCAGCGGCAAATTTGATTCAATCTCAAATCTCTTGAAAACATCCAAAATGTCATAAAACAAGTGGAAAAAGCGTCCAAATTGAAACGAGACTAGAGAGAATATCGTTTGGCACTTTTTTTTTTTCTTAAGTAAATGTACACATATTTACTTTTATTTTTTTACTCAAGTAAAGCAAGACTGCAAGCAAGACTTTGACTTTTACCAGAGCCGTTTTTTTACACAACTGTACTTTTACTTAAGTAGTGAACTTCAGCACTTTTGCCATCTCTGCATATTACCCTGACCTGATTAGTAGTAATCTAATTAGTGCTTTAAGTGTTTGTAGCATCCATGCAACTTCAGACTGCTTTTTAGCTAGATTGCTTTATTTAAATTGTCATACTATTCTCATCTTTGACCTACAATCAGAGATTACTTCACCTCTAAATCCGTGATCTTCTTGTTGAGGTCTTTTATGATCCCCTTGAATTGAATTTCTTGATTTTGTTTTGAAATCCTCAGACTCTCCATTTCTTCTACGGTGGCCTCTGCTTGCCGCTTGTATCGGAAAACTTCTTCCTCACAACCGTGTATGATCACTTTTGTGCGCCTGACGTGCTCAAAGGACGCGCTGCTGTCGGACAACTCTTCGATGACTTTCTCGAGAAACTCAATCTCCTCCAGCAAGAGACGGTTATTTTCCTCCATGATGGCATAATTGCTTGTGGCCTTCTTCTCTGTTACCGTAACGACTTTGAATTTCTCCTCCACTATTTTACGCTCATGAATCTCCTTTTGATATTTACTTTTGAAACTTTCCACTTCAATTTTGAGCTTGATCATCGTTTCCATCTGTTCTCTGAGTTGGAGTTTCAGCTCTTCGATGTGAGTTATATAAATTCTGCTTACTTTGTCAGGTTTTTTGGCTAACTCAATCAGGCGCATTTCTAGGTCTTTGTTGGTTTGTTCCAGAATCCGCATTTTGATGACATAATCAGAAAGACGCTTGTTGAGCTTTCTTATCTTCTTTGTCTTGGGTGACATTTTGTAACTCAATGTCAACATCCTTGGAATCAATGTAGTCAGTTTCATCACTCTCTTGGATGCACAGTTTCCAAACGTCTCGTTTGGAAACTGTCTTCAAATAACGAGCATAGTTTGATTCTTCCATTGCAGACTCCAGCTTGGTTTCTCTGAATCAAAGCCAGCCTTGAGTTTATATTCTGTGTTGAGTGTTGAGCACCGCCCAGATCATTTCTTTGGGATTTCAGAATAAACATTCCTCAACTAGTTCATACTTGCCATTATACATTTTAATCTGCACATATGTGGGTGGTTGTAAGTTTTTGCAACGTGATTGAGTTTTGAATGACTTGTGGTTATTGTGTAGCCTATTTGAATAAAAAAGCTTCAGTTGGTGATAGGGCTGGGAAGATTCACTAAAGTCACGATTGGAATCAGTTTTCAATTTTGCAGCCCCGATTTTCGATTTTGTTCGATTTTGTTAGTTTATCTGGAATAACATTTTTTTAATTACCCTTAGACACAAAATAAACTAACATTTAAACAACTTAAATAACAATTTAGTGTCAGAACTTGTGTGTTTTATTAACATTTGAACAGTAATATTTAGTGTCCAAATTTAGAAGTCCACCCATCAGTTGTTCATGGTTTGTTTCTTCAAACATCGTGGCTATTATAGCATTATTGTGTGAATTATACAACTACAGAGTGTTTCTAAGTCTGTGGCTGCAAGAGCAAAACTGATTGACTCTGGCTTTTTGAGTCGATCTCTGCAAACTTTGATCGATTTTTCTAGTTTGAAGTTTTCTATTGATTTCCATCCCTAGTTGGTATGATAAGAATTGAAAAGGCCTGAGCAGAATTGCAGTGTGTGAGAGCCCTGCTGTAACGGTAAGTTTTTGAAGGAAATTATTATGAATAGTTTTATTAGGCTATTTCATAATTTCTACTCAAATATGTCCTCTATTAGTTGCTTTAATTTCCTTTACAAAAAACAAACAAACAAAAATCATAAGAACATTAATAACATTAACACTTGATGAATGATGTCTTTAGGGAGAATAACATTACTCTTTTGACTATCCTGCATGTTCTCCTGATTTAAATCTTATAGAGAACGCCTAGGGATGGATGGCAAGGGAAGTTGATGTTGATGCTCTTTGTGAAGCCATCTTCATCACTTGGAGCAACGTTCCCAATCGCTTTTTATAAACCCTCACATCCAGCTGCCCAAATGAATTTTTGAAGTGATTGACAAGAACAGTGGAACTACTCATTACTAAGTCCTACTGGGAACATTTTTGTTCTGATTTGGAGAGTTTTATGTTGTTTTTTGAGTGATGGTCTTATGTGTAAACCCACACAAGGGACCAGGTTGGAGAAGTGTGCGGTAGTAGGGGATAAACTCACTTCCTCAGGTATAAGAACCCACAAACAAACTGGGCCAAGGGGAGTGTTCCCTTTGGCTCAATGAGTTTGTCGGTCGACCGCCTCGCGGGAGAGCCGGGTTCAACTCCTACTCAGGACACGTGCAAGACCTTACAGGTCACACTTATACTTTTGATCAGCTGATGTTGTTTTAAATGAATTACTTTTTCAAAGTGCTTTTGGTCACACTCCCCTTACTTGTTTTTCATAATGTAGCTCTGCTTAAAACCTCTCTAGAATCCAAATGTGCAAAAGGTAAATAGGTGGGTTTCACATTCTAGAATTCTTGGCAGTTATAAGCCAGATGGAGGGCAAGAGGCACTTTTTCCTATTAATAACATTGGACTTTGCCATGAAATAATTCAAAAAATATTTTGCTAATTTAAAAAGTGGCGATTTCTAGGATGACTAGACCCATTACTCGTTTGCTTTGCAAAAAATAAACTGCATACAATATTAATTTTATAATAACATTGACCTGTAGAATGTTGTGATGTCACGTGAAACCAACCTATTCCAACAATGTTTTAACTGGTCTAAGATTTTGATCAGGCTTGTAGGCCTACAATACAAGTTTGGAAAGGGCCTTGGGGCCAGTCAGCTCTGTATTGACTCATGACCTACATTTTAATTTAAAATCTATTTCTTATAAACTACCAAGTTGCTAAACATTTTTTGTAAAATTTTTACTCATAGATGTCTTTTTAGACTGAAATACAATTGTGCTGTGGAACTGAGTTTGCACACCTTTAAACTCTTCATATTCGAACATTTCAGAGTTGATCGCTGTGATTGGTTTGCTATCATGCTGTCATTGGTCTAGCTAACCATGGCAGGCTCTAATCATGCGGCAAGGGTCCTTCCAGATGGATTCTTCAGATTTTCTGAAAATCACAAATATTGGTACAAATCATCTAGAGCCAGGTTAGCATCTTTACAGTTAACATTCCTCTTGTTTTGTTAATTATGCCGGCTCAGCAGTGCATTTGAACAGCTGTTTATCATCTTCCATTGAGTCGTGTTCTTTCCTGACGCTGTCTGATTTGTTTTTTCCCCAACTTTCTAAATTAATTGTGGTCTATATTGACCATTCTAGTGACCATCGATGTTCATTAGTTTTCCATATGCATTGTGGTAATTTTAGAGTGCACTAGTTTTTTACCGGCACGCCAGAGGAGCTCAGGAAGAGCGTGCACAAAAAAACATCAGTTTGAGAAATAGAAGTCCTTGTTGAAGACCAACAAACTACAGGCTATATTATGTAAATCAGGAGCAGACAAGATGACTCCTGTGTTTCACCACTTGTATGCATGTTTTTACCCCTCTACTGAGAATTAAAGGGATAGTTCGGGATTTTTGACATGGATCTGTACGGCGTCGCTATCACCAGTGTTGTGCATCCACACTGACTTACCCCCGACAGTGTCCAGTGAGCAGAGTTCCTGTCCACTTTTGGTCCAGACGAAAGTAGTCTAACAAGTTTGCCGGATGCGGAAATAAAGACATTTTTTTCTTAAAACAATTTGTGTTCAAGAGAGTGATTTAGGTGCAGACAGAATTGTTGTCCACTAAAAAGTCAGACCTCGTCATCCCTATTTCCCTTCAAATCACTGCGCGCATCACTTTTCAGTATTTTGGCAGTGTTTATATTCTCATGCTGGAAACGCGAACAAGCTAACTTAAGAGCATGGTGCGGATTTGCCTGGCGGAGAGCGTAGTGAAAACACACTGGGAGCGAGAGGAGAGAAGCGACTGCCGCTGTCTCTGTGAGGAAGCCAACAGCAGCCCAGCTCATAGAACAACTCCTAAACAAAAGTTGGTAGTTTATGTTTGTCTTCATCATCTGTAGACGCAAGAGTTTTTGAAAGGAAAAAAAAAAAAAGAGTAAAGGTAAAATTCGAGTCAGTTTCTCCTGATATTTGATCAATGCGTGATGGGCTTTAATGCTACTATAGTCTTTAAAATGCCTCAATACAGACACATTTTCTGTCCAATTTAACTGAAAACCACTTCACTACGCCAGCCTCGCCCTCGAGTGGGAAAAATACGCTTGGAGCGGCGAGCGGCTTTGGCTGCGCCTCGGGGTGTATGACTGCTCAGCCCTTTGGCGTGCTGTGTGCAAGATCTGACCCACAGAAGTAGGCGTGTAAGGCATTTCGCTTGCCGTTCCGCTCCAAAATCCTTTACGACTACTCATTTCACTAAAACAATGCTGCATGTGATGCATGTGCACAATTATGTGTTATGTAAAAACCGAAATTTTCCTTTCCCCCTTCTGTTTTTTTGCAAATCACACTCCGGGTATAGGGCATGTGAGCATGGGTCAAGCTCCTCCACATGTAGTGCTCCCTGGCAAGCAGCTGGTAGTCTCGCTCCTCAGTGTGTGTGTGTGGGTGAGGTCCAGGTGAGGGCTGGACTGCGACCAAACATTCACTTTATAAGCTATTTATTTCTAAGCTGTTAGCAGTCGCCTTAGTTATTTTTAACGTATTAGCCTAACCCAGCCATGTCCAAACTGCGACTCGGGGGCCAAGTGCGGCCCTCTGACCAATTTCTGTTGGCCCTCAGATCACCTGAAGGATTGGCACAAACAGCAAGAACTTTGAAAATCTAACATTTGAATTCTAGGGTCAAGCATTTCAATGTGTACTGTTGGGGTATTATACCTGAAAAATGTCTTGTGAGCCATTTTTACTTGTTCTCAATGCACCCATTCAAATCTCTTGCTATATGGTCTTGTTTGAATGGCCCAGATCGGCCCTCCGTTTAGTCTGGGTGTCAAGATGTGGCCCTTGATGAAAAAAGTTTGGACACCCCTGGCCTAACCAAGCTTACTTCGCAGGTGACCAAAGCTCGCAGGAATCCCGAGGGAAACCATTGCTACCTTGCTTTTGAGAATTTTTATACAGTAAATACCTATTTGTAAAAATAATGTAATATTGGACAGCAATTAAGGATAGGATGAGACAGAATTTTTAGATGAGATCAGTCACAAGATTTGGTTCACAAGTTTTCTATTCACAATTTTATTTTGAATATATTTGTTTTTTCTGCCTCAGGCTTTATTGTTGCAGATTTTAAAGACCAGTTTGTGTAATATTGTCGGTAAGCCAGACACACTGTAATGTAACCGTTATCTACAGTTCTTCAGAAATGGGGAGGCATGTGTGTGCTCATGTGTGTGGTTTTACTAGAGAAATCTCATCTTTATTCATACAGTTAGTCAGTCTTGTAAATAGTGTGTCATGACAATGCTTTGAATTGTCATATTACAGATCTAATCAAAATCTTAAGACCAGTTGAAAAATGGCTAGAATTTACCTTTTGCACATTTGGATTCTAATGAGATTTTAAGCAGAGCTACATTATGCAAATCTAATTCTTTTAGACCTTGGTATGTTCAAAATCCTGTGGATGGCCCTGAACATGAAAGTTCCCCCACTCCCTATCCCACTTGAACTAGAGACTGCACAGGACTAATTTCATGACCGCCCCCCGATCCCAAGCATCCGTGACCGCTCCCGTCGATCTCGAGCCCCGTGCTGCCCGCCCGAGAAGCTCCCGCGGTCCGTGGCCCGACTTTTTTTTTTTTTGTGACCGGAGGTGCGGGCGGCCCAGGGCAAACACATGGACACAAATGACTAAACTCTGCATAACTAGTATCTATTTAAACGACTAGGCCCAGCCTAATCTGCCGGCTTTTGGAAAGCATCATGGGTCTTATTTCTTACTGTCGTTCCTGTGTGTATTACTCCATCTCCCGTGTGTAAGCCAGTCCTTATTCATTCTCTGGCCGGCTGCTGGCGCGAGGACTACAGATGATACGCCGCTAGACTAGGAAGTACAGCGGGTTACATGCTGACCTTGCAGGTGTCCGTGTGGTCTCTCTGTGGCGCAGCGCGACAAAGCGGTATTTCTTCTTGCTTTATTTTTAAGACTGTGGGAGAGCGGGGTCAGTCGGGACCGAGGTGGCTGACGGTGGGGACGTTCGCGAGGGGGGGGGGGGGGGGGGGATGCAGGTCCAATGACTGGGGCTGGGAGCGGCCGGATCAGGGTTTGAAACATGGTTAGTTTGGCTGTTGGGAACATCTCAGGACTTTCTGAAGAAGCTGGAGCAGGTGTGTGTGGACATGTTATTCAAACTGCTGCCTCTGGGGTTTGTGGTGCATATTTTAAAGTGTATTTATTACGCAAACCAAAATGTCAAGAAGTGATACACAGTGTAATTATTCATTAAAACCAGACACACCTTTGTGTAGCTTTCATTTACAGTTCTTCAAAGTGAGAACAGTGGAGGGGGGTTATTTAATTTAACAAAACAAGTTTGAGTTGACCTGGCAAGAATTTTTTAGATCCTTATCACGTACAGTGCGTGTGAAATTAAATTCTGTGTGTGTCAAAAAAGCTATATTCTTAGTCAACATGCTGAGAAAATTCCAGTCAGAAATGCCTCAAAATCAGTGACATTTTCTCCATGAATAAAAGTGTATTCTTTTGAGACAACTGAAAACCAGATTACATTTCTGAATCAAAAGAATTTATAGCAGAATTTTTGCAGTTCTACAATAAACATTTCACTTTGAACGACACAGTGAGTGGATCTCGTGTTAAAAAGCACACAGGTTTTATTGCATATCAATTTCATGTATAAATTCTTCATAGCATTGGAAAGATTACATTTGGTATACATCGCTATTCTACAGAATTAACATCAGAGTCAATATCTTTTCAAGGAAATTTCTCTAAAGTACATTTTCAATAATCACAAGCATCAAAAGAACGGCAATTTTTCAGAATTGTTCCATATTATTCTACAATCTTTTTTTTTTTTGTTTGTTTTCTTTATCATCTCCCCAAGTCTCTCAGCGCTTTCTGCCCCGAAAACCAGTAAGGCAGTCCAAAACGAGAAGTCAAACCTACTAACCTAACCACATGTACAATAAGTGCATCTACGGATTTGTTTTTATTATTTTTCTCTTTTTTTTTTTTTGTCATTGATTCGATACACGATTCACAAATGGACATCATTATGACTGCTAAACACGTCATGCACAAGATCGGTTTGTTTTCATTAACATAACAGATTCAATATACAACTCAAACCAAACAAGCACCATCCATTGAACCCTCCGTTTTTTTTTTCTTCTTCTTCAAACAATGCACCATATTTTCATTCTTTAAAATACTATACAGTTCAAATGAAACGATATTGAATTTTTCTCCTGTAACAGTTTGGGTACAGCAACCATGTTCGATCGGCAGTCATTTTACCGAAAAAATCTCCTTCGACGATTTGTTGGCTTTACACAGCGCATTGGTATTACAGTAGTCCATGACATGAAATAATTACATCAAAACCCATGTGAGTCTTGTCACATAGAAAAGGTTACTGACGTCGAAATGGACAGGGTTCAGTGAGTTTTGATTTATCCTTTGAATGAAAAAATGCAAAAAAAAAATTATTTCTTGTTATTTCTAAAATTTAAATGAAGTTGGGGCCAAAATGATGGAAGTCAAAGGTGGTCATGGACCGCGTTTTAAAATATAGCTCTGATTATGTCTGAATATGTTCACATTCATTCTTTTATATTGTTTTCTATCACTTAGGCTTCCATGTAATTAAAGACAAAGTGATTACAAGTGGTAACTAGGGTCAGACTGTCCTTCCTAGAAAAATGTTGGAAAAATTGTATGTAATTTGCTGTACACCCAGTGAATTTTTAGGTTTTATAGACACAAATCAGTTTCATGTGCAGTTTAATAGCAGATCGCATTCAATACTAATCAGAAATCATCTGGGGCCGCCGGTCCGAGAGCCCTGGTACAGACCCAGGATGGCAGTTGATTCTGTCTGAGGGCCATATTCAAGCATATGTAAGCACATGCAGAGATAAGGTATAATTTAATGAGAATAAAGTTGAAGTTTAAAATGTGTAACTTTAGAGATAAAGATCAAATTTGGCCAAAACAAAATTGCAGGACAAAAATATTTTTTTCTAAATGATTAAATGGTAATTAATGAGAAAAACAGTAGCCTACTGTCACAAAAATAGTGATACTTGGTAGTCAGTGTTTCAAAACACAAAATGTTAAAGTATAATCAACATAAGGCCGGGCCAGATCAGGCCTTCCACTATTAAATCTGGCCCACAACCATCTTCCAAAGATTGGAAAATATATAATTATTTGTTCTTATCAATTGTTTTGATTCTGGTGTAGTCCAGTCTGAATATCCACAAAAATGTAACACATCTGTAGTTTACAATGTTAAAACCACAATGTTTTATTTAATATATATATATATTTATTTTATGGCTTTGACTTATTCTCAGAAAATCACTACTTTAGTTCTTGCATTTAAGCGTTTATTTTTGAGGCCTGATTAAGACCAGTTTGCCCTGATCTGACTATATGTGCTGTGTTTTTCCATGTTTTTACAAATAAACTACGACGTATGTAGTCGTTTATAATGTCTATATATTATAATGATCTATACCAGTGGTTCTTAACATTTTGTCTCAAAGACAAGTACAGGCACAGTTTTCTTTAGGTAAGGCCAACAACAACAGACATTATGTATAGTGAATATTTCAAATATCTTATTCTTTGAACTTGCTGCTTATTAGTTTAATTTGTTCATAGGAAAACAATGGGACATTGTGATAGACAACAAAATAAAAACTGTATTTATAAACAAAGTAGCAGATGGCCTGCGGCCCAGTTAAGGTTCTGATCTGTATCATAAGAAGTGTATGACCACATTTTAAAAAAGTTGTTTTTTGCTGCACGGTAGCAAGTGGTTAGAGCTCTGGCTTCCCAATAAGGAGGTCGTGGGTTCGACTCCCGGGTCGGACCATACTAACATCTCACGATCTCTCTGGTGGAGTTTGCATGTTCTCCCCGTTCACCGTGGTTTTCTCCGGTATCCGGTTCCTCCACCTCAAAAACATGTATGTTTAGGTAATGGGCATCACTGTAAATTCCTTAGAGAGTGAAAGAGGGTGAATGTTGTCTGTCTAACTCTGCGACGAGTTGGCCACTGTCCAGGGTGTTCCCGCCTAAGCCAAAGTCACTGGATAGCTCCAGTCACCGCGACCCCTAACGGGATAAAGCGGTAGAAATGAATGAATGAATGAATGTTTTTTGCTCACACATTGTTAAAATCGAAAAAGTTACAGATTCAATTTCAAAGCATTTTTGCATGTTTTTTGTAATATGTATTCTATTTTTGTCTCTTTCCGTGAGTGTCATGGTCTGTGATTGTAAATCAAACCTGACAACAGTAACTGAATTTAGGTCTTACATTTACCAAGCAGTTGAATGACATTTGATATTTGAGCTCAACCCCGAAGCACAAAACCCTGTCCATTTCTCAAAAACAACAAGTTGAAAACAATGTATTGGGCGAATGACATTCTTTATCAGTAGATCCGTACAAAACATGACAAGATGCTGCGACATTGTAAGTGCTACCCTGCCCCTTCTGTCAAAAAGGAAAAGAATAATACAGTGCTTTTTTTTTATCGTGTACGGTCGGTGACGTCCAGGACCAACGCGTGGACTGGTCCCGTGTGGTGTTTAAGTGCTCGTTTTTGAAAATACAGCATTCGGAGTAGTTCAGGTACAAGACAGAACCGAGGAGACAATTCTGGTCTATCTACAGTTATCTACAGTTCTCAGCCACACAAGGGACAACTGACCATTTGAGACGAGTTTGGGAGTCGTAGATAGGATTAGTATTGGGGTGAGTTTGGGTTTTCGGTGATGGATGACGATGAGTGGCTGGGTTACAAGTCAAAGGGCGTTTTCGACAGGACAGTTAGCCCCGGGATTACTTAAACGATATTTAACAATTTGCATAAAGAACAGGGAAAAGACCAGGCGAGGTCATAGGGAAAAACAAAACCTAACTATGGTTAACAAGGAATATAAATAAGAGCAGTAACTTAAAAGACGTTTCCAATTTGGCACGCAGAGATTCCGAACCTCCGCTGTGTTTGGATACACACCTGTTCCTTCTACGACATAGGGATAAAAGTCATTACTTCAAAATACAAATCTACAAATTAATAAATACACGCTCACAAAATCAATGCTTCTGTGTGAAGTGAAAACTACGAGCCGCTCTGAAAAACAAATGATTGTCAGAGAACCAAAAAAGATTGGATGGGTTATTTGGCACATGATCAACTAGCACTATTTTACATCATATGACATTATCTTACAATTTGGTCCTTCTCTGAAATAATAATATTAACAAACAATACTGTGGTGTCTAACAAACAAGTTTCAAATCAGTTGGCTTCACACGGGAGATCAGTAAAATCACATTTCAGCTTCATCTGTGCTAGGATTCAAATCATGTGAATGGTCCGATTGGTCTGGTGCTAAGGTCGATTCTGCAGTTGCAACTTAAAGAACATGAGTGAGAAGTCAGTGACCAGTGAGGACGCTCCAGGCTGACTCCAGTCAAACGGTGCCACCTGGTGGACATGCGTCACAAATGCAGTGCTTGTGGAGGCTGAACAGTCTGAACAGTGTCTGTCAGAGTGACAGGGACATCAGAGCAGTCCTTCATGTGGACAGGGTCTGTGTGTCGTCAAACCCCAGCGTGTCCTTCACTTGTGCCCTGTCCCGGTCCATCTCTGTCCCTCTGGCCCCTCCCTCAGATGTGGTTGAGTGGGTGAAAGCTGCTTGTCTCAGACGGTCCTCCGCCCATACTCAGCCAGGCGTCCAGCGAGCTCTGGGAGGGAGCGTGCAGAGGGTTGTTCTCCGACAGGGACAGCATCATTGCATAAGCCTGCAACACAGAGAGACCTGGTCAAGACTTCATCTTCAGGAACCATTTCCTCATCATATTTACATTTAAAGCACATATTTATGCCTAGGCCAGGCCCATTCAACTTAAGGCCCGGAAGCCAAATCGGCCCTCCAAAGAATGATACAGCCCTCAATTCACTTTCCAAATGATACAAAAACATATTTTCTTTTGTTTGTACAGATTTTCGATCAACGTCACTTTCCGCCCTACTGCGCATGCGTTATGCAGAAAGAGACGCTCTCCGTCTGTTTACATGGGGAAACTTCGCCTAAAACAATGAAACGGAATGAGAGCTAGCAGTTTTGATCAGGTAAGAACCGGTCTGACACACGTCTGCCTCGTGAAGCTGAACAGCATTTTTTTTTTTTTTTTGCAATTTTTTTACTCAACTGAATGTAACTTTTAAGGGTCGTAGCGTCAAATTTCATTCACAAATGTTGATTTAGCAATGTAGCTAACTACAACAGTTTATCACTGTGCGAAAGCACAAGTTATGCTGCTAATCAACATTTGTGAATGAAATTTGACCCTACGACCATGAAAAGTTACATTCAGAAAAAAAATAATAAATAAAAAAAAGAGAAAAACACTGTCTCAAGCTTCAGGAGACATACGTCTGTCATACCAGTTCATACCTGATTGAAACAACTATCTCTTGTCCCGTTTCCTTGCTGTATTCAAAGAAGTTCACCCAGCTAAGCAGATGGAGAGCTCTTTCTGCACAATTGCATTGTTACACATATGTAAGCCATACTGCTGTAACCAATTGCAGAGTGGTTCAACTGAATACATATCTTTAACTTCGACTTGCTCCAGCACATACCTGTGTTTTAGCCTGTCTGTACAAAGTCTCTTTCAAAGCCTCTGACTCTAGTGAGGTGTTAAAAATGTCTTTAACATCGAAGGGCTGCTCCTCACTGGGCCCTTTCCTCAGGCCCTGGAGGCTCTTGGGAAAGCTGGGCAGCCCCTCCAAGTCCAGGAGAGCCCCTTCCTCCAAACACCTAATGAGTGAGTGCGCCATGGCAACAGGGATGCAGAGAAGTGGGAAAGATGGAAATAATGCAGTGGGATGGCAGGACAAAGAGGAAAAAGATACGAACAAGTTATTAGACAGAGAAAAGGAATTTTAGTTGGAGAATGTTTAGCTCAAAAGTAAGAAGATAAGATATTGTTTCGGATTGGTCTAGAAAATACACGGGAAGTGCGTAGAGAAAGGGAAGCTGAAGGCTGTATGTCATTGAGTCACAATATTAGTTTCTATCAAACTGACCCACAGCCACAGGGTTTTCGGTGGATCTGTGACGGGGGACTGACGTGGATGAGAGCAGGTGACAGAAGATGGAAGTCCGACCCTCCTCAAAGGATTTATTATCACAGAAAGCACTTTCAAGCGTTTGCCATAAGGACTGGGAATGCCACTGTAAAGCTAAACCTTAAAACTATTTGGAGAAGCTTATCAGACAAGCTTTTGAAGAAGCTAATATGCTATTTGCTACTACTATAAAGAAAAAAAAACATTTTAGATAATTTCCCAATCAGCTTTTGTGTGTGTGTGCTTTTTATGTTTTATAAAAAACAACAAGCAAACAAACAAACAAACAAACAAAAACATTGGCAATTGCTCTTCATCTAAGGCAGGGGTGCCCAACCTTTTTCAGCTCGCAAGCAACTTTTAGACTGAGCACAGAGAAGTCAGCTTTCTTTGACTTGCATCAACGACAAACTGCTGTAGGTTGGACAACACAGATTGAGGAAGTAGGATTCTACGGCACGATCTATGTCCTCCTGCTCCTCTCTCTCTCTCTTTCTCTATTCCTGTTCTTCTCTCCTCTACTCTATCTCATCCCTCTTTTAAGTGCGTGCGTTCAGAAGTTGCGTTGTCGGCTCGCTGTCGGCTCGCAGCCGGCGCACAGCTCGAGCGTAGAATTTCTGGTGCATCATCTAAAACTCGCGCTTGTAGATAGCGCTTACAGTTTCCATTTGTAGTTCGCGTTGAAAGATGTGCGTGTATAACGCAGTTATATCTTGCTTTTAAAGTTCATATAAACAGACATTCCACTGCCTCAAAGATCGACCAGTCGATTGGGATTGATGGGTTGGGCACCACTGATCTAAGGCTTTGGTTATCAGTCTATCGGATCACAAGATAATTTTAAGATGCAATTTGCCAAATATAACTCTGTGTTTATTAAAATATTTAGATTGAAAACAATGTGTTGTAGTGAATTTCAAATAACACGAGAAACTACTGAGATATTCAAGATTAAACCTTGTTCTCATTGAATTTAACATAAATTGAATTGAAATTCTCATTGAATTAAACTGTTTCATATTAGTGCTGGGCGATATGGAAAAAACGTATATCCCGATATAGATTTTTTATATCACGATAACGATATATATCACGATATACCATAATTAAGTAAGTTTTCAATTATTCACTGCAAAGTTTGACACTATTTCATTGCTTACTTTTCTCAACTTTATTTTGAAGTGAATTTAACTGAACTGTCACAAATGAGACTCATTATAGTGAAGAGGAAAGAGAATAGTCATGTTTTCTATGTTTATAATTGTATTAAAACATGTTTATGTATTAAAACAATATTTTCCAATTGTGTAAATGCTGTAAAATAAAAATAAATCCATTTATAAAACAATTTGCTACTTTACTCATCAAGTAAAGTTAGATTAAACAAAACAAAAAAACATGGAGACAGGCGGAGCGCTCCACGAGGCTCTGGCTGCAGACCTGCACCGAGAGCGCGCGGACCGACAGGCAGAGTGAACACAGATATAGCGGGACGTGCGCACGGCAGGCAGGGCGCGGTGGAACTCTGGCGAGAGTGACAACGAGTGACGAAGGAAAAAGCGAGCCACACCGGCTGTCTCTGTTCACGACGCGGCGCTGACTGCAGCCCGGGCCACTCCTCCTTCCTCCGGACAGCGGTCTTTACCATCTCTCTCTCTCTTCTGACGCGCTCAAAGACGCGCTGGTGCGCTGGGAGAGAGAAAGAAAGGGCGACTCTGACGATGTACAAAAGTACACTAACAATGGTTTTGTTGAAGTTACGCTATAACACGTGAGACAAAGCACGTTTAATACCACACACACGACTTATTTGCTGAAATGATTGATCAAATTAGGTTACAGACGATAGAAACGATAGAAGAGAAATGGCACGATAGACGCTTTTCTATCGTCCCCACGATATGTATCGTCATATCGCACAGCACTATTTCATATTGATGTGAAGGTCTTGTATTGCTAGGATGATTGTTTTGAGGGTCCTGGTTTGAAGTCTGGGAACCCCTCATCTAAGACCCTGTCCGCCTTATTTGAATGAACATTTGTTGGCAGCGTATTCTCTTAACAACTTTTTCTCTTAAAATCAGACAATGGGCCTCATTCATGACACGTACTTACGAACAAATTTGTTCTTAAGGGCTCCTTACGAACATTTTTGGCATTCACAAAATTTGTTCGTAACGGAAAATGTTCGTCTGTAAGAACAAATCCTACGAACACTGAGGAGCACTCGTAAGAACAAAAATCAGCTGTTTCAGATTTGTATTTCTTATATAGTTCAGTCAAAAATTTTAATTCCTACATGATTGTAGGTTATGTATTTTGCAAATTATTGTATAAAATAATTTAGAAACAAACAAAAAAATTCTGTTATGCATAAAAATGACTCCTTTAATAAACCTGCAGCAGCCTGTCCCAGCCTCAGAGCCTCTGTGTTCTAACCCCCAGGACTCAGGACCCTGTCCCCCCAGGACCAGAGCGGACTGTGCTCTGTCTGTGCACCCTCGCCACAGCAGCCGCTGCCCCCCTCCCCCGCCCCCCCACACGCGCGTTCTACCGCGACGTGAAACGCGATATAAACGGCAAAAGCCCAGCGTTATTTCAATACATCTGTGACTTTAATCTGTTTCCTTTGAGTGTGTTCATGTGAGTTTGGACATTTTTAAAAGACGCTGATGTATTAACTCAGCGAAAGTGGGGAGACGCGCTTCTGCAGCGTCTTCCTCATTTCCACTGCTCCAAGTCTTGTGAATGACGCGCTGCGGCCCGCCCTTTTTGCCATATAAGGAAGTATGCATTATTCATTTTTATGTAAATGATCGTTCGTAGCTATGGTTTGGTGAATTTGGCGTAAAGGCTGTTAGGAAGGAATTTGGCTCGTTACGAACCCGTCGTGAATCACACGTAGAGTTTTCGCAGCAGCTTCTTAAAGTGGAAGTAACGCACAGATTTTACGAAGACTTTCATGAATGAGGCCCAATGTCCTTTTCATTTTTAGCATGAGCTAGCTACCGTCAATTTCTGCTCAACTTGCGCTGGGCTCTAAAGTTGTGAAAATTGCTTCTAAACTCTTTATGGTGAACCAATCAAGCTAAATAATAGTTTGTTCACTAAATAGTTCCGTGTGTTTCCATTTTCTAAGCGACACCATTAGCAAAGCACATTCTGCAGCTGGCGGTTAGCATACCTGCGCGTGTGTTCGTAGCTCATTGCTAGCGGCGCGGCGTCCTCCTCCTCCTCGTCCTCCTCTCCGTACGGCCCTGTGGTGAGCGGAGAGGCCCCGGTGGTGAGGTTACAGGGGGATTCTGGGGCCCCGGCAGTGAGCGGGCAGGGCGACTCGGGGGCCTCGTCGTGGGAGCGCTCCGTCAGGCTGCCTTCCTCCTCTTCCTCGTCGTCTCCGTCCACTTCTTCCTCTTCCTCCTCCAGACCCCGCAGGCCCAGCTTGGACGTGCTCACGCCGTGGCCTAGAGGGCGCTCTTCCTCCGCTGTGTCCGATCTGAAGAGAGAAAGTCAAGTGTTAAACTTTTGCATCTTTGGTGCCTGTGGTAACTGTAAGGTAGTGTGATGTTTTTATTGTTTTCTGAACAATATCAAATGTATTAGTTTTACTTTAGCAGTAGTAGTAGTAGTAGTAGATAGGGATTTCGATATTTTGGCTTTAACTATCTGCCGATACTCGATATCAACCGATGCTAGTGAAGGGACTGAAATACCTTATTTTTTACCAAAACATAAGACATTTGGTCATGTAGTGTTATCTAACTATTATTTATAGTGCAAGTCACAACTTAACAACTTAATGTGAATAAAATGTCAATCATTAAGAGATGTTTTGGATGAACATCAGCCAGTAATTAGTCTTACTGTGTCCAATTAAAGGCACAACAATGGTATCGGCTGAACCGATATCATAGAATCGATACCTGATCTAGCAAATTCCCTGGATCAGCACCGATATCCGATCCAAGTATCGGATCGATGCATCTCTAGTAGTCAAGACTACACTAATCGAGACTAAGACTTTTCAGAGACCACTGAGGGTCAAAACCGACAAGATTGAGACTTTTATGGGTCAAAAACAAGACAAGAGTCACAAGTCACAAGACCATGTTTGAAATTGTATACATTTATCAGTGTCTACATGGTCTTATGCTTATTACAAACAGTGTCTGGGACATGGCACTGTGTTCCTAGTGCAAGTTTAGCAGAGTGTGGTGGTAATGAAATGTGATCTTGGTGTTTAAGACAAGACTGAGTCCAAACCCCTTTGAGACCAAGACAACACTGAGATGAAATGTGCGTGACAAGACCAAGACCTTTAATAATCGGCCTGAGACCAGTCTTAAGACCAGGACCTTGAGTACTACAACACTACTTTGGCACATCTATACAATGGAAATTATAAAACAGACTTCTTTCACCTTGGTTCTCTGTTGCCACAACAATGGGGTTTTATTGCAGGTCATGTTTATATTGAAGCTTGCTTAGTGTCTTTTAATGCAAATTCAACCAGTCTATTATTGGAAGAATGGTCAACTAATAGGATGGTGGCAGGAGAGGCGGCAGGTGTAGAAGGCTGAATTAGTTTTTCCACTTTTCTACAAAAAAACATTCTTGGAAACCTCCGAATCATAGCTTTAATTAATGACCAACTGAGCACTCATCTTGTGTAAACCACTAAAATAAACTTTAGAGTGCTTTACTGACCTCGTAATGATTGCTTTCTTACCAATATGAACTGCATTGTAGTATGTTGAGGACTAAACCTAATGTTTGAGCAAAGGGACGATTTAGTTATCTTTTGTTTGTTAACTTATTTTAGATTAATAGACGTGAGTTTTTGTTTAAATTTGGCTTATGCAGTTTTACACTCACACAGCACGCGTCTTACCTCTTGTCGGTGGAGCTGGAGGCCTGGTTGACGTCGCTGTTGGAGATGAAGTTGCGTATTTCGGAGAAGTACGAGTCCTCCTTCTCGTCTAAAAGTGCGTGATTGTCGGGCTCTGAGTTCGGGGACGAGATGGTGGTGCCTAAGTTGGACAGCATCCCGGACTGCTGGCTCACTGTGGACACAAACACAGGAGTCAACAGTCAAAAAGCATTAAAACATTTCCGAAAATGGGCAAGTTTTTACATTATATTTTGTTGGAATGATTACATTTGTGGTGACAGGAAGAGTTTTGTGGTTTTGCTGTTTCATTCATTGTACACAGACTGTGGTTTGTTGACCAATAGTTCCCTCTAGTGGTGGAAAGCAAGCAGGTAACAGCAGATTTTTAAAAGTCTACTTCTCCTCTGCTCATACATGTGTAACTTTTATATGTGTGATGCATAGTTTTTAAATTATAGGGCTATTTGTACAGAAAAGTACACTCCCACTTCACTATTTTAATTTTGGAACTGTCATTTTTTTTTTTTATAGTTCACTTGGAGTGTACTATTGTGAAAAAAAGGCCTTGCAAATAAAAAAATACACATCACAGATAAAGGTAACACGTGTATGAGCAGAGAATCTATGTGGATTTTATGACTTTATGACCCTTTTGCTCTAGCTCTTGAACTCAACATGTGGGGGGGGGGGGGGGGGTGCGAGCGAAGGGTGCGAGCGAAGGTGTCCCTCCATAGTTCTCATAGTACCACCACTTGACTTTGCACACAAATACAAAAGCTGCTGGAGCTTTACCTGAAAAGTGCCCATGACAGGTTGAACTCCTCATTTCACAAAGACGTAGTTAAGATCAATATATTTAAGGTTTTACTCAACATTTTTCAAATTTCATTCCAGTTTGGCCATTTTTTAGCATTAAAAAATGTACTTCCTGTTCAGAAAGGATGACATCACACTAGGTAGTTGCCTAGGAACCATTTAATAAATTGGGCCAAAACTCTTCAAAAGTTGAATTTTTTTTGTTTTTTCTTGAGCCATAAAAATACACTAGAACTCTTTTTTGTTAAATGTGTGTTTACAAAGCCATAAAAGTCTGTTTCTTGTGAGAAAATTGAAAATATTTTTCTTTCCCTAGTGTGATGTCATCAGTTTAGAACTCTGCTCTACTTCCTGGTACTTTCAACATATATTCACATTTTCCTCCACAAACTTGTTATTGATTAACGTAAAAACTATCATTTATAATTACAACAGGTTTTAATCTACCAAAATATATAAAAATTTTAAAAACTTTCAAACCTGTCGTACGCACCTTACAGTGTAATGGACACTATTTACAAAACTGAATAATTGTGTTTTCCAAAATTGTTTAATTTGGCCAAATTTGAGTAGGTGGAAAATATTTTTACCAAAAAAGTGTGCCGTGACTCACAAAAGGTTGGGAAACACTGGTGTATATACTGTATGTAAAAACTATGGATGTGGACATATTAGAATATTTGCTACATTAGGCTTTACATAGCCTAATATACTTCTTTATATTGAGTATAACATAGTGAGTCCTGTATTTTAAAATGTGGCCTTTGACTAACCCCAACATTGATTATTTCGGGCCCAGCTCCATTTGATTATGAGACCTCTGAGCTAAATGATAAATGTTTGTATATTTCATACCAGGGATGTTCTCGTGTTCGTGTTTCTTGAGGTGGCGGTCCAGGTTGGTCTGCTGGCCGAAGCAGCGGTTACACAGGTGACATTTGAAGGGTTTCTCCTTGTTGTGGATGTTCCGCACGTGACGCTGGAGGTTTGACGAGATGCTGAACGAGCGGTCGCAGTATTTACACCTGCAAAGTGACACAGCATTTGTTTTGGTGATCAATTGTGGTCACAATCTTGAAACCACATTTTTCATGACAATATGTATTTTAATTACTTATAAAAGGACTTGCAGAGTTGTTAAGTGATACACAGCGTCAGAACTATAGTGTACTTTTTGCTTCTACCTTCAGCAGTTTCAGCAGATCAAACTGAATGCTTTATGAAGTGAATGTTCACAATTTTTATCGCAATAACCGTCAAAACTCTTGGGTTAGAAGTACCAATGCATTCACTCGTAAAAAGATGAGAAGAAAATGTGGTTTTTAAACACTCTTAACTACTTTGTTTGAAGCATAAACTTGTCTAAATCATGTCAAAAATATTCTTATGCCATTTTGACACATTATAATGTTGAGAAGTCGTGAATTAATGATAATATTTAACACAAAACCCTGTTAATATGCATATTTAAAGGAACTGTATGTAAGATTTTGATGTCAGATTTCATAAACATGAATTCTATGTGTCCAAAGATACAAGGTCAACAAGTCCAAATATACTATTATTTTTACTGAAAGTCAATATAATTCTGAGTTATTCTTAATTTAAAAAGCAATGGACATGATGTCCCTTTGTTGATGTTTACATTTATTATCCAATCAGAAAGCAGAATGAGCCTCACATGACTCTCTCAGTTGGGTTGCCAGGTTGGTTTCTTAGAACCTGAATTTTGAACCATGAGTCAGGAACATGTTTGAGTTTGAACTGATGCTGCACCATGAACACAACTGTCACTTGTTTCCATACAGTTCTCATCAGGCTCCTCCCTCATTGTATTAAAAAGCAATATTTGGGAACAAACCATGATAAAGAGTCAGGTGTCTGGGAAAGTGACTTTCTGGGTATTACCCATGATTCATAACAAATCTAGTTCCTGATTGGTCAGTAGCTTCCTATCTTCAATGTATGGGCCATTTCACACTCTGGCAACCCATGTTCATTTGTGATTGTAATACCTTTTAAGAACCACTAGTTGTGCATCTTACATACGGTTCCTTTAATGAATTGATCATTTTGAGTCAAACTCTGGCTGTTTCTTCATTGAAATTAACAAATTCTGGTTTATAATATTATAATCTCTCGCTGTTATAATTGTAACTGATTTGTCCATTTAATAATATATATTACCTGTACGGCTGTTCTCCTGTGTGCGTCCGTAAATGCCGCGTGAGGTTAGCCGAGCGTGGGAAGATTTTTCCACAGTACCTAAAGCAAACCAGGAAGTGAAAACACAGATTAAGACACAGATTCAGAAGGAGTGACCTCTGTGTATTGTTAATTGAAAGATGAATAAAAGATGGCATATTGTTTTTGATGTGCTCATAGAAAAATATTTTGTCTTCTGCCTTGAATACAGCTAGCACCTCCCACCATTGTGACGCCATAAACATCACAACCAATCAGCACGATGGAAGGTAAACTGCATTTTCATGTATTTTATTTTGTCAAAAGTTGTAGTGAAAATAGGACTTTGCTGCAGTAATCCACTCATAGACAAAATGGAGTGTTTTTTCTAGTTCTATTATTGAAACAAGATCTACTGACTGACTAATCCCATAATCTCCCCCCACAAACACATTTCAAAGAAAACATTCTGCTGGAAAAGTATGAGGAAAAGGTGAAAGGAGGGGCTGAAGGTGCAGAGCAGCAGTGCGACTGGTTTGACAGGAGGTGTTTGTGATCAGCGCGCAGTTTTGAAAGGACAAATCTACGCTAATGTCAAGACACTGCAAAAACTATAAATGTAGACTTGCTTAAAATGACTTGGAATCAGAATTTAATCCAGATTTGAGTTTTCACTGGATAAGATTTAATTGCTTGTGTAATGTGGAATATTTCACTGGTTTCAAGACATTTTAACTGGTTTTAAGGGAATTTGGCTTAAAATATGAACACAAAATTGCCAATGAGGTAAAAACAATTTTCTTAATTAACCCATTGGCAAATAATTTGGCTTGAAACAAGAGGCAATGTGTTGAAATCAGTTCGAAACACTTCGGTCTCTACAATAAATCAAGGTTAAATTAGTCAAAATGCCTGAAATTAGGTCAAAATCCCATAATCAAGCAACTTAAAATTTTCTTGAAATATTTTTTTTTGCCATGTAGATACTAGGGCTGTAGGCGACCAAAGAAATTCTTGGTTGACTAAAAACATGTCCCATCGACTGATTAATTGACTAAAAAGGGGGCGTGGCAAACACTCTGAAGCTAAAAATCAAGTTGTCAAAAATATTGCAAATCAACGCTAAAACTGGTGTCAAAATTAGAAACTCATTTGAACAAATACAGATAACATTAACAGGACAAAAATCTGAACAAAATCTGATATATTCTGCAAAATATATAAATATTGATCATATTCTTGGACTTTGTGTTGTATAAAAATCTGACTTTCGTGAAAGGGCATTCTAATTCTCATTGTGGTATAGAGAATCAAGACTATTTCTTTGTATCAGTTCATGCAAAAACTATAGTTTATACAGAAAATAAATAGGAAACTGTGTGTTTATATAAAAAAGGCAGTTCAGACCAATGATTCTGTTACTGTTGAATACAAATTCCTTATAATCTAAATAAAAGAATTAGTTGACTGATAAAATTTTGGTCGACAAAGACTCCATCGACCGATTAATCAACTAAGCGACTAAAGAACCACAGCCCTAGTAGAAAAGACACTGGCCACAGCAGGGAGTTACAGGAGGATCTAAAACTGGTTAATTTGCTTACTTTGGCAGCCAAAAAAGTAATTTTTTTGTTTAGATATACTTTAAATGTAATGATAGCACCAACAGTAGTAACATTAGAAGAAGTAGTAGTAGTAAGAGAAGTAGTAGTAGTGTTAGAGTGTTACCTGCAGGCGTAGCGTTCCTTGCCCTTGCGGAGGATGGCGTCGGACAGGGATGGAGGAGGTGAGCGGAAGTTGAAGAGAGGATGTGAGGAGTGCTGCAGGGAGCTGGGAGGACCGTCCAGCTTCAGAGCCCCGAAACTCTCCAGCTTCTCCGTCATGTTCTCCATCGCAGACATCTGCACAGGACACACAGGAAGAACACAGAGGGTTACAACAATACAGTCACAAAAGAGATGGGTTTTTAGTCATTCAGTAGTTATACATACTAGAATTCTTTTGTCTTCTAGAGCAGAGGTCTCACATCTTTTACCGCAAAAGAGTTACCATACTTTTGCAAAACTAAACTGGTGCTAAGCTACTACTTTTAGAATCAGAAGAAATTGAAGTTAAATGTGGCACAAGTAGTAAAAGTATGAATCATTAGCCAAATGCGGCATGATTTTTTGCGGCCCCCGGCATGATTTCAAATTAACATTGAATGCGGCCCGCACGGAGTTCGATGTCATAATGTAGTGCTTCATGTGTCAAGCTCCACACCACTTTTTATTTGACAAAATTGTATCTAATATTTGAGGAGAAACGTTCATAAACTCCTGAAAAGACGTTTTAACGATGCGAACCAGCGCCGCGACACTCACACGGCAAAGCACACGCGGTAAAACGTATCAGTACCTAAACGTCATCAATATAAACGTGTGTTGGACGTCCTGACAAAAGCTCCCTTCTGTAGTGTTTATGAACAGATTGATGAGAAGAGACACAGACCAGACTGGAAAATAATAGAAATATAAAGGTTTTACTGTTGAAATGAGACTTGAAAACCTCTCAAATGCACCAGAATACAGTGAATTACCTGGAATTTGGTCAAACATTTCCTGAGGAGGACAGTGTGACCCTGGTTAAACACTATTATTTACTTTGCTTCATTTCATAGGAGAGAGTATTGTAAAATGCATTATATATAAAAAAACAATGTTATTATATTGCAGGCTCTATACTGGAGGTACAACGTAATAACCTTATTTATATTGAATATATCAGAGCCAATCTAAATTTTTAAATGCGTCCCTCGATCATTTTGATGATTTCGGCCCAGCTCCATTTGAGTTTGAGACCCCTGCTGTATATCTACGTTTTGAATCTTAATACGCCATTTACCCATCAACTGACTAACCTTAATGTTCTCTCCAAACAGATATGAATCCTTCACTGTTCTGATTACACCTCACAGCTATAGTATAAACAGCTCCACTCTCTTAACTCCCTTCATCCCGTCTGACTTTGTTCTCACAGCCTTATACTCCTCAGACTCGCACCCCAGACCGTACGGAGCGTTCAAGGGCACAAATAAAACCATCAAACGGGACAATGGAGAGAGACTGCGCGGCGCGGTCCAGATCTCGACGAGCTTGGGAACAGAGGTTGGGCCGATATGAAGTTTATTTGTGAAAAAAAAAAAAAAAACAGTCTACATCCTTCCTTATTATAGAAGAGTATGAGATGGGACGGACAGAGCTGAGCGAGGAGGGGAGGGGTGTGGAAGATGTCGTCATTTTTACAGAATTAGTGAGGGCATTGTTTCGGAAGGCTGGGAGAATCGCAGCCGGAATGCCTGGGAATGCGCTCAGGACTGTAGGCCGTTTGTTTCGTGTGAAGGTGGGTAGGACGGAGATATATTTACACACGCGTACGTTATATTAGAAGAGATAATGGCAGTGATAAACTGTAAGGTCCGTGTTTAGTAGAATTTGGAAGTATTTGGTGAAAAGCTATCAAAAAATATCAAAACTAAAGATGCTAATTTGAACAAAAAAATAATAAATACATCAATAAACAAACAGAACAAGCATCCAAATATAATATCGCTTGACAGGATACAGTTTAAAAATGAATTTTAGGCAAAAGTATCTGAGTTTTCAGAAAGTTCCTACTTCACTGTCAAAGTCTGTCTTGTTGCTAGATTTTCAGAGAGAAATAAGTGACCAAGCCTTTGAAAAAATAAATCCCAAAACAAGCAACCTCAGCACTTCAATAAGAAAAAGTAAAAAAAAAAAAAAAAAAAAAAAATCGATTAATTTGACATTGTGTATTGTCACTGAAAAAGAATGATTTTTTTGGCACAATCTAATAGTTTTTTCTAACATTAACACAGTATCCATGTTTCAGTCATAATTGATCAATATTTTTTTGTAAATCAAACTAGAACAATGGAAATTTACCTCTTTTAGGACTTGAATGTGCAGCCCAAATACCACAACCTTCAAAATGTATAAGAGACTTTGGACGAGTTCATGAAAAAAAAGCAGATTGTCACAGAGATGAGTTGACGATTCGATTTTAATCACGATATTGCCCAGTCCTAAATGACTGTATCCTGTCAAGCTTTACAATGTTAAGACGAGGCTTTTGTTAGTTTTGACATTGTGGAAATAAATACAAATAAAAGAATTAGAAATAAAATATACAATAAATAAATAAGTGGTTATATAAAAAAAAGGTTATAAAAAATGTCAAAACTCAGATGCAATTTGAAAAAAAAAAAAAAGAACAAAATAATACAAATAATAAAAATAATACTTTGTGACTTGTGCACTGGGTGTGGAGTGTATGTTCTTCCTGTTTTTGGGTGAGTTTCCTCTGCACACTTTGGTTTCCCTCAACAACCCAAAACAAGCAGCGCTGGTCAAAATCTTAATGGTGACACGGTGGTGCAGCAGTTAGCCCTGTGGCCTCGTAGCAAGAAGATCCTGGCCTTTCTATGTTTGCATGTTCTCCCCATGTGTGCATAGGCTCTGGTTTCCCTTTCCACTTCTGCCTGCCTCTCCCTCTCCCAGGACTACAGATTAGTGGTAAAGCTAGAATCTGGTAACAAATATTTCTCCCATTGTGCTTAATGTAAATGTACATTGTCCAAAATAAATATTTGACTTTGAGCTGCACTAGTCTTGCTCAGACTTAGCAAGAGGATCTGCAGATGTGTCTCTGCTGCTGAGATGCTCCAGAACCATTGATGGATTGGTCAAATGCTGAGGGGAAACTTCCCCTTGGGGATAATTAACTCTTACCTTACATAATAATGTAACCAACATTGGCTGTACTTAAGTGGTCCTCGTCAGTTTCACTTTGTTGTTTGTAAAAAGAAGCTTATAAACCGAACTTGCAACCAAGAATGAATAAATATTGATTTTAACCATAAGTCGAAGGATTTAGTCGAAGGAAGTAGTCCGATTTAAAACCTTAATTGTGTTTGCAGTGTAAAAATCATCTACCCCACCTTTAATTGAATTCAGTATTAATAGATGCAGGAACTTAGTTTACTTTGACTTTGTTGGGAAATGTTTTCCATTTTTCACAGACTAAGACAAGAGCCTCATTTATCAAGCCAGGTGCAAAAAACTGCACATATGAACTGAAAAAAATGCTATATGTTTGAAATTTGCACTTAATTTAGCACTGGAAGAATACACACAAAACCAGTAAACAAAACCTCAGAATTTAGATTTATAATGTCTGTGTGAGAAATGTCAGTTGTGTCAGGTGTTTGATCCACATAACCTGTGTTGTACAAGAACACATGCTTGATAAATGAGGCCCATAGTACAGTATATGCAGTACCCAGCTTGGCTAAAACATGTTCACAAAATTATTCAATTTTTTTTTTTTTTTTTTTTTAATTCCAGATAGCAATCCAAACACTGGAAATTGGTACCAACTCAGAATCCATATCAGATCATCCTAATTGTCTCACCAATTAGTTGCAACAGCTTCGTAGATTTCAGCAATATTATTTTTGTTTCTTGAGTAATTACTGTTTTCTTTGTATAGAATGCAATCTATTTTAATATGCAATAAGATAATCAATGCTTCTGCAAAAATGTCTTGTATTTAAAGGTTTTTATTACATCACAGAAGGTGACATTTGCATCTTAAATTAGCACTTAATATTTCAAACAGTCAAAAACTAAAACAAATGGATCATAATGGGCAAACAATGCTAGCATACCCCTGTTTATATCTCCAAACTGAAGTAGTGACAACTTCTATTGTGCCCCATATGATAATCGCTCCTTCACGATGATTTATTAACCAGCTTTATAAATGTTTGGCCTTTGCAGAGTCACGGTTGAAAGAGGACATAGATTTCCAAAGCAGATTAAACGGCTTCCCCACCAGAGCCCCTCATTCTCCGGGACACAAACACAGGATGTCCTTGATAGACACGCCGCTATTATCCACGCAGCCAGCTCAGCCACAACAGTAAAAACACATACTCGGAGATTTATGGACCTACTGGCTGCGAGTACTATAAAAACAACAAGATATTTCTACGAATGCCAAACATGTACAATTGGGTTTTTGTGTGTTAGCTGGTGCTTCAAACCTTTTCTATGACACTATACTCTGTTTGTGATTCTATACTGTCCAAGTCATTATTATGATTGCATAAACATGGTTGATACTACAAATTTTATCTATGCAACTTTTGTGGAAATCTGTCTATAAGTGTTATGTATGAACAAAACACAAATTCATTTACTTGTCTTTCTGAATCCAGTTTGCCTTCTCTCTCCAGGGTTCGTGAACCTAGCGAAATTTCTTTTTTATATTTTACATTTTTTTAAAACTTGGTGTGAAAAGTGATGTATATACCCTTATAGTCTGTATAGATCAGAGGTGTCCAAACCATTTTCAGTAAGAGCTACTTTTTGAAAAATATTGTATATGGAACAGAGGACCACATAATAGATGAAAATGATGGGAATTTGTAAAAAAAAAAATTGCATTTGACTTAGTTTTAATGAGCCACAACACCTTAAATAAGGTTTTGAACATTATTTTTAGTTTTGTATAACACTAAGCTCTTTATTATTTAAATTATGACAGCAGAATGATTCAAATTGACATTAAAAATGAATACATTTTTGTAATCTAGGCTTATTTAGCAGAGTCTGAGGGCCAACAAAGTATTGGCCAAGTGCCGCATTTGGACATGGATGGTATAGATTCCTCATAAATAGGGTGATCATACACTTCTACACTGATAAACCAGTTATTTGCAACCTTTTTTGTAGTACCCTGTAATTTTCTCACGAGACAAATGCACCTAGCTTGGGGTTTTAGGTAGATACATGTTTTTTTTTTGTGAAATATTGTTAATTGTTACTTTGGTATTTTCTTGTTTTCATAAAATATATGTTAAGTCCCTCCAAATTTAAAATTCAGATAACATTTTGCCTTTTTTTTTTAAAGTGCTCACCTACCCCCAGGGGTCCTTGTGTCTCAGTGTAAGTGCGTTCTTTTACCTGTGTGTGGAAAAGTGGAGGTGACGGTCGCAGGAACTTCTCCTTGAGAGCTCCCACTGGGTCCAGCAGCTTCCTCTTCTCCACCCTGCTGGACCAACAGCAAGGCAGAGGGTTACGTACCAGGGCCACATCATTTTCACATACAGCAAAACAACACTTACATTTTTTTAAAGCAAACAGTTGCAATATGACAGTTTATTTATTTATTTTATCATTGGTTGGTAGAAATGTGCTTTGAAATAAGTATTTACCAGAATTTTCACACTATTAAGCACTATAAACAGTCCGGGACTCATGATATCTTGTTTAAAGTGTATTTTGTCTGTCTAAAAGGTAACCAAAGATTACTCAACCACGCATTAATCGATCCAAATAGAACTTCAAGTAAACAATGTTGAAACATACACAGCTAAAATCTCAGAAATATTCATTTTAAGATCAGATCCCCAATAAACAAAAATATCCTCTTAAAAAAAGTTAAAAAAAAAAAAAAAAAGTTAATAAAAAAGCTAGTAAAACCTTTTTAATTTTAAATTGGAAAATTGTATTTTAGCAATTAAAGTACAATCATTTCGAAATATTTGATGACTTTTAACTAATTATCTTATTTAGAATCGCAACTTTTCTAATGAATGCTTAAAAGCTGTTATTTAGCTCCATAGCCAATTTAAAACCATGCACGATATTTAATACTCAGCCACACTTTTTGCATAAGAAAAGAAAGTGTTTCACCCACAAAATTATACACAGTCTTGAGTTTGGACTAGAAAAATCTTTTGCTTATGTATTAGCTAAACCTGTTCAAATATATATTTAATGCTACTTTGGTCTAATCGGGCTGAAATACCTGTATATGGGATCCATGAAGAATGCTGATGGCTTGGCGTAGTGCAGGGGCGGAGGCTGGGGCGGTTGCGACGGTGGCTGCTGGTGCTGGCTCATCGGAGACTGGTGCAGCGACTGGGGATGAGGGTGCGGGAACGCGGCAAGGGGGTCCTCCTTCACCGACAAACTTTTCCCAACTCCGTAGATGTGATTTTTGCGATTTTGTGGTTCCGCTGCCACTCCGTTGTGCCCTGTCCGACTCCTGGTTCCGATACTGAGATCCAACGGCTGTTCATCCCCAGTGGAGGCCGCTCGGGGTACGCTACTGCTGCCGGTGCTACTGTTGGTGTGGGGTGGGTTTGTTGGCGTGGGAGGCGGTAGTTTATGCTCCTTGGGTTTCGTCGTGAGATCAAACGGAGACTCGGCTGCAAGAAGTCCACCCATTTTGTGTAAGTGCTCGCGTGGTGATTTGGGCTCGGACTTGAAGAACATGCTAGGGTTGAGTCCGCCACGTTCTGCGGCAAACGGGTACAGCGAGTTGTGAAAGTTGGGCAAGAATTGGAAAGGGAACATCGAATGATAGGGTAAGGGTCCCATCTTCTTTTCCTGATGCAGGCCGATCAATCCCGGACCGAAGTATTTCTCAGCAATCGACGCAATGGCTTTAATCGAGTCCGTTGCAGCAGCATTGGCATTTGTGGATGTGGGCGGGAGGGCTTGTTCGTCGGGAGGGGGAAAGAAAGATGGCTGAGAGGTGTTAAGAAAAGAACGTTCAATGGAGAGGTTTCCCGAACTCGACACAGCAGACGCCAAAGTACTGTTCGTGTCTTCCGGCTGGCTGCCCTCCTGGCTCATTGCTGCCCCTGATGGCTTTCTCCTCTTACTGCGTTCTCGTTCACTATCCCCTTCGCTCTCTAGGTCAGAACCCTCCCCTGATGCTGTCCCTGTGGTTGTATCCAAATCCGTTCCGCTGGTGGTGTTGACGTCCTCCAGGTCACTGCCGTCAGACAAATCTGCCAACTTTTTGGGCTTGATGTCTCCGCTAGAAGACAAATCCAGCTTATGGTCTTTTTCTTTATCGTCGACTTGCCCATTGCCTGCATTGCTGTTTGTCGATGTGACCAAAGATAAAGGGGGGCCATCAAGAGGGCTGCGGGGTAGTTTTACTTCCTGACCATTGCCGCTATGGGGCTTTTAAGTAAAGGACTAGTGGGCATTAAAGGTGGACGGGGGTACAGCGATGGGGGGAAGATTCCAGGGAAACCATGAGGGAGCGAAGGGAAACCGTGGGGTCCCGGGGAGAAAGGTAGTCCAGCGTGAGGATGAGGTCTAGAGGGAAAGTAGTCAGTGAAGCCTAGACCTGACTGGTTGAGGCCTTGGAGGTGGGGGTGGTGAGATTTAGCCTTGGCCATGATTGGGCTAGAGCTCATGGGGATGCCGGGGTTGAACATGCCCCCTGGAGAACCGTAATGGTTTTTGCCCTCACAAAAGCGCCGGTGCTTGTTGAGGGAAGAGGTAGTGCTGAACAACTGGCCGCAGTCCTTGCACTTGATCTGAGTGCGGCAGTCAGCGTGCATTCGCTTGTGACGACAGAGGTTTGAGAACTGAGTGTAGGACTTATGGCACACCTCGCCTGCAGGAGGAAACAGACGCAGCCCATCAGGGCCTGGTTAAACCCATTTAACACTGTCACTAACTCGAAAATACAAATCAGAAACAAAACACTAGTTATAATTGGTCCTACTGTATAAGTAAAAGTAAAGTTTTGTTAATGTTAACTTAAAAAGTAGAATAAATGGAAATCTTGCTTAACAAAGAATCATTATTGTTTTAGGAGTTTTCTTTCTAAAGGGGCATTTAGGAGATAGAATTGAAAGCAGTGCGTTTTTTCTAATATGTGAAAAAGTGCTTAGATTGTTTCAGGGGGAAGGCGGTGTGACTTACAGATAAAAGGCTTGACGCTGCTGTGGATGTGCTTGTGCTGCTTGAGCCCTGACGATGTGGCAAAAGTCTTGCCACACTCGGGGCAAGTGTGAGCGCGGGCCCCCACGTGCTGAGAGCGGATGTGCCGCTGCAGATTACTGGGGTCTGTGAACACCTGTAAGGATCAAGGACAACATGCTGTTGAATGACCTGATGTTCAGTTATAAACCATTTGGAACAACTCAAAGTACAAAGCATTTCTAAAGTCTTTGGAAGCATAAACTAGACAGAGACACCATGGGGTTAAAGACAATGTGAAATGAGATAAAATGCCATATGCTCTGGTAAGGTTTGAACTACCAATCATGTAGTTTGTGGGTGAAAACTAAACCAAATGCACTACTGCGAAACAATAATTTTTGTCCCCTTTTTTGGGTAAATAAACTGTTGAGTGCAAATTAGTTTTACTTTGTGTGCACAATACTTCTAAAATGCCATACAGTCTACGTAATTTAAGTGCAAGGCAACCTGAAAATGCTTTGTTTTGAGTTGAAGCTGGTGCTTCCTGTGCACAACTTACGTGCGTGGAAGGCTGTACCTTATCACAGTTTTCACACTCAAAGCGCTTGCCACTGTCATGGGACATCTGGTGGCGGATGAGGTTGGACTTCCAGTTGAAGGCTTTGGGACACTGGTCACATTTGTACTCTCTCTCCTCCGTGTGAACGATCATGTGCTGGCCCAAACTAGGAAAACAAAAGCATAACAAAAAGAAAGGTTTATTTATAGAATACATTAAACTAGTCTGTGGTTTATGGTTTTGTTAGAAATATTTTGCATTAGGGCATTAAATGTATCAAAATGTAGACAATAAGTTGACTATTCTATAGGTCAATAGCAAAGTGGAATGTCATTAATAGAAAAATCTGACTTTATGACATTATTACTTCCAAGAATATGAACAGTATTACAAATTACAAGTTAGATGTGTGGAGAAACGACTTTTTCTCAATGGTATAAGGGAATTTTTTTCCCAGTGTATGTTGTATTCATTAATTGATTCAGTTCTTTAGCTACAAAAACCTTGTAATGGAATAAATACCACATACTTTATGTTTAATGTTATACTATGTAGCATTTCAGGTCATGCTATGATCTCTATCGCATAGTCCATTTACTAAAGAATCTGTAAATTATAAGCTTGGTAGATTAATTAAATTGTATTTTTCTACATATATCCAGCCGTAGAAGTAATAACGCCAAAAAAAAAAAAAAAATAAATAAATAAATAAATAAATTAAAATCTTAAGGTCAAAAGTGTAGGCCTAATCTTTAAATTGGTTCAAAACTGAAAGAGTAAAATATTAAAGTGCTTGTAATTACAAATTACACATTTATAAAGACACATTTTACTTCAAGACACAAATTGTTTATTGCACTAGGAAGACTATCATCATTCACTTAAACCAATCCCAGCTTTCTACTTCTGCCTCTTGGCCAATCAGCTTCCTCAGCCCTGTTACCTGTATTCGTTTGGGAAGATCTTCTCACAGTCCTTGCACTCGTGTATGGGCTCGTCGCTGTCCTCTCTCTCCTGCTTGAAATCGTCCTGTAGAGAGCCAAAAGAACCGGAACACGAGTACTTCTGATGCCTCCTCAGCTCCAGCGTGGAGGAGAAGAGCTCGTCGCACTCCTCACACCGGTACATTTGCTCGTCTGTAACAACAAAACAACAAACACGTCACTTTAAGCACTATACAGCTTTTTTAGTTAGTTGAATCATTGTGTCATTTTTTCTGACTGGAAATTCTTACGTCGGAATATCAACACAAAAGTGAACTTTTTTGAATAACAATGTTTTATACTTGTATTGTGCTCTGAAAGTAGCATAGTGTAGACATTATTAGAGAATTTTGGTCATAGCTGTCCTGGGAATGCAAGGCTGTCCATCTGTACAAACCAGATGCTAAATCCCTTTTTAAACATCCACCCATTTACAGACTTCAACCTGAAGATTTGCAGAGCACCTGCTTGTTTGTCTACAGTCCAGTTGCACCTTTCCCACCTGGAGATGACACTTCCACAGCCCTAGTGCTCAAGAGCAGGAGATCTTCAGGAACGGCGTTACTGCCCAGCATAGCATGACCCGCATAAAGCTTGCCCATGTGCTTTTGTTTAGATTTACTAGGGGAGAGCGGGGTTAGTTGTCACATTTTTACTTTGATTAAAATTTCTCAAAAACAGCAAATCTCACATTAACCATTTAACAACAGAGAAAGCTCAAGTCTTGTGTAACTAATAAATCTATCTGCTGTTCTCTGTCTTATTCTGATCAAAAGTTATTGATCATTAAATGTTAATTGTCACAATGTTTCATTTGATTCAAGAATGTTTTCATTTTCTGAATCAGTAGACGTTAAATTACAAGAAAAAAATAGTCCTAATTGTCACTCTGACACTCCTTTTTGTAAAGTCAATGATTCTAAGCTTTCAACACAATTTTTGGAAAAAATAGAAAATTTTTCTCAACATCTAAAAATTGGTCACATATGATTATATCTAGAACAGCAGCACCGCCAGGGGGGTTGGTTGTCACACTTTTACAAAAGACAAATTATCTAAAAAATACTGTATTTTAAATATTCCAATTCAATGCAGGAAATCAGTGTAAAGTATCAACTAAAAACAAATCTAACTATTGTTATGGAGCTTATTCTGTTCAAAAGTTATTGATCAATAATTCACATTAAAAATGTAGTTTTACAATATCATTAGAATCTTGACAAAAATGCATCTTTTAAATTTCCAGTTGCCTTTTTCTTGTAATTTAACTTCTCCCCTATTCAGAAAATGTAAAACATTCTTAAATCAAAATGAAATCAGACATCAAAAAATCAAACCAAAGACAACATAATGACAACCAACCCCATGAGGTGTGACCAAACCCGGACTTGGGGTTGGTTGTCACAAGTGAACAATTAACATTTAATGATCAATAACTTTTGATCAGAATAAGACAGAGAACAGCAGGTGGATTCATTGGTTTCCCAAGACTTTGGGCTTTTCTCTGTTGTTAAAATGGTTCATGTGAGATTTGCTGTTTTTGAGAAATTCAAATCACACATTCTACATTCTACATTTTCTGTCTATTTTCTTTACTTATTTTCTTTTCTTTTCTGTCCTAATCCATTCCTTCACCCAAATCATTCCCATGTACCTAGTCAAGTGCGTGCGGGTTAGTTACAGTTACCGTCGCGTCCACTCGCTAAAACCACTGATCCTACCATTGACTTTCGCATAAAGTGGAAATCAATTAGCGGTGAAATGCAGCCTTCATTAGCACAGTTAATTGCCTGTTAAGCTAAGTGTTTAGGGAGAAGAGAAGGGGAGGAGGGGGGACTTTAGCGTACGTGGGTGTAATCGCACTCCGGGGAAACAATAGCCTAGCCTTCCCCTTCCACGTTGATAACCTTCTACGGCACTTCTCACCAACAAGGTCAAATGCATAAAACTCTTGCCAGTTTTTTTTTTCAGTGGCTGGTTCCTGTGTCGGACGCCAAGTACAATAGAGAAGACAGACGCTTTGTGTTGACATAGTTTGACACCGTTTGGTTTTACGAGAACAAGCGTTGGTGAGAGATGTTCATGTACAAACTGCTAATGGAAAACAAGAAGATACTACAAAAACAATTTGACTTTCTTGAAATATTAAGTGACATGTACGATTGCAAGATCTATAAACTGTATCTCTCTGAAGCCTCTTAGTGTGGTTGTTGAAAAGTACTATATTTAAGAAGACCTATTGTGTTTTTCAATGTATTTTGTATCCAACAATGACGTATGTGGATTTTTGTTTTTTTTTTTTTTTGTTTTTTGTTACATTTTATTCATTGTAAAATACAACACGGATCCAAAAAAGTTTAGAAATAGAAACAGGTCCATCTTGTTTCAAACTACAGAACTGATAAGCCCCACTTCTCCAGTATAAAATGTACTTTAAAGAGCTACAGATTTAATATTGAACTCAAAATCTGAAGTGATAAGAGAACACTGCTATAACGTGGTCCCCTTTGCATTCACATACTATATAATTGTCTGTGTTTGGGTGCTTCATACATGCACTTCTTCTCTCATTATTTGTGCTGTCGTGTTGTGATGATTGTTTAATAAAACCTACATCTCCTTGTAGTGTTTTGTGGAGTCACAGTGGAGGCACACATGAGTGCTGAGGCTCTTTATAAAAAACAAACAACATGTACAATGTATTGTCATTGTTTGGATTGTTAAAAAAATAACAGTTGAAGCTCGTTCAGACTATTTATTGGTTGTGATTATGTGACACTAGAGCTGGGCAATACATCAGATCATAGATAATAATGTGAATGTTAGTTTCAAGATACAAAAAAAATGAATATTGAGTATATTGTTTATAGTAAAAATGCACAAAAAGAGCCAACTTACAATTAGGCTATAAATGTAATATGTCTGCACTTTGCCATTTAAAAACATTCTGACAGTGTAGAAACTATCACAGAAACGATAATTAACGATAATTCAATTACTAATCTAGTTGACAATTAGTTAAATAATCGATTAGTTGTGATTAACTGATTAACTGCCCTAATTGAGATATGAGAAAAAAATAATTGAGATATCTATTTTGATCAATATCACCCAGGCCTTAATGACACTACAACACTCCATATGGCAAAGGTGCACTGCGTAACGTTCTGGAGGTGAAAACTCATCTAGACGATTCAGTAGACTTAGAAGTAGACTTTCTGAATGGAAATAAATACATTTCATTTTGATAAATCAGGCTCTGTGTGCGGGCCCTCTTCCAGGCCAAATAATAGTCCAATTTTGTGACCACGAAAGCCCGCTCAACGTAAAAACGCATATTTTTTATCAAGTATTTAGTGTAACAAAGACATCTAAAGGACAAAACCATGCATTTTTAAAAGTTTATTTTTGGCCTAAAAGTTGCGCAATGTAAATACAGTTTTATGACTACAGTAGACTAGTTTGTCAGTTTCTCGGGTTAGCACAGATATTGGAAAAAACGTCTTTCTGCTTCAATAGATGAGGCTTAATATGTGGTATTAGGAAAAACTAGTCTTTGCCCACTGTCTTCCCTGTGACATCATCACAAAATGCGCTGAAATAATAGTGAGTGGCACCTTAAAATTCCATTAAAATTTGACATTTTTTGAGAATATTTTGTTTTCTTGAAAAGAATAAACCACAAGTTGTTGAGGTAAGCATGTCCAAAGTTCCCCTCCTTTTCCCCTCCAGACCTTCCCAACAGGCTCAGGTCGGGCTCCACACGCATCCATCACTCCTGGCACCGCTGAGTGACTCCATCCAAAACGGCTTACGGTGCACGGTGCCACGGTCCACCTTTCTGGCACCGCGGCACCACCGTTTATCCAGCTGGAACTTCTTGGGCACATTAAAAGGGCATTAGAGCGCCGTGACCAGAGGGATACGGGTAAACGACCTTCTGAGCAATGGGCCGTAACGCAAATGCTAAGCTAACTACTCCGCCGACACTGTCCAAGGAGAGTGTTTATGGAAATATGCATGCGAGTGGTCAGCCAGCGCTAAAGGAACTGACATTTAGCAAAGAGTTGTTTGGGAGAGAATGTTTATCTGTTTTATAACTAGTTTTGGCCAAGGGCAGATGTCGGAACTTTGAAAACGCAATGGAGCTTTTCTAGATTGCTTTCACGGATTTAAAAATAAAATAACATGACGTATATATGTTGCCAAAGTAAAGCTTTTTAGGGTTAAAATTAGGGCTGGGCGATTTAGGAAAATATATGATCACAATTTTTGTTCTCATTTTGATCGATCTCAATTTTCGATTCGATTAGTTACCTTTTTAAAACTAATGAAAAATTCCATTCATGAACATAAACAAAGCCAACACTTTGATTATGTTGCCATTTATATTTCGATTCAAAACCCCACCACCAAATCACGCTTTTCAATTTTATCCCAATTCTTTATTTCTTATTGCCTTTGAGGTAAATAAAATCATCTTTTCAGAAAGTTCCTACTTCACTGTAATCAGTCAGAGCAGGACAAAGGACTGAACATTGTTGCAAAATTTTCGGGGAGTCTTTGAATATTTAACTGTATAACTTTAATAATGACTTTTAAACATTAAAAAATAAATCCATGTTTCGGTCATAATGGATGCATTTTTGTAAATCAGACCTGCATTGGCACCTCTTTATGACTTGAAAATGCAGCTGAAAAAAATGCAACCTTCAAACTTCGTAAGATTACAAAAAGAAGCCCAAATAACTATAAAAAGAAGCAGACTTGGCAACTCAGAGGCTAAGAGAAGTAGGTTGAAAAAAAAAAAAAGTCTGTGTTTGAACAGATACGTTGCATCAAATAGAGAAATGAAAATCACGATGTGACAATTTCATCAAAAAAAAACAAAAAAAAACAACAACAGATTGTCACAGAGATGAGCTCTCAATTTGATTTTTTTTTACAATTATGCCCATCCCTAATTCCAAGTACCTCGTGGTAAGTACCACCTGGTGTTCCTGTTCTCTGGTTGTGAAAGTCCCTTTTTATATACAACCAAACATAGCTAACTTTGAATTCTATATTGTAATTTTAAGGTTATTTGACAAAAGAGCTGCAAGATTAAACTCAGTCACATCAAATGTACAATTTAAATTAAGTCAGGCATGTTCAAACTGCAGCCTGGGGGCCAAATGCGGCCCTTGGACAATATTTTGTTTTGCTCATACTCAATTGACTCAATCAGCTAAATAGGTGCAAAATTAATTGATTTAATTTAATTTATTTAATTTAATTGACCTTTATTTAACCAGGGAAGTCCCACTGACACAGACGCAGACACGGGGAGAACATGCAACTCACATAGAAAGGCCTGGGCGGCCCGGAGTCGAACCCAGGACCTTCTTTCTATGAGGCCAGAGCGCTAACCGCTGAGCCACCGTGTCGCCCAAAAAACAAAATGTATTAATTTTGACTGTTAATTGAACAATTCTGTTTTCAAAATCTAAACTACAACCAGGTCGATGTTGTACAAGCCCAAAATTAATGTTCAATGCCTTATTTAAGGTGTTATGGCTCATCAAAAGTATGCCAAATGCATAATTTGGCCCTCTGTTTCATTTTTTTTTTTTTAAAGCAGCTTTCAATAGAAAATTTTGGACAGGCCTGATTTAAATGAATGCATTTACTAAACAAAACAGCCAAATTTTTCTAAAGGACATTCATTTAATCAACAAACTAAATATACTGGGAGAAAGCTATATAAATATGTTTTAAAATACATACAATTCCTTTATTAGTTTATCAGTTCTTAGATCTGTGTCATTCTTTTTGTCAAGACACTTTTATATAAATATGGACTCTGAATATTAAAACATAAAGCGCAAATTGAACTGTAAGTACAATAAAACTTAAAAAAAAATAATAATAATAATATACTGTATATTCCTCAAATAAAGCAGACAATGACACAACATTTTAAGCTACAAACTGATCCAAATGTAAATCAAATATTCCTATAAATCTCCACTTGCATCGAGGCGCTAGACAAGGCTGCCCCGTTGAACCTCTCCTGTTCTAGAGTTTCTGGCGTTAGCTGGACCCGCTGGAGTAATGGCTGTCTGGGAGACCAAAGCAGCTCCATTATGTGCAGTTTAGCGGCTAATCTGGGAGCATGGGTGAGGTCTCCGGGGAGTCCTTAGTTCCTCTAGACCCTGAATTCCTGCTTCGATAAGCCAGACGGAGAGCCCTGCCAGGTCCTGCAGACATGTCTCATACTTGCATTCCCACACACAAACGTTTCACATGCTTTTACATCCTAAGTGTAAAATAATGGTTTCATGTTGTTAAAGTTTCTAGAGTAAATTGTATGTTTTATGTGACTTGGTTCTTGTTGTCTTGGTATGATTTGGATTTTAGAGTGCATTCACAGTTCAACTTTTTCAATTTGCAACAAGTTTAAAATGAGAAAGAAGAGCAGTAATTACTCTCAAATGACACTAATAACAAATCAGATGTATCGAGGTCAGCAAAATAGGACAAAAATGGACAAAAAACAAGGTTTAACCCTCACTGCATAACCTATGTTCCACCTATGACAGGATTATCAAATTGCAGTCAGATAAGCTCATTAGAAACACAATCAAGATGACATTATCAGTTGTTTTTTTTTTTTTAAATGTCAGTTTGGAGTAAAATGTGTACACTTTTGTAACCACTATGCAGTTACGAATACTTGAGGGGAGATTATGGTGAACACTAAGGTTACCAATATGCATTCACAGAACAAACATGAATTAGTTATTATGAGTTTTTATTGGAACCTTCTGCATCAAACAGCTATTTTCAATTACAAAACAGAACGTATTCATGTTTTCAGTAGAAGGTTCTGGTTCCTAGACCTGGGTTCTTCAATCATGGTACCAAATGCCTACAACTACAACATTATTGTTAAATCTGAAGAAACAGTCAGCTTTGCCATGTGGAAAAGATGAATCTTGCTATCTCTGAGATAGATCTGTTCGCAATGACATACACATGTGCATATCGTTGATGCAGCAGGTTGTAATAAAAATCATAATAACTAATTCATGTTTGTTCTGTAAATGCATATTGGTAACCTTAGTGTACGCCATAATCTCCCTTCAGGTATTAGAGTAAATATGGCTGCAGCTGCAAATTTACACAAAAAAAAAAGCCAATATAGTCCAAGAAACCCCAATAGTTTGTACATAAAGTAGACTTAGAGTGCATGGTATTAGTCCTCTAGAGGCATACTGTACACTTTTGTAACAGACAGAAAATGCATTGAAGTACACCTGTGTGCATGATGAGCACTTCTGTGACTGCCAAATATAAACCCATGTAGGCAATGTATCAAATTAGATTTGACTCAATATTTATGATGTCCTGCATCTTTCTATATCATAGATAATTTTCATCATTTGTTGGAGCTTACCACTTTCTGGTAGAGAAGCCATTTTGGAATCTCCAAGCATGCCCTAGCATGGGCTATGTAGACTGCAGTGCCACCTATTGACATTCACTGGAACTACAAGTGATAACAAAAGCCACCAGCATGCAGCCAGAGTACATAGAACATATTATGAGGACACCAAGGGGGGTTATTTGGGTACACTTTTGTGAGTTATATGCAAGAAAGGGTTAAACTTGGTACTTCTTGACATAATAGACATGAAGGTTTTTACAGAGGGAAGTTTGGTTAAATTTGATTTGTCTTTAAATGTGCCTAAAACGACAAACTTTAATAAATTAGGCTTCAAATTAAAATTTAACAAACCTTTCTGTAAAAACCATTAAAATCTTTCTCACACTGGGTTTTTAAAGTTCTGAGTGCTGATGATATATGAAAAAAATATAAATAAATAAATACATAACATTGGTTCAGATCTAATAACACATGTAAATACCAATTTGCTGGCTTACCAATGCATTTATCTGGGCTTATGAGATGTTTTTTCATAATATAGACAAAATAGAGGGCCAAGCTGGGCAAAATAAGGGCTTTTACAGTGATAAATTCGATTGAATGCATTTACAGTTAAACTAAGTCGCAAACTTTTATTTGGGCTTAACTACACAACAGAACACCGTAAAATAGTTGGTTTTCACTCTAAAATACATTACTTATTGATTTTTCATCTATTTATGCAGGAGGTCTGAGGGCCAACAAATTGCTTTGGGGGTGCCTGACTTATGTTTAGTCTTAAAATTGATTTATTTAAAAAAATAATAATAATTTTGAGGAAGTTGGTTTTGATATTACAAGTTTCCAAACTCTGAGGATGAAGCTGACTAAATCAACGAAGAAAACAACTTTTGGAGCAGAGTTTTGCCTGTATTAACCCTTGCTTTACTTCTTATTGCAGCGTTTCCACCTAAAAAGCCCCCCAAAAGTCTTAAATTAAAGTTTGAATTTAAAATCGCCAATGCTGTTTTTATAAAGCCCACTAAAGTACACCAGTCACAAATGTTAGTCTTACAAAAGTCTTACATTTGACCTCTCCACCTGCCGAAATTCTGTTCTTGATACTCTTAACATCATACTGTTTTACTCCAGCTAAACCCTTGCTTTAGTCCACAGTTTTCTTCCTCTCCTCGCTCTCATTCACAAACGCTTCACATGTTTGTTGAACTGCAGCTTATTTAGCCTGTCTTTGCTCATTTGGTTTTGTACATCAAGATGCAAATTCGTTTGGCCGGCGGCTGCACATTTCTGCCAGGTGGACTGTGACTTTTTTCCTTTTCCACATCGAACAAGGTTGGATGGATGCACGCACACAGACGCCCTCGACAATCATTTGCTAAGCCCTGAACGGCTGTGACGCGGTGCCGGCGAGCAACGCACCAATCAGCTCCTGTATCGAGTCAAACATGAAAGGTGATAGCGGGTTTCCTTGTTAAGTTTTGCTTTAGTTTGAGTTTGCAGTCGGTTCAGATTGGAATTGATCTTTAGTAATACTTGTTTTAGCTTTGTCTAAATGGGTTTTGGATAAGTTGAATCTAATGTGATTTATGTAGGCTTATGCACTGCAAATGTTATGCTTTTAAAGATGTGTTTCAAGCCAAAATACAAAAACTATTACATTGGAACCATTCCTGTTGTAACATTGCTTATTCAACAAAAACACTGCTGGAGTCCTGTCTGTGAGATACTATTCCTTCTCTTCAGAGCCACAGAAAACACTGTTCTCAATTTCCCAAAATTGTGATGTCAAAGATAGATCTTTAAGGGATGTTTTAGCTACACAAATCATTCAGATCACATTTGCATATCAGGTAAGTAATCATCTCTAATCTCTAATCTGGCCAGCCAGACGGATTCTCTTATGTGATAAGAGACTGTTGTCGAAATGGGCCCCACCAGCCGACTGGTTTGCAATCTGAACCAGTGGGTCAACGGTCCAATCACACTGCAGCAGACTGAGGACGATTGTTAGCAAAGATGACAGAAAGTAAAGTCTGAATCAAGCAAACCAAGGATGGCAGCTTATGTGGATGTACGTGTTTCTGCTGTTTGCTGTCTGATTGTGTTTTAGTATTCCTTAAAGTTTGTTATCAGTCTTTTGATTTATGTTTACCTAACAAATAACTGATGATTCGACATGTCTTTCAATTTTTAGATGAATTGCCTATATTCTCAAGAGCTCATTTAAATGCAAGTGCAATCTTTTTATTGATCTAATTAAACAGAAAAGTCTCACTGAGATCTGAATGCTTATTGCACATGTTATTAGTGGAACGAGAAATAAGACCGTCAACAATTTTTTACCTGAATAAGTACTTTGACAATATGTCTTCATATACTTTGACAAGTAGTGTCCAAGTCCATGGTTTCGTCTTGTCCTCTTTTAGATCTGGTTTTGTCCTGGTTTTAACTCTTGACTTAGACTTGGATTTAGCCCAGACTTGGGCAACATCTTTAGATTTTCTTATTTTATTTTTTTAGATAAAAGAAAATGGTTAAAACTAGGGATTGGCCAGTTCACAATTCGATTCAGCTTTCAATTTTGCAAACACAATTTTCGACTTAGTTTGTCTATATTCACTTTTTTTTAACTATAAGACACAAAATAAATCATAATAAATTATTGTATGTTTAAAACTTAGCTTCTGTTTGTGAGTCAGAAACATAATAATGCACATTCAGTCAGATCTTGCACAAGTTCACACTTTGTTTCTTCAAACATAGTGGCTTTTATTGTTTTAATGTGTGTATGTCTGTAGGTCAATGGCTGCATGAGCAAAACTGATCGATTCTATTGCTGCAAACTTTGATCGATTTTCAAAGTTTTCGACCGATTTTTCATCCGTAGTTAAAACAATCGCAGCCACACTTCTTCAAACCCTGATCCCAAAGCAATGCTTATTATAATTTCTTACATTTTTTAAGCTGTTTTGAATTTTGAAAGCCAAAGATAATGAAAAAACATGTAATTAATGTCTTATTTAAAAGTACTTTTGCCTAAGTTCAATAGCAAATATAGCAGAACCTTTAATGTGCATAGTTCTTCTTTGCAGTCCAAACAAAGGCCAAACCCTTCCCTCGTTGCACTAAATGTTAACTTGCCGTACCACTGTCCTACATAGCTTTCCTGACATGATTCGTTTCGATCCGCAAACACAACAAAACACTGTTATACCTGACAACAAAATGAGTCCAAGATGTTGGGGAGGAACTCAGGAACCACGGGCCCTTTTCCGCTTTGCTGCATGTCGAAGCCCGAGTTTAGATTTGCAGATAAAATATTGGGACGTATTCGGAGTGACGTATGGGGACACGCTTGAATCGGGTTTCCCCTCCAACCAAGACGGTAAAGAGAAATATGAGCCAGCCAGCACAATGCGAGCAATTCAGAGCGCAACAGTGGCACAGGACACACAAAGAGAAGGAGGGTAGAAGTGGAACCATCGCCAATTTTAGCTAAAGGAATGTTTTGTATTATGGAAACATTCACAATTCTGAGTTTGTAGTCATGTTATAACAGTGTTCTATCATCGTCAAAGTGGTATTTGGATTGATTCTTGCATGTTTGAGTAATCTTGTACTGTCCTGCAGCTGATGCTAGAGTGTCTAGAAAGAGACAGTTTTCACTTTCCAAGTATCTCTGCCCTATTCAGGTTCTGAGCAAAATATGTGAGGTTCAAAAGGGTCATGTACTTGTACATGTACAAAAAATCTTAGTTGTGGCATAATTATCTGATCTGAAAAGACAAGTGCTTATACAAGAGCAGAAATGCATACAAAAAAAAAATTAAGAACTGCATTAGCCAGCAGTTTAGCCCAAATATCCACGCCAAACTCCACAGATTTAAAGTAGGGAAGTAAGTAAGTTTTATTTGTATAGCGTTTTTCACAAAAGCGCTTCACAGTGAGAGCCCCTCCTCACTCAGTGACAGTAAACTACCCTGGAGCAGCTCAGAAGAGGCCATTCGCCTAAACACCTGGCACCTCAACCTCCGACTATCACCAAACGTTCCCTTTTAGTCGACTATGAGAATGATTTGGTTGACTAAGACACAATTGATTATCAACTAAACATCCAACTACAGTTCGTTACACTTAAAAACAATAAAAACATTCTAATTGTATCAGTTTTGCAGTTTTGAACAGGAAGTCAGCAGACTTGTTCATATTTGTAAGCCCTTTGGATCCATTTAGATTTTTAATATGAATAAATCATAAATTACTGATGTGCATATCTGTTAGTTTAGAACTAAATATATCAAGAAAAAAAAGACTCAAAAGGTTTGTGTAAAGTTTATAGTGTTGGATCTCAAAAAAGGAAAATCAAGACTTTCTATGTTTTAGTCCTTCTTGCTTTAGTAATGGACTAAACTGTTCTGTATACAACTTGGCATAAAGGTTGGTAGTTCAGTTCTTACTCCCACTAATGCATGCTGGACAATTAAATGGTTGCTAAGCAATTTCCTAGTGTGATGTCATTATTTATGAACAGTAAGTAATATTACTAATAATAATGCATTAGATTTAGCGTGACACCCAAAGACGCTTCATATTTTGCATTATTCATTCACTCCACATTTGATGGTGGTACGCTACTAACGTAGCCACATCTGCCCTGGGGCAGACTGACAGAAGCAAGGCTGCCATTTTGAGTCATTGGCCCCTATGATCACCAACAACCATTCACACTCACAAATTCATACTCGTCAATGTGGGTGAAGTGTCTTGCCTAAGGACACAACAACAGTTTTTCCTAAAATCCTCCAAGGTGTTAATGCGGTCTCCCATCCAAGTACTCCAAGTACTGTTCTTAGCTTCTGAGTTCTGACAGAATCAGGCTTTCACAAGCTGATAGCAAAACCCTGCATTATTTTATCCTAAAATAGCTAAGCAATAATGAAATTTGTAAAATGTTTAGTAAAATCTAACATATAGAGATGTTAACTTGTTTTAGTGAAGGACAAATGCAACCTGTCATAAGCAAAAATAGAAAATGTTCAGGATTGTAGTTGTAGTTGGATTAAATTATGGAACTTAAAGATTTTAGACTTTCAAATTTGTTAATTTTGTCTGTTCAAAATTCAATCGTGATTAATCTTGCATCTTAAAAACAAATGTATATGCAGATGTTTTTTTTTTTTAACAGTAAAAAGTATGATCATTACCTCTTCATATTCTCCCTATGTCCCAGACCAGCACAGACAAACCTCTACTGATTCTTTTTTTTTACACCACTCTCTACCAGAAGACTTGCACAGCCTTCGCGCATGCTGCGGACTGACGCTAAATGAGTCTGAAGTGACAAAAGCGCAGGAGTCCTTTCACGGCTCTGATACAAAGCGTGCCGGGGTTACGTTCTCTCATTTCTTTGATCCCGGCTTTCCGTCCAACACCAAATTCCGCGCTCAAACCGATGGAATATGACAGCACCAATTGACACCCCTTTCTCCAACGCTTAACAGGGCCAGCGAGTCTTATTGAGCGATTTATTTTCAAACAGTGTGTTATAATAGACGGTTAGTGCGATGTTTTAGACAAGAAAACCAGAATTGTGAGAGAGTTCGAGGTCGGGTTTCAATTTAAGGGGTCGTGAGGATTTTCAGAATGTAATTTTCGAATGTTGAGGCAGTTCAGGCGTTGTGAGAAATGTTATGATTGTTTGGAAAAGGCGTGTGAGTTTTTTGGGCAAATAATAACTACATTTTGCATATTTCTTTCTCCTGGGATTGTCAAGGTTATTGGAAAACAGTTGTTGCAGTAGAAACAATTGTTGTGTTGGGATATTTTAGGTTCACTTTTGCTCATGCTCTTGTAATTGTCACAGTATTTAATCCTTAGTTTTTTGTGGTTATGGCAAAGGAGAATTTTGTCTGGTCATATGCAATCAGACCTTTTGATCAATAGAAGAAACAAGACATATCTATCAGAGATGCAACTAAAAACAATTAGGACTGGGCGATATTGACAAAAATGAATTTTTTTGACACATCTCGATTATGATATTCAGACAATATTATTTCAAGCCATTGGACAATGTTCAAACACATTTAAATGCAATGACTGAAGTGTAATGATCAGGATAATAATGGTCGACTTAAGACGTGTGCTGTCAATCAATTAATCGACGTTCTCAAAAGTAGTGTCTCAATGTTCTAAACCAAATATTTGACCCAAGCAGCCCTCACAAGACCACAAACTCACAGGTTTTCATGCTAAATTACTATTGTTAAAGAGAAAATGCATGTGTAATTGACTAAAACATCACCTTCTACCCTTATTTGAACATTTACAATGTAACTGTCTTTATTTGTATCTGTTTCTGATATCTATTTTTTACTATAAACCAGTGATCCCCAATCTTCATTCTTATAAGGACTGGTAAAGTCATAATTTTTGTTTCCAGGGATTGGTGCAGTTTGAGTAGCGTCAATAAGAACAATGCAAAATGCATCTAACCAAATATTGTTTACATTTTTGCTTGAATTTGCTGCTTATTGTGAGTTAAGTCGCTCTATATTTGGTGTGGTGATAGACAATCAAATAAAAAAATCGTCTGGGTTTCGTTAGCAGATGGGCCCTGGCATGGTTTTGGGCCGGTGGTTGGGGACCCCTGATGTAAACTACGCACTATATTCTATTTTGCATATCTTCAAAGCAACTATCACGGTATCTAAAATTCGATATATAGCACACCTCCTACAACAATGATTTCTTTTGTTTATCAATTAGTTGTTTAAATCAGTGGTTCTCAACCTCTTAAATCACATCTATTCCTTTTTATTTCAAACAAACTCAACATTTTTGACGGCCTAAGTTGTTTTTTGACTTTATACACGAACACAACTGTATTCAGATTGACTAAATCATAAAACTTTGTCTTTAGGAAATGTTTGTTTAGTTGGTTCGTTATAAGCACTGCTGTACAAGCGAAGGGCAAGCTATGGATGACTTTGTGACTTTTACAAATGTTATTTTCAATGGTGTAAAGAAGAAAAGAATGGGAATCCTTTTAACACTGTCTGTACTTTTAAACATAGCCCTGTCTTTTTTAAGTGTTGCTGCAGAAAAGTAAAAAGTAAAATGTGATTACTTCTATACCACGTGTCATCATCTATTACACGTACTAATAAAAACTAAGCCTAACATCAGAAAAACAAGGAAGCCACTGTAATCTCCTCCAATATGAACCTATACGCGTCTGTAGAAAGCTGGACAATGTCGTCATCCGTGAACACAAGAGTACTTTGCGGTTTTCGGAGTTAGCTCTAATGACGCCGGTCGGTCTTACCCTGCAGGTTGGGTGCCATGGATCCTCGGGGAAAATGCCGTCCTTCATATACACCAAGAGCTCCTCCCCCGCCTCGATGTCCCGGACCGTTTTGTAGTAAATCTGCGAACACACACACACAGCAATGCAGAGAGAAGGCGTCACCAGCTGTAACAAGGGACCTGCAGCTCGTATGACAAAACAGCACTAGAAATAACACCGTGTTTGATTTTGGGCTTGAATTAAGTAATATGTAGCATTGCCTTTTTCTTAGTTGTTTTAGTACAATATAGAAGCTACTTTATGCTTGTTCCATTACAAATTTGGACATTTTACACAATTTACACAAGTCAAGTTGACACACTTATTCACCTTATCATATTTGAAATTGTAATAATTTAGTAGAAATTCTTGCTTTATTACTAAACACAATGTAAAACCTAAATGTTTGCAATTGTTCAGCCCAGTGTTTCCAAAGCAGGGGTCTCTCGGGAGTGCGTACGCCAGCACTTACTACTTGGAATGGCTTCAGATTTTCAATTAGACAATGATGTGGAATGTTGATACTTTTTTTGAAGAGCCTATATATAAGAGCCTATTTTGTTAATACAATAAATATACGATAATAATTGACAATTTTACCACTAAGGAATTATTTATGAACATTAAAGGCAGAATAAGAGGTATGCGGAGTGTAAGACAAAACATAGGAAAAAATCGAGGCAAAATATCAGGAATTACTGGTTTACTGACAAATAGAACATTATGTACATTATAGTAAGATTATGGTTGCAAAATGTTGTCTTGTTTTATACAATAATCTTCAATGTGGTCAACTAACTTTCATAATATTTAAATAAGCTCAATTTAAAATGCAAATTTTGTCCTTGATGTGCTTTTACGTTGCCTATTGCTTGTTAACGGGGCGCGTAGAGAAAAGTTGATTGACGTACATTGTCTTCAATGTATGTATTAATGATACGAATAAAAAAAAAAAAATGTTTTCAAGTTTTGCAGTATAAGCTGCTAATCGTCGTGTATTTCTTCAACCCACCTTGCTTCATAATTATATCGCAGCGTATTGATTTCTAAAATAACAGGCTACCCTGGTCTGAGGAGCGTAATTCCACCGTATTCATGCACACTAATCAACCGTGCAAGTTCACGTATTTACAAGACGCCAAAAAAGCGTTTAAAAAACATATTAGAACACGGAAGCAACGCGAGGCCGCAGATTCGAGGCCTTTTCTCCGAAGCGACCGTGCGTACATTGAAAAACTACAAAAACGTCAAGGTACATTGAGGATTATTGAACAGTATTATAGCGGTGACACGTTGTGCATTTACGTCTTTCCACAGCTTTGCGTCAAAACCTCAAACCGCACAAATCCGCACGTCTGCAGTAGCTACTACCGTAAAAAGACTTAAGGCCTAAATAGTGTTTTAATGTTTACAAACAGACAGCAGACGGAGGTTGAGTTCGCGCGTCGTAAAATAAAATCAAACACTAACGTAATCGATGGAAAAAGTGCCAGATGAAGCTAAATTATTGCTCAAATTAAATGACAAAAAAAGAAAAAAGGGTACGACACATACTGATACACATTCAAACATTGTTTTTGTTCATAAATATTTTACGAATATAATTATAATTCTGGGCAAACGTTTTGGAAGAATCGATTGTTTGATTGTGTATTATATCCTGCTTCCGTAGCGTACAAAGAAGGTAAAAAGCCAGGATAAATCGACACAATGTTGCTCAAAACAACATTGTGTTGTTATTTTTTATCGCTAAAATTTCAAGTTACAAAAACCCCTGCGTAGTCGTGTCTAATAGCGTAAATTTCTTTTTTAATCTGCAGCTATTACAAATATAATACACTTAATTGCCGTAAACGTTTCCATCAAGAAACGTATCGATTTACAAACAATCTTAAACACGCAACTATAAAAACTCAAAGCGAAACCAAACTATTATTATTTTAATCCAAAAACACGTCCGTGTCTCCGTTCTCTCAAACACACTCCTCGTGCAATACCGCGTGACGCCACATGTCCGCGCTGTGCACCAACCCAAAACTCAACCCCTCTCTCTCCTCTTTTCCACACTCACCCAAACAGAAAACCCGTCCAAAAAAAGTTACACATTCATCCAACAACGGGACCGGCAATAGACGCTAGCTCACTCAACTCACAAAACCAAAACTTTTGCTAATATTTACGTTTTACTCGATCTGACCTTAGTTTTATCAACGAGACGCTGCAGCAGGACCTGGGAAAGACGTCGGGCTTCCAGCGGCAGCAGAAGTTCAGTCCCCGAGGAGTTGGCCACTACGCAGCCCATAGTCAGCGCGCCTCAGAGCGGGGCAGGGTCGCGAGTAGGAGTCGGTCCCCCCCTAGCCGCGATGCTGCTTCCGAAAAAAAAGAGTAGAAACTGCGCGGATACCGAGACAAGGACGGTGGCGGGATGAAGTGCGCCGCGGAACTGTCTCCGGCTGCGATCTTGTCCGAGATGGTGAGGAAGATGCCCTGCCCCTGCCCTTCGTTCATTAGTGCGCTCGCGACTGTCGCCCCCAGCTCGGCCACTCCTCCCCCGCCTTCCTCCTCGTCTTATCTCCAGCCAAAAGAGATCGTAAGTGAGAGACAGACCCTCCCCAAAAAGACCCCGACGACATCCCCGGGCCGCGTCCCCCGTGCACTCCGCTCGCCGAGCCTGATGATGAATCTATTATTGATGCGGGGACTTGAAGGAAGATGTCCGCGAAGAAGTAGCCGGAGCACGACCCGGAGTTATTGGCTCGTGCGCGTGAAAACGTGTTGACTTTTCCTTACGAGGTTTTGGTGGAGTGTTTCTTGATAATACATTATGTTATTGTTAATGCTATAGCCTGTCAAATTGTATGTGTTTTATTTATTTTTAGGCCTTTCTTGCTACTATTTTTTATCGTAACAAAATACGCTATGAACTTTTATTTCCAAGGCCTATTTTCATTAGATTTTTTTAAATTATTTTTTATTTGTTCTGTTGACATTTACATCTTCATGAGACAATAATGTACAAACTAATAGCTACCTTCTTTTTGTAAATATCGTAATGCAACGAGTTTTGTAAAAAAGCTATTTTGTCGATATCAAAACATTTCCAAATAATACAATTTAAATTACAGATTTACTAAAACAAACATTTCTTTCATCTAATGGCTAAAATTTCGTAATTTTTTCATTGCAGTTAAAATTTGTGCTATTGATTTTGCAATATTAGCTAGCTAGCAAAGTAATAACAACAATTAGCTCTTTGTAATAACAAGCAAGATACTTCAAACTATTTATTATTTTTTGTGCCTGTTATCATAGCTATATTATTACACAATAATATTATGATTATGATTATTTATTTATTTATTTATTTGTATTATTGCTTTAAGTTGTCATTAGTGTTGATTTGACTAGGTTTACTAATAAAGTTTTTTTTAAATATTAATATAAAAATTCAGTTTGGCCCAGTACGTTTTATGAATGAAGCACAATTCTAATTTTTTTTTTCAAATACATCGTTCAAGGATATTGTTTACATTAGCTCCATTACAATCTTCATTTCTGCACTTTACAATTACAGTTGCACTAATTTAAGTCTTTTTTTTCCAGGTTGATCAATGGATACTCAAATGTTATTGTGTTGTTACTGTAACAAAGACAATAACATGATTGAATCTTGAATAAAAAGTAAATCAAATAATAAGTGTATTTTTCACTTTGACGTTTTCACAAATATCACAACTGTTTACAGAACCCATTCACATTCATTTGTAATAAGGCCTTAACAACAGTAGGCCAAGATACAGTGTAAAGGCCCATATTTTTATTATGTGTGTGTGTGTTTTTTTTTTTTTTTTAACAAAACTGAAACATGGGATGGATTTAAGTTTCCTGTTTATATATTTTGGACTTTGGACCTTTCAAAATGTATAATTGCAATACATATTTCTACAAAACCCATGTTAATTTTGTATTATTGTTTACTTTAAAACTAGAATACACCTGTTTTAGACAACACACTTTGATTCATTTACAATACGCAACACGTTCTTTTTATCAAAATTCAGAGTTCAGATCTTCTACGTTACACTCTTCATTTCATTAGACCAAAACTGCATCATTTTCTTCATACAAACTGATTCTAGTCCAGCTCCTGCAGCGCGTAGGTTCTAGAGCTCCTCCCCATCCATCACTGCCAGCCACAGGGCCTGTCCGCAACCCCCTGCAGCCCCCCCCACCACCACCACACTGCGAACAGCATCTACACAATGGCATGGTGTGTGGATGGACTGGAAAGACTGTAAGAGGTTAGTCTGTAATTAATATAAGTATAGGTGTATTTTGATAATTGTACGTGTTGGGGATTTTCAATCTTTTTGAAACTGGCGCATCGACACAAACTACAAATATTTCCAAACCACAAAAATAGGAAGTCAGTAGCTCCAGATATTAAACATTATATAGCATTCAATTTGATTATGTGTGAATTTAGCCCACGGATTATATGCCTTTATAAGAATTTCAACAAAATTATGCAAGCAAGCAAATAAAAAAAATAAAATAATAATCCTGTATACTGTACAAACACGTTTTAGCACACTATTTGTCACCTAGCTTTTATTTTGCAAATTTAGTTTTAGTTGGTTAAAAATGCATTTCTCAATGAAGCACAGAGATTAATAATAAGAAAAGGAAAAAAAAAAAATCGTAACACTTTATATTAACTACATCTTGATTAGCCTTAATACACTCTTAATAAAGCATGAATAATGGATTCATTCTTAATGAACAAATGAGAAGTTAATGAACAAAATAGGCCTTAGTAACGGCTTAATTACTACAAGCCCTACCCCTCAACCCAAAATCCTAATCTTAGCTCCTTTATTGAGCAGTTACTAAGCCTTAATAAACACTTCCAATCATTAATTAATGATTGTCCATTAATTGTTTACTCTTTATTCATGCTTTAATAAGCTTTAGGAAGGCTGAATAAGGTATAATTAATCTAAAGTTATACCAAAAATCTATTCGAAATGATTGATGTTTTTATTTTAATTAAGCCTTAGTCTATAGAGCTCCTGCAGCTGACGCCATCCCAGCATGCAGTGCGTATCCTCGGACCGGCAGTGACGATTCCATTGAGTTCAACGGCGGCAATCGGGATGATCAAACTTTATCGTGTTTTACAGATTATGGATTATTTTGCATGCTGTGGGACTTACAAATGATCAAAGACAGGAGAAAATCAGTCAATTTCTGTGAGCTGACAGACGCTATATTGATAAATAAAGTGGATTTGTGTAGCTAACCTGACCAGAAGTGAGTCAGGACATGCATTAATTAAGATGTAGATGCATTGATTGTATTTAAATCAGGTTAAAACGTTCTGATTGTGTAATGGTGATCCCAAGTTGAATTACTGTAGTTTGATAAATAAGCAGAGAGAAGAAAACAATGGCAAATGCCCTTTCAAATCAGTCTTTGAATGACTTATCGTATAATAAAAGCACAAACTAAAGCTAACAGTTGACCAATGTTAAACCCAAAGGACTTTCAGGTGTTTATTACAACGGCATGAGAGAATGAGCTTCTGTCATGTACAAAAGCACAACATATTTTCACTTTTGTCTCAAGATCAGATTGTTTAAATGATCCGTATGAGTAACGTTATATGTACGGGCTTTAGAGTCAAATATATTTGACATAAACATCATCAGGGAAATGTTTTATTGAGATAAGAAAGTAGATCAGATGAACAGAAATGACAGATCAGAGTGTGATTTGTGCTTCTATCTCGTAAAAAGCAAAATGGGCCACTAAATGGTCGCTAATGTTTATTGGAGTATTTTTCTGTAAGGAAATGTTGATTTGTCTAAAAGGTGTACAAACACATTATCATTTAACAATCCTAAAAAGAAGCTACATTTGAATAAAATAGACTTTACAAGAAAAGGATTGAGTTTGCGTAACAAGAACAAGAACCCAGCGGTGAGAAACAATAACATATCTAGGGCTGCAACTAACCATTATATTGGCAATCAATTAGTTGACCAATTATTTTTCGATTAATCAATTAGTTGTTTAGAATGCCTTAGTGACTTAAAAAGAAGCAAATGTGAGCTGTGCTAACTTCGCTTGATAATGTCATGGAGATTTTAGGTTTGTCAAAAGAATCGAAATTCAGATTTTCATCAACACCACAACTGGTATTTTTTAGGTCATAGGTCTGCAAATGAGCTCTGAGCTATATGGCCTATGAATGTGGCATCAGTTGCACCTAACAGTTCAACAATGTTTAATGTTCTGTCCTTTCAAATAAACTAACTACAACTACTACTACTGTATTACTACTACTACTACTATTGAAACTAAATACTCAATTGAACAAGCATCTATACTTGAAAAAAAACTAAAATGTTTCATAAAAGAAAAGTATTTGTATTTTGTGCTGAAAATGTCAGTTTATTGTGTAGAAGTTTGAAATGAAAAGAGCATTTTTGTTTATCTTTGTGTACAATAATTAGTGGTTTAAGTCTATTCCTTTATTTTAAAATTTAGTATCATAACACTTTACTTTTTACATCAAAAACACTTGTTTCTGTTTAATCTGAGGCTCCTGTGGAACATCTCTAAAGATCAGTTAACGATTGTTCAAGTTTGTTGGAGATTATTTCAATAATCGGTTAGTTGTGGTTAATCGATTAGCTTGTTGCAACCCTAAATATATTTAATATATATATATTTCTTAAACATTATTAGTACTTGGACAATCCAAACGATTAATTTGCTATTTTCAATTAAAGCTGCAGCACAGGATTTCTCTGCTACAAAACAGGAAGTAGCTATTTATTCAAGCTAACTCTTAGCTCTCACATATTCTTTTGTACATCACATTCATTCATCTTTGTCTGCAAATATGGCTGACACACACCTTTTTATAGACCGCAAAGTGAAACTGAAGTGACTCAACCAAGCACAGCCAATCAGATCGCTGCTTTCGACTATCAAGACATTTTAAAACTTTGTTACTCAATTCAGACAGTACACAACTTCCTGATTTTGTCACAAACTGCTGCGTTACGATACCTTTTGAGACTAGAAAAACTAAAGCTCACTTATTTAAAACAATCAAAAAAGTCAAGTATCGCAGCTTTAAACCCCAAATGGAAAAAAATCTCCCAGAACTGCCGCACCAGTCGCGAATCCGGCGAGCTTGTAGAGAGTCTGTTATTCCGGCGCACAAAAGATGAAAGCGTGACAAGAAGGTGGACATGGTTCAGCGTCTGATCAGGCTCTTTTCTTCCCATTGTGCCGCGCGTCTCCATAGATGCTCCTACAGCCCCCCCAGGGTCCATTCAGCTCCCGATATAGACATCACTTACGCTATTGGTCGCCCCGCCGGATAAAGCCAAGTGTTTAATTCGATTTGATACACGCAAAGAAAAGGGGGAAAGCGCTGGATTTGAGGAGCACTCGTCTCCGAAGCAGCGGTTTGTGAAAAGGTTATGTTTGCCAAATTTTTACAGTTTCTTTTGTTAGTCTGGAAGTCAGTTTTTCATTCGTTGGTTTGATGGACGCTTTTTATGTGTTTTTGAAGTTTTTGAATACCTTTTTATGGTTTAAATGTAAGACTACTTATCTTACATTGACAAGTTAGAATCCCTAAAATGTGTAGTTAAACTATAACATGTTAGTAGCATATCATGAGCGCGTTTTTAGTCCTTTTTTCCCTGTCTATTACAGTGTTTCCCACAGGATTATACTAAGACTAAGGTGGCACAAACATCTGTATCTGTATTTGATACATTTTATTTTGTAAATATTTTTGGGAGTCTAGTGTAATTGATTGCATCTACATATGAAAAAGCACTGATTACAAAATAAAAATGGCTACTTTTATATGCACATGATATCATATCATTTGAACTACCAATTAATTGTTCATCTTATGCTTAGACTATGGGTGCAAAAATTAGACCATGGTGGGCCGCCATAATCTCTTCTATTAATGGGAAACACTGCTATTATATGTATGACGCCATTTTGGTTGATTCTTCAAACATGTATGAATTATTCTATGACTTATGCTTTTGATGGGAACTGTGTTTTAAAATGCTCTGAAGCAGTAGTGTCCAAGCTTCCACCAAGAGCACCTTTTGAAACAGAGAGTGGAGACCAGATAAGTTTCTATAAAGTTGTATTACATTATATATTGCAAGTTATCGGGAGAAGAGGTCTGTTTATTAGGGACAATGTACAATTACATTAAGCACAATGGCAGAGATGCTTGCACCAGATAGTACTGTGGAGAGGAGAGGGGAGGCACATTGGACATGTTTTTAGATGTAGGAGGAAACAGGAGCACCCACAGGGAGAACATGCAAACTCCACATAGAAAGGCCCCGAGCCGCCTGGAGTCGGGCCCAGAACCTTCTTGCTATGAGGCCAGAGCGCTAACCACTGCACCACTGTGTCACCCAGTAATATTGTAATACAAAATATAAGACATTTGTATTACAATACTGTCTCAAAAATGTTAAGTTACACTACTGTGAGTTACTAATCACACATTTATAATAATGTGATGTCACAACACATTTTCTTCATAATATTGTATTCATCTTTAAGCCAACAGACAGTATTTTAGTGGTGTTTTGGTCCCGAAGTGTCGCTTTTAATAAAATATAAAATCATTTAATTTATATGCAAGTAACTTCAGTTACCCGGATTGTAACTTATATTGTCAACATTTTTATCAGTAATGAGTTACACTACTTAGTTACTGAAAAGGGAATATGTTACAGTAACTAGTGACTTTTGTAATGAGTCACTCCCACATAGGATAGGACATTCTAAAACAGAACAATACAAAATAAGTTTTTAGGATATAATAGTACAACATAGGCTAAAAAAGGTCAGTTTTTAAAGCAATATGTTTTGTCCCCTGCACTTAACCCATCATTCAGTGCCTCTGGGGCTTCTCCTCTGGAGCAGTGAGCTACAGTGCAGGGCTCAGGGACACATCTCTAGATCTTCCTGCTAGGATTGGCCAGGATTACCACAGCTAGAGGATAGTCCCTAATGTGCATGTTTTTGGTTGGGAAACCAAAGTGACCGGAGGAAACCCACCCAGACACGAGGAGAAACGTGCAAACTCCAAACAGAAAGGCCCGGGCTGCACAGGAGTTAAACCCACAACCTTCGATTTGTGAGGCAAAAGTGCTTGCCACTCCGCCACTATGCATATTTGTTTAATTATACTCTCTTTTTATTACATGTTTATTTTCAGTGCTGTGTTTTGACTTGCATTGCAAGGGATTTCTATGTGCACAAATAAAGGCTATTTTATTCTTTTCTAATCTTAGTTTAAAAAAACGAAAGAAAAAAACACAAAATAAACAAGTACAAAAATACAAATAAATACATTTTTAAAAATCTTCGTAAATATCCAAACTATAGCATCAAGGTCATGAAATTGCCCCTACAACTTTCTCCCCACAAACACTTTCTCTCCCACTTTACCCTTGAAAACCTCACGAAACCAGCCTCAAACGCCATTGTGGTCGGCATTAGACCTGAATTATACATGACGGCGCACGCTTTTGTCCTTCTTCCAACATTAATGGCAAACAAATAAACAATAAATTACTCCCTTGTTTTGCTAAAAGGTTACAGACCAGCCGACGTATCTGCCGCCGCTGCACTTATTTCCATAAAGTCATGCATACTTCATGTGGATGCAAAAAAGAGCGAGGGGAAAAAAAAAAAATCAGGAAAATGCGATGCTGAATTATACATTTTTAGCTCTTGAGTGGTGCCGTGTTTGTGTCTGTAAATAAATGATGGGCCTGTACCTGCGACGGTGGGGCAAACACGGGACGCTTGCTAAGTATCGACACGTGAAAAGTGAGTTGTTTTTTTTATAGCGCTGATAAGTCTTGGCGGGTCTGCTGACGAGCGCGGTGCTGGCAGGGGGCATCCATGTGAAAATGTGCAGAGGATTACGGGAGCGGGTGGTGCGTGTCAATCTCCCAGTCTGCACGGGGAGTGACCGGCTCGTACTGTAAGGCTTAAGACTGGACGGACTTGTTATTGATCAAAGAGTAGTTGGTTATATTTAAAGAAGTGGTTTGCAAAATAAGATAAGCAAAGCAAAATATTGCATGAAAATTTCAGGTTGTCTTTATATAATTATGACTGTATTTAGTACATTTTTTAAATTGGGACTTACTTAAATATATAGTTAAAGGAACCGTATGTAAGATGTTGATGTCAGATTTCATAAACATGAATTATATGTGTCCAAAGATACAAGGTCCACGAGTCAAAATATGCTTTTATTTTTTACTGAAAGTCAATGTAATTCTGAGTTATTCTTAGATTAAAAAGCAATGAACATGATGTCCCTTTGTTGATGTTTACATTTATTATCCAATCACAAAGCAGAATGAGCCTCACATGACTCTCTCAGTTGGGTTGCCAGTTTGGTTTCTTAGAACCTGAAGTTAATATTGAACCATGAGTCAGGAACATGTTTGAGTTTGAACTGATGTTGTACCAGGACACAGACACAACTGTCTGTGATAGGCTCATGCACTTGTTTCTACACAGTTCTCATCAGGCTCCTCCCACATTGTGTTAAAAAGCAATATCTGAGAAAAAAAACATGACAAAAAGTCAGGTGTCTGGGAAAGTGACTTTTCTGGGTATTACCCCATCTATCTATCTATCTATCTATCTTCTATCTATCTATCTATCTATCTATCTATCTATCTATCTATCTATCTACTATACAGCCAGCCAGCTATCCATCCATACATCCATCCCATCTACTGTATCTATTTTTTATGTGAATGAGTGACCAATGTTTTAAATTAGATACTAGAGATCAAAGATTTTTCTATGACCGATTCCGATATTTCCAAATTTTGACGATATCAATGGACGATTTTCAAGACCAATTTCTGAGACCGATTTTCTTATTTTAGTTTTAAAAGCATAGCTGTGGTAAAAAAAAAATATATATATATATTACTATTATTCACCACAGTGCATGTGATGCTTGATTGTATTTTGGCCCAAGAAACAATCATTTCGTAGCGTCATGAAAGAAACTCATATTGTTCATATTGACAAACAAACAAGCACTTATGGGCTGCAGCCAAAGTCATAGAACAAGAACTCAACTTGTTGAAGACAAAATCAAAACTGCAGACTGGAGAGAGATAAAAGAAGTCTTATTGTTTCTCTCCAAGCAATCCAAGACTTAGCTGAAACTGTGAGTGCAGCTTTCCTTCAGAGGAAAACCCCAAACAACTACCTGGTCAGATACCGCCAACGTTGAGGCAGATTGCTGATATGCCATACACAAAAAATCTATATATCCGCTCCAAATACCAGTCTTTCTATCGTCTGCCCAGCTGACACCTTCTGGAATATCCATAACTTCAGTTTTGCTGATAAACATGAAAAGGTTATTAGCCGCATGCAAACATAGTCATTGAGAACGTAGATCTTCAGTTCAGTTCAACTCAGAATGGATTGTTTCTCCAATTTCCTTTAAACAGGCGTTACCCAAGAGGCTTTTCTATCATGACTGGCGTCCTCCGAAATAAGCGTTATGAAACCACTACTTTGTAACCCAAAAGCAAAACAATATATTACTTACTAGTAATACTTTTAAGTCACAAACACCATTTTAAACAGGGTTCAATTCAGGTCCTCAAATTGTGATAACTTAGAGGCATTTTAATTGTATTGCTATGATTGCAATTCACAGACAAACTGATTAAATGCCAGTCATATTAGTAAAAAACATACATTCTGATTTTGCTTCGCGACCTCTCCGACCCTCACTTTGGGAACCGCTGGCGTAAAAAGAAAGATTAACGGGCATCATCAAACACACTCAAAGCTTAAAAAAGTTTCGGTCCACCGCAAAAATTCAACTACAACACTTTATAGACCAGAACAGTAGCTAAATAAAGTCTAATGTTGTGTTTGCACGTTCCCGTCACTCTGCTGTTGCTCACTTTAATCCCTTCTACGCGCTCCTGGCCCTCGTGTTTCCTCGTCTCCTTCCCTTCGAGTTCCCTGAAGGCCTTTGTGCGTCCTCTCCTCTGTCCTCGCGTCTCGATCGCCCCACCTGTCACTGTGCCCCCCCCACCGAAGTGAGAGAGGGCCCAAGATAGAGTCACATGCACCTGTCCCACTTCGGAGCAGACACTTACGCCCTCCTGACCCGAATACATTTTTACCGAACATAAAAGAAGGAAAAGGCTGTGTTCTTTTTTTATTTTATAACGTGGGTAAATGCAAATTTTTTAGACGTAAAGAAAGTGGTATTGTATGTTTGAATTTCAAGCTCTGCATTTTTGTCCACAAGCACACTTTAGAATGTTTGTCAGACACAAAGTGAAGCATATTGTGATTCTCACGGATTCTTTTTTCACGTATTAGATGAAGGCAGTATGCAAAAGTCTGATTGTTTTTTGGACAAATTTACTTTCTTTTTTAATGAGATCTAGCTTGATGCATCAACCAATTCTGTTTAACTTCATGGAAACTGAAAAGCACCAAGCTCACACTGCCTCCAGTCTGTTCTCCGGTTCGGAATGCAAAGGATTTCGATTTCTTGAAAAGTAATGAGAGGCTGTCACAACGTATCGTCCGGTTGTCGGATTTTTTTTCGTTGGGTTTTGGTGAAGTTGTGAAAACAAGACACGACAAACAGGAAACCAAGCGAGTGCATCAGGTGGTTTTTAAATAAAATCCTTATGCTACTACTAATAATACAAATACGTCAAAATGCTCGATACAGACAAGACTACATAACACACGAGGTAAATAAACAACCCGCGCTTATCCACTGAACTGAAGTGAAATAAGCCCAAAATGAGGCGAATGTGTTCTTTGATTGGAGAAACTTGAACTTGTGGTCTCGCATTGTCGGTACATACGCATGCATAATCCAGTCGCAGTGAGTGATGCCCGGACCTACATGGATTCTGATGTGGATCTGGATCTGGACAGGAGGCAGTGTGAGCCCGGTGTAACACTTCATTTGCTCCAACTATAGGCAGGCACTTTTTTTTTTTTTTTTTTTTTTGCATTTTCCAATCACTCTTTTTTGTGTTCTGGATGCTTTATGTCAGTAGAACAAAAAGGAGACCTAAAACACACATAGGCCTACAGAACATAAACGGCCATACGCAAACATAACGCGAAATACCCTATTAACCTTTAACAATGAGGGCCTCTTTTAGTTATAATCATCTAAAATTCTGATTGAAACTGTTTATGAACCCTTTGGAGCACAAACAAATGGCTGCACTCTCTATGAAGCTGAGGCTTTGTAGTTTTATCCTCTGATCACTGATTGACTCTAGTTCTAGTTTCCAGAAGATGTAAGACAGGCCTCCACTGTGACAATGCTTAAAACTCGGCTCAAAACATTTCTTTTTATCTGTGCATATGACTGAAATGTTTTGTCTGCACTCTTCCTTACTTCTTTTAAAGTACATTTTATGCTGATTATTTATATTTTTAATAATGCTGTTTTATTTTTGTATTGTAATTTTGATGCATTTCCCTGCCTTGTAAAGCACTTTGAATTGCTTTGTGTATGAATTGTGCTATACAAATACATTTCCCTTGCCTTTTAAGGGGAAGAAGCTCTGCACAAAAGAACATCCAGTATACAAATGCAAGAAGTAAGGCCACTAAAAATGACACTAGATCTGGTATCTTTGGGGATTTAAATATTCAAAAGCTAAAGCAATTATTATCATCATCATCATCATCATCATCATCATCATCATCATCATCATCATCATTTTTATTTTTTATTTATTTTTTTTATTAAAATGAGTTTTAAATACCTGTATTAACTTAAAAAACTTTAGGCAGAAGATATGAAAATCAGGTTATTGTCTACTTAAGAAGTGTCTCTCGGTATAAATTTTAACATTATTGCTCTAATCTCAACCTAAGAGACAATCATGTTTTCTCTTGATAAATACACTGTTTAAATGAAATGATGATTGTTTCTACAGTGAGAACAAACCGACCAAACTAAGTGTTTTGTCATCGATTCCTTTACTTAATACTTTCAATAAAGTTCGACCAAAATCACACTGTTAAAACTTTGCAGCAGAATTCTTCCAGTTAAGAACTATTACTCCCCCAAACGGCGCTGCTAAACGGCCTGTTAAACCACTTTTTCATTTTATTGGCAGTAGCTGGGCTGGTTTCCAAATGGTATATTCTTTTTTTTTTTCTTTTAAAACTCTGAGTTGATAGGCCGGCTTAAGAGGTCTGAAAGTCGGCTTGTTTGGTCTGGATAATGGTTATTGTGGGAGCGCAGAGTGTGGGCCATTCTTTAGCCTCTTTAACTTGGTCATTTCCTAACAGCACTGGCACCCGCGCCCAGCTTCCGCGCACACACACACACACACACACACGATGCAGCCGTTTGGGGCATTAGCTAGCGCGCATTTCACCACCGCCGTCACAACAAAACACAACAAAACACACAAGTGACACAACAGACACACAACAGCCTCAATCTCATCTCGGCTTTATTTGCACACACAGTAAGGAGATGGATACGCAAGTGTATTGTGAAACTTTTGCATCATGTTATTTACCTGATGTATCACGTTATTACCTGATAGTTTCATGAATTTTGTATACAAGTGAAAAAAAAAAGTAGAGATTGCAGTACTGAGTTCCGTAGATGGATGAGGCGATATTAGCATAAGTATGTGTAAAAGTTAATAAAGAGCAAATGAATAACGTAATGAACCAAGTGTGAAGATTAAAAGAGAATTGTCAGATTAAAACATAAGCGTGTTTGCAGTGTGAAAATAATTTAATCAAATGATAAATAGCAATGATTTTAATTCAGCATTGTTTTAATGCTTAATACAGGGTGTCAACCAGGCCCAGATATCATTGGCCCTGAGCATGATTTCAGATTATTATTGATAGTGGTCCTTATATCGCGAGATGTGACTATTAAATGTAATATGCACTGGAATGCATACAATCTGTATAAAGTTTTTTGCAATGAATTATGCAAACAATGTAATGCAACATAATGTAATGTGACACTATATAATCTGGATATACAGTAAATGTGTTATATTTATACAGCCCTATTGCATATTGAATTAATACAGGACCTCGACACTCTGACTCTGATTGATTGGCCTACCACCAATTGAGTGTGACACCCGTGCTTAAAATAAGATTTGGCCAATGGAACAATCATAAAACATGCATTGCTCAATTAAACCTAGAGATGTGGAAGCATTTTAATTTGAAATTAGCAAAAAAAAAAAAAATGCTTCACTTGAAATGATCACATACTATTAGTTTTATGGCAAATTTCATTTGTAGAATGTTCAGAATCAACTGACTTTAGTCCACATGTGTCAAACACAAGGCCCGGGGCCTGCTGTGGTTGCCTGAAAAATCCAGATGATATATTAAAAATCTATTGTCTGACCAACGTGTCCCTCTTTCGTATTTCTGTAGCCGTGTTTGACAGATTAATTAGCCAATCAGAGACACGCATTTTCAGCTGTGTAAAAACCAACATGGCTGCCCCGGACAAAAAACAAAACAAAAAACATCACGTGGAACTGAAAAACATTGCGGATTTCTGCAGAATCAATGAGCGAAGCCAAAATTGTTCGCCGGATGCAAGGATTTGTCTAAAATGTACAAAGCACTTCATATTTTAGACTAATGCAGATGTATATTCTGTATTTGCCTCTTCAATAAACACAAAAAGCAAACACAGAGACTAAATTTTTGTATGTCAAGATTATTAAGGTTAATTTAGCTACAACCGGCCCTTCGAGACAACCATGACAATATGCCTTGTCCAAACGAGTCAACACCTTGCTTTATCACATTAATCAAATCGAAACCAAATTGTGTTTAGTACCCCTGTCATATTTCAGATTGTGTTTTTTCTAGTAAAAGCAGTAAAGTTACACATTTTCTTTGTCCAATTGCCCAACTTTTTATCAGTTCATACATGTTTGTTTGGGAATCTTTATAGACCAGTTAACATAGTTGACAATTAATCAATAATCAAATAGTTGCGATTCATCATTCATTTGTTGCAGCCCTAGTTGTGAGGCTGCCAGTCTGCGCCAACGACCTTTACAATTTGTACAATCCTGGTGCCTGAAGTATACCATTCCCAAAAAAAGGCCCAAAACAAAACCATTTCTTTGCATCTTCTTAACAAACTTTGCCTCTCCTCCTCAGTCCATCCACTACTCCATTACTCCACAACCCCTCCCAGTGTGACTCACCTGGTCCCCGGTGAGGTGACAGGCCACCATGTTCTGCTGCTGGAAGGACGGAGCTGAGCGGATGTACCGGAGCCAGCTGCTGTTGGAGGACGAAGAGGGGTCCGGTCCAGAGCTGTCCAGAGAGAAACGGATCGTGCCCATGTCGTCTACCACCTGTCGGACAAGAACACGAAGAGAAGGTTTTAGTATGAGCCAAGGGTTAGGATTCTACTGTCAGGCATCGGGAAGCATACAATATACACAGAGAAAACGAGGGGTAAAAATACAGTGGTGATTACTCAAAAATAAGATAAACTCTTTTGTTTTGTTCTGAAACAGTTTACGTTTGAAATGATTTTAGATGATTTTAGTCAAACTTTTTAAGAAGAAAAAAAAGGCCAGAAAAGCAAATAAACCAGGATTAGACCAGTCCAAGCCAAATCTGAACCAAGAGTAGCCTAACCATCATTAGTCCAATACCAAGGAAGGTCTAAAGTAGAATACCACCAAAACCTAAAGGAGTAACTTACACCCTAATTAAAAAAATAATAATACATTTGCGACCTTAATTCATTGGTCATAACATTGTCAGATTCTAGATCAAACCTATTGAATTTTAGATATGGGTGCCAGAAAAAGTGTCCAAAAGATTTCTTAATGTGTAAATAAATACTTTCTTTATACTAGACAATAGTTATTTTGATTTTATTATATTTTACTGTCTGAAAAAAAGGTTTGCCAAATGGCAAATGACAAATATGCTCAAACAAAGATTAATATGACTTTAAATAAGGATTCATTCACTTTTCATCCAATTCAAGATTGACACTTTTTTTTAGTGTCCTGGTGTAATTCTGCTTTAGAATACATTTGGTCCTGTTTTTTTCATTCATTCTCTACAACTTAATCCAGCTAAGGGTCGCAGGTGACTGGAGCCTATTCCAGTGACTCTGGGCCTTAGTGGCCAACTTGTCGCAGGGTTAGACAGACAACCATTCACTCTCTCATTCACTTAGTATGGACATTTTGATGCCCAATTAACCTAAACATGCATGTTTTTGGAGGTCTGGAGGAAACCGGAGTACCCGGAGAAAACCCACGGTGACACAGGGAGAACATGCAAACTCCACCCAGAGAGATTGTGAAATGTTGATATTGTCCAACCCGGGAGTCGAACCCACGACCTCCTTATTGAGAAGCTAGAGCTCTAACCACTCTGCTACTGTGCACCCAAGAACTAGTTAGATCTAGTTTAATGCTGAGTTATTCCAGGTTCAGATTACTAACAATAAACATAGTACTTCTAACTTTAGAAACAACTCTAGTTCTCTGAATATATAGCACAGCCTTGTGTCAAAAGCAGAGACTTATTGACCATTGTCCTCGATAAAATCTGACCATTGAAAGTTGAACAGCCTGTTCTAGATTGATACTGCAGTCTACTGGGACTACCTAGACTAAACCTGGACTAAACAAGGACAAGATCAGGTCTAAGCCAGGACTAAAACACGACAAAACAAATCAATGCAACGTTACTCACAATGAAAAGAACAAACTGTCGAGTGAGTCAAACTTTTACCCAAATTACCCAAGCAAGATAATAATGGTATCTGAAAATACAGTGTCAAAAATTTACTCAACGAAACGTAACTAACACAGTGTACGGGTAGTGGATGGGGACAAGGAGCTGGTGAAAATGCCGTGAACTAAATTTTGTCTCAAGTTCTACGAAACCAAGTAAACAAGAGAAATAGGAGAGAGGAGAGCTGGCCTTTAGACTTTCTCTGTCACATTTGGAGACCCGGTGTGACCCCTGAACCTCCTGAGAGTTTTATGTTACAGGATTCACAGAGGAAGAGGCAGGATGGACACACATGAGAGACTTATTGTGTGTTTTTAAACTATATTTGTGTGGGAATTTCTCTTTTTTTCTGATGTAATTGATGCAGATCTCGACATGTGATGTTGAATGCCAAGTCAACTTAAATATTTTAGACAGCTGAAGAATGCTCAGTTGACACTTAAGGATGGGATGATGTTATTTGGTTAGAAGGACACACACATGCATACTAAAGTGAGTGTGCAGGGTCTGAAAACGGAACAAAATAGTCAAAAATGAATGGACGTCATTAAAATAAACTGCTTTTGCTCACAACAGACACACCTGATTAGATAATTTGCTAACATTTTATTATAAGTGGACATGAATTTATTGATTATCTTCATGAATTCATAATATGAGGAATTCATGCATGAATTCATGTATGTATGTATGTATGTATGTATGTATGTATGTATGTATGTAAGTATTTATGCATTACTTCACTGTGAGTCATCAAGAAATATCACAAATTCACCATGGATTATTGTAAAAATATTCAAACCAAAAATAGTAATTCATCAAGACTTTTGAAAGTCATGCTTGGACATCATGAGTGATCGTAATTTTACTTCACCAAAGGCTCAAACAAAACATAATCTGGCTTTATGGTAAAACCTAATTGTGAAGAACTTATAATGAACTCAAGATGAATTCATCAACATTTAGTCCTTTGTGCTGCATTTGAACTTCTGGATTATATTTTTAGATACAATTTCAAAGCTTCCTTTATACAACACAATTAGGACCCAAGTACAGCAATGCTGTGCTATGATTTGCGCTAAAAATGTTTCCAGTAGCACAACAAAATAATTAATTAGTGACACAAATGTTGTGTCAACCTGTGGTCCAGTTTAGTGCAAATGTCACGAAAAGAAATATACTTACATAGAAGTAAATTGTACCACTTTATATTAACTACACCTTAAATGGCCTTAGTAAACAATAAATAAAGCATAAATAAAGCATTAATTATTCATGAACTAATGGTAAATTAATAAATGAAAAAGTTTATTAATGCTTAGTAACTACTTAACTAAGAAGCTAAGGTTAGGATTTAGGGTTAGGGGCAGGATTAGAAGTATTTAAATAGTTACTAAGCATTAATAAGCTTTTTCATCTATTAATTAATCATTTGTTCATACTGAATTAAGTCTTTATTAATGTGTTATTAATGATTTATTAAGCCTAATTTTTATGTAGTTATTCCAAAGTGTTACCAAGTAAATAATACCCAATAAAATAACCAAACCAACGTCTTAGCACAAAGGTAATCAATCAAAAGCAAGTTAATGAATTATTATGGTTTATAATAACTACACTTTAATTAGCCTTAATATAATCTTGGTAAATCCTTAACTTCTCCCAAACTTATTGTTAATTAATATATGAAAAGGTTTATTAAGGCTTAGTGACTACTTAATTACTCCACACCCTTTTCCCAACCCTAAATTCTAAACTTAGTCTCCTTAATAGGTAGTTACTAAGTACATTTTTAAGAACAATCTACGTATTAAACATATACATTTTAAGTACATTTTTATACAATCAATACATTTAATAATTTACTAATTCACCATTTGCTCATGATCATTCATGCATTACTAAGGTGAATCATTTTAAAGTGGTACCAATATTATTATTATTTTTTTAATGCAAACTACAGTAAATTATAAAAATATGATTTCAATCCAAAGTGCTTTGATTGTTTCATTGTATGTCTTAGTTTTTTTTTTTTTTTTTTCCACATCCAACAATGTTTACATGTTACTCTTCATAAATACTTAAACCAAATAATGATCAGATTTTGGTTCTGCTTACATGCAAGTGTAACAACTGCTGCACTGATTTATTGATTGTAAAAGTCATTTCAAACCTAGACGGTGCAGTTTGCCAAATGTGACAACACCAACCCAACTCAGTCATTAAGCTCACAGCACTTCCCCACAAACAAACCCTGTCCGCCCAGCTAACGTTAGGCTTCCGATTTCAGCCTCCTTTGCGCTCTGACACCGATCTGCTCCTGATTCTCCGGGGACAGGGAAAAGTCCTCTAATTACTCGCACCAATCAGAGGTCTGTGGTCCCGTTTGTGACCTCCAGACCCCCCGGAGCACCTGGAAATGTCTGCCCGGGGAGAAGAGAGGTGTGAGGGAGGAGAAGCAAGCCTGGAGCTGACGTTTTTACACCGACGCAAGTTCTGGGTTTGGGATGACGAGAGTTTAGAAATGGTTTGGTTTGTGAAAAGTGAATGGTGGTGCTGGTGGAGAAAGCTTGTTCTTTGATCAGACCTGCCTTATAAATCGTAAACCATCTACTCTTGCTCTTTTTGACTATCGCAGTGTTAAATTTTCCACTTCCAAAAAAACTGTATATAATAATTCTGGTTATCAATGGTTTGCTGGTTTTAGGTTTTTAACTAATCGATGGACACGTTCAGAGCTTTTCTGCTGTCACATTATGTTCATTACAATTACTAATCTCCCTTTTGTAATTGTCATTTATTTATTCTTGTTCTGAGGCCAAATAAAACGTCTGAAATGCAACAGATGCTAACACCTCAGGCAGCAGCAGATCTTCCAGTGGAAATGAAATCTTGTGGTGACAAAACTTTTTTTACTTGTAACCATGGAAATGGGACAAGAGGGATACCAACTTTACTACTTCTGGACCTGAACCTGAACCTATCTAAGTTGTGATTTTTACAGGTAAAGCCTTTCACATTTTGTAAAACAATAACTTGAACCTGATTGAAATGCTTGTGAATATCATTTGAGACAATTGTGTTGTGAGTATTAATAGAAAATGGCTTTGAGTTCATTATATGAAATTTTTTTTTTTTGTTCATTACATTTATATAGGCCTAGAGAATGGCATAAACAATACAGACTAAATAGTAAAAATAAACATTCAGCAGAAAAAAAAAAAAAAACATTGCAATACACAGCATGTAGGACTCGCAAAAAAATGTACTATCTAAAGGATGCATCATGTAACTTTCTGGAGGTGAAAAGTCAACTACCTAACCCTAACCCATTTCAATGCAAATGGAAAGTCAAAATCATTCTTATTGAGGACAAATACGTTTTCTGTAAAAAAAAAAAAAAAAACAGCTAAAGAAACTCTTTTCCATAGAAACAAACAGGGGGAGGAACCCTTATGACCAAGTTTATTTTGTGACCATGTAAGCACACTCAGAGCAAAGTCACATATTTTTATTATTTATTTAGTGTCTCAAAGACTTCTAAACTACAAAAACATGCTTACATTTAAGCTTATTTTTTGTCCAAAAAGTATAGTTTGCTTTCATGTTGTAGAATCTGATGATGTCCTAAGTTAGCTATGGGGCCAGTTATTCTTATAACATTTTCATAAACATTGCTGTAACATTGTTTCCCTATCATTGTTTTTCCCAAAATTATATTTTCAATTTGAAATCTTGTATTTTCCTGAAACTGAGACTTGAGTGGTTAGAAATGTTCTGTTTGCACCTACAACCATCCATATCCAAAAATCAAGAGTGAGTGATGTTGCCATGAAATATCTAAAAGGTAATTTCACAAATATTCAGCAGGATTTTATATTAACGACAAGACCCATTCACTTTTTGTACAATTTATCAGTCTGTCTTTTAACAATTATTTAAGCTTAGCCACTACCTAAGTAATACCCAAACCATGACTGCTAACACCAATAATAAGCTTGTTTCTTATTCAATACACTATTTACTAAGCCCATGTTTATGTTTTCTTAATGTAAATAGTGTAATAAGTGAAACACGTGAATACTTGCAAGATAGCCAAATTTACTCCAGATTTTCCTCCAAAAACAGATGTCAAAACAAGCAACAAGCTAACTTTTCTCCACGTGCAAAGTTCATGAACCTTGTTACTGGCTGGCGGCCCCTCTCTTCCCCTGCGCTTGTAAAATGCCAACAAGCGTGTTCTGGTTTCTGCGCCTGTTATTTTCGTGAGAGGAGACGCAGGTGCCAAGTTTGGTGAGTAAACACGCGCACGGCTCTGGCCAAAGGTGTGGAAAAAGTGCGCTAGCTAGCTGCAGCTAACACGAAACACGTTCTTCTGGGCAGGGCTCCGAAAGCTAACAATGTCGTGTTACTTTTGGGCCGAGGTGTGATTTTGACTAACTGCGCCTGCTTTTAAAATAACAATGGCCGCATGTTCGCTAGGTAAAAATAATTTGTCAAAATGTGTTCGGAGGTGTGCTAGCGCTAACTGATGGATGCTAAATTTATGGGGCGTTTGAGTGAAAGCGGCTTGAATTGGCGGCGCGAGCTTCAGAATGTGTCATTTTGACTGGGAAAGACCCGAGCAGGCAGAAAGAAATAGTTGAGGTGAGCTGAATGCTTAAGTTTTAGTGCTAAGTAGTGCAAATAATCCAATAAGTCAATAAAATTTTAAAAGATTTAGCTAGATTTTTAGAGCAGCTGTCGTATTTGTAAGAAAAGTTTGATGACTTATGGAAAAAAAACTCACTGAATCTTCACGTTTGTCCTGTTTTTGCACAACTTTCCTAGTTATAATCAGTCAATTTCAACAATTAGAAAAAAAGAAAGTGTGTTTTTTACACATTATAAAAATTCAATCAAATGTTATAGCTTAAAATCAAATCAATTAAAAGCAAAACTTTCTGCTTTGCAAAAGGATGAAGAGAAGGTGAAAGTAAGGTCTGAGGGTGGAGAGAAGCGGTGTAATTGGTTTGACAGCGGGTGTTTGTGATCAGCACAGTTTTTAGGGGGCCAAAACCATGCTGATGTCACAGAGTCTAAAAATGATTAGCCTTTGCCGTGAAACACAATTTGACTATTTTCACCTGATTAAATTAAAATGTTACGCTGCATGAACAAGATGATCTTTTGTTATTACCTGTATGGACAATTCACATTTTTCAAACAATTAAATCTCAATCCATGCTTAAAAACATGTTTTGAAAAGACCTCATATAGTTTGAACATTGTGATCTGGGAGTGGTTTTAGAGTTCTGGCTTCCAAATAAGGACATTGTGGGCTCGACTCCTGAATTGAGTCGAGTCAACATCTCACGGTTGAGTTTACATGTTCTTCCTGTGTTGCTGTGGGTTCTCTTCTCAAACATGCAAGCTTAGGTTAATTGGATATCACTGAAAATTTTTCTGTAGTGAATGAATGAATTACAAATGTGAATAATTTGTCTGTTTCTGTGGATTGACCACTATCCAGGTTGTTTCCCCGCTTAAGACCTGAAGTTACTGAGATCGCCACCGGTTACTCTCTAAACAAGCGGTGGAAAATGAATATCGTAATCTAGATACACAAAAAAAAAAATTTGTCCAGCTCTACTCACATCATAAAAAGCCGATTTCTTTGCAAACTTTGGCTTGAGCCATGATTGAACAGATAACGTATCGTAGCGGAATGTCAACAGTGTTGCAACTATAAATCTTCTAAGACAAAACAAACAAAACCACTGTGCTGTGAACACCAGACTTTTTCTCTTGAAAATCTTTGCAAATCATTATATAATAATTCATATAGTTTTACTATGTAACATAGGACTTGCAAGTCGTGACTTAGACGAGAGTTTATATTAATGACTTGAGTCTTGACTTGATAATATAGACATAAGACTTGAACAGTGACTTTGACTTGAAGCTCTGGGAGTCAGGACTTGACTTGGAACTGAATATCTGTAACTTAGCCTATGCGAACAAACTGTACCATGACCTTCATCACTTCTTTATATGTGATCAAAAATTATCGTTAAATAAGATAAAGAAAATCAACAAAAGTAAAGACTTGAAAAATTTTGAAACTGAAAGCAGAGAACTTGGACTTGACACTTGCAAAACAGTGACTTGGTCCCACCTCTGTTATCTAACCCTTGATATGGTTCCTTGTTCTCTATCAAAGTTTTACAATTGAACACAATTCAAACAGTATTTCAAAGTTGGCCCTCTCCCCCTTCAACACCAGCGGTATTTGGGTTAGGTGTTTTAGGGGTGGGCTGGCTGACACAACAAGGAGTGGCATGGCTACATATTGGTGCTGGTAACAGTCAGCGCACACCTCTCTCCATCCTCACCCACACACACACACACGGAGCAGCACCGGAGGGCGGGACCGGGCCCTAATGAGCGGCAGGCCTGTGTTTGTGTGTGTTTGTGGAGTCTGCCCGCGAACACCCCCCCTTGTCTCCTGGAGGGACCCCTGATTTATAAGCTCCCGATGAGGTGCAACACGCCGAACGGAGCGCACCGAGCCTACAGCTGATTGTTTGTTTATTTACCTGTTTGGGTTCCGACTCCCCCTTCTCTTTCTCTCTCTCTCTCACACACACTAAGGCAGGAGAGGGGGGGTAAGGAAGGGGACCCCGGCTGGGAATCATCAAGCGCACGTGCAAAGGGTTTTCACCGCCGTACAAAGAAAACAAAGATTGCGGGGCTGTTCTCCACACTTTGCACTTGGGTCTGGAGTGGAAATGGAAAACGTACAGTTGAATTTCGACGGCGAATGGGTCAATTCGTGGAGCATTTGTCTGCATTCAGGGCACTTGAATCGCCTCAAAGGTAGAGACACTAGTGGAGATGCAGATTGAGTGCGTACGACAGTAATCGTACGAGACCAAATCGGCCACTTGTGGGCGAGCAGATCCAATTGATGTTTGAAAAAAAGATTGGCTGACAAAACAATCAATCAGCGCTTTTGTGTTTTTGGCATTTTCAATGTTTTGGCTTTTCCGGTTGAGCAAGAATTCAGTAGATTTCAATAGAGAATGAAGTATATGATTTTTTCATAAAATTTGATGTAAAACAAGTTGACGTCACCCTTTTCTTAAGAAAATGCATATGCACACCATGCAAAATTAAATGCTTATATATGCCCAACAATCTCTCACTGAAATGCATATCGATATATACCGCGACATGTTATAACTTATAAGCATAACATGAGGATGTTTCTAGTCGTTTTTTTGTTGTTCGGGAGATCGAGTGGCGGTGTGCAAAAGGTGCAGCGACCCAAGAGCTCACTCCAGACGTAATTTTGTTGTGCTTTGTGACAATGATAATAAAGCTTTCTGTTCTGTTAATATACGGCTTCTCTATTTTATGCTTTTTTACGGCGTGAACAATAGACGCCTATTTTCTTAGCGTCTTCTTTAAGGTTTAACGACGATGTCTGAAGTTACAAAATGGTTACGTTTACTGGGGCTTGGAGCTGGTTAAGATTAGGATTTAAATATTTTTTCTGCCCTGCTTCATTTCGATGGTGGAGGTAAAGATGCGTTATTATTTATGCATGTTAACAAAATCCTAATCTTAACCAACTCAAAGCTCCAAACCTAAACTTAGGCATTTATGTAACCTCAGACCTAAACTTAGCCATTAAAATGTTCCCATTTCTGGTAGAATTAAACATAGCTGACAATTCTCTCATTTGTAAAGCTTAAAAATATAACAGAAGTCAGCCCAGTCTTTGCTCTCTCTCGTTACATATTTGCGTAAAAAAAGGCGTGAAAACGTACTTATTGTATGTTTTTAACATTTTTTTTGTAAATCTCCCTTTTCTTCGGATATCGTGTTGCATCACTATAGAAAAGTTAAGCAATTCTGGACTTTTCTATTGAGAAATACTGTTTTTGATCTGAGTGAAGGTTGACATTGACAAACTTTCATTGAAGAAAAATCTCTTTCATTAATGCAGCTTTATTTCTGTTGCTAAACTGGTCTAACCCTGACCCCCCCCCCAACTTTTTTATTTTTCATCTTCTTAACCTTTACCCAAACCTTTTTCCTCACCTTACCCATCACCCTAACCCTTTTCCTAAACTTAATCAACTTAATATTTAGCATTTACCTTAAACATTTTGACGCCATGACAACATGGTGAAAAGCCTCCATCCCAACTGTAACATACTGTATGTGTACAATTTTTAGGGTGGATCAATGTTTGCGTATTTAAGGGGCTTCTGTGAGGTTGGGATAAAATCTTAAATGTAACCATAGCTTTTTTTTTCTTTTATTCTATAACTGTGTATAATTGTGTGATAAAATTGACAAAACTGACTTTTTTCAACGTACGCCTAGCAATACCTCAAGGCACGGTAATGTTCCCTTGCACACTCGTTGAAAATCAAAGGACTAGACATAAACATTCTTCCACATTCCAAACTACATTCCAATCGCACCTGCAGCAATACCTTGCCGAGCGCAGGTATAGGTGAACTATAAACCTTAAATACAGCCCATCAACTTTTCTCCCATTGAATGTCTATACGGTCTATTATTGAACTGTCTGAAAGCCTGACACGCACACTTTGCACACTTACACACACAATGGGAACGGCAGAGGAGCGGAGTGGACAGGATGCCGAGTCAACTCCACAGGAAGCACTGATCAGAGCGCGACACTTATATCGCTCCTTCCCGCACAATAGGGGAACCTTTGACAGCTAGGAACCTTTAATGGATGTCTCGGCAGGCCTTCTCCTTTTGCCGCTTCTATCTGACGGATGTGTGTGCCGCGCGCTCTTGAATTAGTCGGGGAAGGTGGGGGAGAGAAAAGAGACTTGCTTGTAGGGATAGACGTCAGTGACAAGGTACATATTATTTTGTGTTTGACGCCGAGCAGAGAATGGAAGTGGCAGCTGTGCGGTGGAGATTGTGATTGGAGGGTCGGGATGAGAGGCGAAGAGAGGTTTTTGCGCATGGGGAGGTTAGGACATTTCTAGAGTTAAAAGGGTCAGATGTAAAAAAGGAGTAAGGGTAGGGGTTTTCAACTCAGGATCCATCTTCCAAACATTTGAAAATATGTTTGTTGCTTAGTACTCTTTTGATTCTTCAACTTAGAGTAGTTCGCCTTAGTGTCTAGTTCAGTATGTGTATATCTTTTGTATTTTTCTGACCAATCTAACACCGGTAGCTTTTTTGCAATGTTAAAGATATTATAGCATAAACTTTTATTTAAGGAAATGCCCATTAAGATTCTAACATGTTATCTTCCTGGCCATGAGGCTCCAACAACACAATCCAAGACGAGAGGTGGGACCAAGTCAATGTTTTGCAAGTCTCAAGTAGGTCTGAAGTCTTCTGCGTCAAGTCCAAGTCAAGTCCCTGGTCAGAGCTCCAAGTACAAGGGCAAGTACAGTTCAAGTCCTTTGCTTTTTGTTTCAAGTATTTTCAGTTCTTTAAATCAAACTATGAATCTACAACTTCAGTGATTTTTCAAAATGATCACATTTAAAACTAATTCCTGGTGACATAAAAGAAGTGAAGATAGACATGTTTCAGTTTGTAAAAGTCATCCCAAGTCACTGACCTTCAAGTCCACATCAAGTCAAGTCACTAACATTTAAGTCCAAGTCAAGTATTGACTTACTGATCTTCAAGTCCAAGTCAAGTCTCGAGTCACAACGGATGACAGCTTGTATTTAAATTGATTGCTCTGCAAACTCAAACCAGCACCGAACCAGAATTAAACAAGAACTAGACCAAAACTAGCCAAGTCTGAACCAAGAGTAACCAGCATTAGGCTGCTAGTACATCCAGTCAAAAGCAAACTAAAACAGGACCAACTGAGGAATAAGGCACTCCACCAGAATTAAGCCTATAAACTAGAAATGTATGTATATTTGCAATATTTAGAAAATGGGTTGAGAGCCAGAACAGATCTTTGGAGGGCCAATTCTGCCCCTGAATTTTGAGTTGAATAGGCCTGCTTTACCCAAGCCCTCTTCCTAAACTTACCCATTACCCAACCCAATTCCTAAACTTACCCATTCCCCTAAACCTAATCCCCGTCGCTCCAGTCCCGGCATTCTTGCGGTGACCAATATTCATTGTACAAGATGTGTTTTAATAATGTAAGTGCAGAATTGCACAAGAATAAATAAGAACTAAGTCATAAGGTAGTAGCCCAACATTAATCTACAAAAAAGAGATATCCTACTTGCAATATTAGAAAGATGGATTGGGTTGAAAGATGAATTGGGCTCAAGTAGACCAACTAATCATTTGTAAATAAACCTGTGAGGACATTTAACACCAAAATAATGACCAATGGTGGGTTCATTCAACACAGTTTGCTATAAAGCGCCTGAATATAAGATTTTTTTGTTTTTTTTTTACTACATTCTACAATAAGGGAAGGTTATTCATGTGGGCTGTGCTCTGTCTGTAATGCTTCATAGATACTTACTACTACTTACTCACAACTTACTACTACTAACACAATATCCTGCTGGTGTAAATGTTGGTATCCAACTTTCACTGGTTTTCTCCACTCAAGCTGAAAAAAGTAGCTCCACCGTGTGATGTCATTAAAGAAGATCGAGATCCATTGTGTTCTTTCCTATATGTATTGTTACATGTAGATAAGTATTGTATGCTTTGATCTAAAACATAGAAGCATTGACTTCCTGTTCTAAACTGCAGAACTGATGAACTACAATAAGCAGCAGATTTTAAATGAGAAGGGAAATGACAATATTTGCAATGGGATACACAACTTTTCATCTTAATTGTGTTGTAATTTATTTTATGTTTTTTTTAACATTGCCCTATGCAACCTTCACATAGAAAAGGAATCAAACTACTCAGACTTCACCCATCTCTGCTACGATTCCACTAAACCTCCAGTTTCCCGGGGCCCAGCACATGCCTGCACTCTGCTCACAGCTATACGTCCAGGCCCGAGCCCGCGGGGGAATATTTTTATGAAGTGTGATTGTGGTGCTTTGTGTTGCACTGCCCTGGCTCCAAAGTGTGAACATACGCCCAGACTGTTACTGTAGAGCTGAAAACAATGACGGCTTGTTTGTAAAATGTATAGCACCTTTCGCTAACGGTGTCAAGACTGATCTGTAGAGTCGCGTGAATGGGAAGATGTGGAGGTGTGTCTGTACAATACAATTAAGTTGCTATCTTTTTATACCTTTATCACCCATAACTCTATTCCATTTTTATCTCTTTTACTCAAGTTTGTAACCAATTTTATGAACTCAAATTTTGCAAATGTAAGACTATTGATGTGTTGTAAACATTTAAATACAATTGATTGTAATAAAATAATGTTTTTAAATACATTTGATATCTGTTACTTGATTTCCCAATGTCACAAACCAATATTTGAAAGTTTTTTCTTTTTATTTAAATCCAATGCAGTATAAACTTGGAGCACAAGTATGGGGAAATACATACAAATCAAACACCGAATCCATATTAAAATGACAAAAGAAGGCAGTGAGAATAATACATGGATTATGTTTAAAGCCAGACATAAACAAGTACCTGAAAATATTCAAATACTGTTTAGGGAGCGTGAAGGAAATTATAACCTGAGGAATCAGTTTAATTTTAAGACATTTTTCTTTCGTACAACAATGAAAAAAATGTGCATTTCAAGATGTGGGGTTGATCTCTGGAATAGTCTAAGTGAAGAACTAAGTTCTGTTCCAACATTCATTCCTTTAAACAACTATACAAGAAAAATACATTTTTAAAGTCTGCAGAAAGATGAGTTTTTTGTGGTCGTGCATATCTCTGTAAACATATTATCTACACATTGTTACACATGAATAATGATTAAGTATGTTCAACAAGTATGTAATATGCTGTCTCATTATTGTGCAATAGGGTAGGAGCCTATAGGTTTGTACTTTTTCCTACTTCTCTTTGAGCATTTATTCAATGATTTACCAAGATGTTCACCTGTATGATGTTTTAATGTGATTGACTGCTCAAATAAATTTGATTGATTGAAAAAAAAAACTTTATTCCAAACTTATCTCATGTTGTACAGTGCTTGGATACTGCACCCATTCATAGCAATGATTAAATAAATTAATGAATAAATTAAAGGTGCACTGTGTAACCTTTAATTAGTTGACTTTGCTCTTGGAGGTAAAAAGTCAGCCACACAATTCAATAGAAATAGAAAGTTAAAAGCATACTTTGGGATAGTATAAAGGGGTATATGTATAATTTGAATAAATACACCTTAAGGAACAGCTTTTCCATAAAAGTAAAAAAGAAGAGACCTGATGAATTCATAAAAAATAGGCAAACTAAATAAATATGCAGAATACATATAATTTAAAATATTACATTATTAGTGACATGGCATTATAGTATTACATAATGCTTTTAATTGAATAACTTTAAATTACGATTGTACTTTTCTTTCATGTGTTTATTTTTAATGTTTGTAAATGTATTTTAATGAGGACTGTTTTTAATGCACTGTAAAGCACTTTGTGTTACATTTTATGTATCAAAAGCGCTTTATAAATAAAGTTATTATTATATTATTATTATTATGCAGATATGTGCTACAATTTTTTAATATTTAAACTCAAAGCTGATTCAACTAGATCATCCCTGGCAGTGAGTTAGGACCTTCACTTACAAGGTAAATATTCATCAGGGAAAGATATCTGTCTATAAAAGTGCATTAGTTTGACCCTTTGAAAAGAGCCTATATTGTAATTTATTGTACTGTATTGTAAATGACACAGATAATGAAATAAATAGACATAAATATAAGCTAATACAAAAAATGGGCCCATTGCTGTTGGATGAATCAGTAAACATAAAGCAATTTTTATTTTATTTTTTTTTTTTTGTGGTGCCAATTAAACAAAAAAAACTACTCCTGGATTTTCTCATTTAAATCAAGTATTTATATAAAGCTATAACGTTATTACGATATTTTAGCTAATTATTGCATTGAATATAGATCTGTAAGTAACTGGTAAACACTCAACTATTACCAGCATTTACTTACAATACACTAAGCGAGAGTGCTATTGTATAGATAGACAATAGAACAATACATAGGCCTTTTGCTTACACTGATGTTTATGAATAAGGTATGTGTAAAATAAAGATACAGAGAGACAGAACATGTACATTACTCGGTGCAGTTTCTCGAGGCTGAGCTAGGGGGCAGCCTGGCATGAGAGCTCTGCAGGCAAAGAGCTGTATACAAATGTACGTTCTTTCAGCAGCTCAGAGCAATGGAAGGACCGGGACACACAAACCGAAACACTGTCAAATAGGAATAACTTTTTTAAACATGACAATCTCCTGGCTTATAAATGTTCTCAGAGGTCAAGTAAATGCTCCATCATGGTCATTATCAGATTTCTGGAGCTATGAGTTTATGAAAATGTCTTGAATGCATCTACTTATGTATTTGAATAGAACAATCCATATTAATCAATGGTAGTTATTACAATATTAGCTACATTCCATCCAAATAGGTCAAAACAATACAAATTCATTAGGACAGCACTGCAAAAAACACAAGTTAAAACTACAAACAAAACACTCACGTGAGGTTCAAGTGCATTTTACAGGTTAGAACAGTGGCTTTATTTGAAGACACATCAGTGAAGTTAAATTCATTGAAAAATAGTCATCTACGTTATAGGATTTATATGGCACTTTTCAAGACACCTAAAGATGCTTGACATGATGCATTAGTGATCATTCATTCCATTTTTGTTAGTTGTAAGCTACTGCTACAGCAGCTGCCATTCACACTCACACCAGATCCACACTAGGCAATCAAAGTGTGTGAAGTGTCTTGCCTAAGGACACAACAGTAGTAGTAGTAGTAGTAGTAGTTGCAGTAGTAGTAGTAGTAGTAGTAGTAGTAGTATAGTAGTAGTAGTAGTAGTAGAAGCCAAATCGACCCTCAACTCACATTCCAAATAATACAAAGCCCTAATTATTTTAATGTTATCATATTTCCACTGTCTGAAATAAGATTTGCCACATCAACGTGTTCTCATGGAATGCGTAAAATAGCACGCCATGACAAATTGCGTGTCACGACGACGCCCTCTGCCTGTTTTGGCGTGCAATTACACGCTCGTTTTTTCCAGCGTAGTCTGGACACGCCTAGTGGTTGGCGACAAACACGGCTGGCCACATGGATCTAGTGTATTTTTCTTGTCTCTTTATTTGAAGACAGTTACAATACACCCAAATGAACACAAATCTCAATTAATCTAGTCACTTTTTACAGTGTTTCAATCCTGATTTAACCCTTAGATGAATGGCCAACCAGTACCTACACTCTTCCATGAGTGGGGTCGAAAATGACCCCACTTAGAATCAAAGCCTTTTTGCAATAACACTTTAATTTTGATTAAAGATGATGATTTTTATAATATTTTGAACAACAAAAAAACATTTCTGACATGTTAGTTTATCAGTTTTTATTCACATTTGAACACAAATCAGTCAGCTTAAAACATGTCAAAATCCATTTTGTGACTGTCAGTGTGATTATGGAAGACAAACAACAATACAACTATAACTGAGGACTATAACATTGTCCACGCACATGAACACACATAAAACGTGCTCATGTTACAACAAATTTGTTGAGGAACATGAAACTGTAACTACAATTAATTTCAAAGATTTCTCAAAATAACAACACCTGGGGTCATTCAGCTTTAGACCTTGTTTATTCCCGGTTTAAATCTGCTTTACTGCTGAGATTTCAGATTTGGTTATATGGCAAAACGCTGATTTGGACAGTTTTGTGGAGCCCTAAAAATTGACTGTAGCATTAGTTATTATCACTATAGAAACAAGTCTAGTCCTGCGAACATTTGGTGCAACCTCTACCAAAAGCGGTGACATATTGTGTTACTACTCGACCCAGAAGCCATGGTCCTCGGTAAAATCTGGCCCTCTGAAAATCTAGTTAAATAGCCCTGTTGCACGTTTTTGACATTTTCTCTGGAGACTATAGGCTGCTTTATTGAGTTATATCTTGCTATTCCAGTAGTCTGATTACTGATTTACTGGCAATGTAAATATACTTACGTCTAAATGAACATCGGATTCTCTTGCGATAAGTCTCTCTTTCCTTCTGTCGCTTCTATTTTTTCTCCTTCCATCTCTCTTTCCGTCCCCCCCTCTGTTCCTCCCTCCTCCCTTATAGCCACATCTGGTCTCAGTGACAGATTGAGTGGCTGAGAAGCAGACTGCAGTGCCGCTTGTTAAAGGTGTTGCAAATGAAGTCGCAGAGAAGAGAAATAAAGACCGAGTGTGCGAGGGTGCGTGCGTGCGTGCGTCGTGTGATAAAACCTCTGTTCTGGGAGAAAAAAAAGGTCTATAGCAGCTTAACTACTGCTGTGATACATTGTATTAAGATTGTTTGTTTGAATCTCAAGCCTGTCCAAATCAACATCTCATAATCTCTCAGACTGTATGCAGGATTGTGACAAAAAACAAGGTTTAAGTTTTTTTTTTTTTTTGAGAAATGAAAGATGGTCTTGATTTGGTCTCGATGGACGTGGCTTGGCCGTCTGGCTGGCCCAGTGGTTGGGTGTTAAGCTGGGAATGGTTCCGGAAAGTTCTTGGTCTGGATTAGTGAGGTCTTGACTACTACAATATAAACAACACGCAACTTTATAAGAACTCACTTAAATAAGCCTGCAAATTGCAAATATGCAAATTCTGAACAAAATAGATGTAGTTGGCCTTTCTACCTAAATGAACTCGTGGGCAGACAAAATTGCCTTTATTAAAATGCTAATTTAATGTAATTATAGCAAAGAGTTGTCACTAAAGACAGTAACAGAATACATGTACCGCCGTTACGTATTCTGAATGCATTTTATGAGTACTTGTTACAGTACTGCTTTCAATGGAGGTATTTAGAATACAGTTACTTTTATAAATCATTGGAATACATTGCATTTGTAAAACAATGTAGACCTGTTGTTAAAATCACCACAAAAAAAACAATAGGACTTTATTGACAGCTACATTAGAAGTTTTTGATGGCTAGCTCATCTGTTTAACTTTTTCGGGACTTTATTTACGATAAACAAAGAAGAAGCCTGCGTTTGGATCGTTCATTTTTAACTACTGCTGTGATTTGTTTTTCAAAGAGGAACAGTTTGTTTTCGCTGTAAAAAATTGACGAAACATTACAACAAGTGCGCTGGACTATTAGCAAACGATTTGTGACTCTGAAGCATGCTTTGAGCTCACGGACGACACGATGAATGAACTGTTGTTGGACTAAACCAGGAATCTCCAATCTTTTTCATCAGGAGAGCTACTTTTGCAAAAGAAAGCTGGCAGCGAGCTACTACTTTTACTACTACCTAGCCATGACAAATTGGGTGTCACGACGACGCCCTCTGCCTGTTTTGGCGTGCAATTACACGCTCGTTTTTTTCTGGCATGGTCTGGACACGCTAGTGGTTGACGACAAACACGAGGTTTTTCGAGGGATTAACGGCAAAATTTAAGTCTGAAGTTACACAAATGGGTAAGTTTAGCTCTTTGGCTTGGAGTTGGTTAAGGTTTGGATTATGTGTGGCGAGCTACTGTGGCTCCGAGCTACAAGTTGGAGACCACTGGACTAAACCCACGATGACACACTAGCATTGTAAATTTGAAGTAAACTCCTCTCGGCTCTGGTGAGTGAGACTGAAACAGTCTGTGTTCAAGTTATTGTAACGCTTGTTTGCGTGGAGATGCATACTAGCATTGCTTAATACAATTAGGAACTAAAAAGAAAGACTACAACTTTGTAATTCTAGGTTAAATTAACACAAAATTTGCATTTCAATATAAAAAGTATTCCAAGTATCAGAATACAGTACAAAAATTGCCAAGCAACGAATACAATACCAAATACTTTTCCGACCAAGTATTCAGTATTCTGTAACGGAATACATTTTCAAAATATTCTACCAACACTGCTAATAGATTAACAAGATAGGTGGATGATAACAAAAAAACAAAAAAATGACTGTAAAGAACTGATGCTGCCTTTATCTGAACAATCTGATCATTCCACATTCCAAAAACAGACATTTCTGGTCTTTAAATTACAATGCATTCTACAAGCTGACAAAAACAAGTAGTCAAATAAAGCAGGTGATAGTGGGCAGCCTTGTCGAGCGCCTGTGCCTGTGATGGATGGGAACCTGCGGAGATGACCCTACGCTGCCACATCCGTCAGGCCTAAATGAGAGTCTGTGTGGGGGGTAGAGGTGGACAGGTCCCGTCTGACACCGTGGGACAGGAGAAAATAACAGATCACTGACACCTGACATGCTAAAACCTCTCCAAATTGGTCTACAGTGTAATTCAAACGGGCAGATTAGGAAAGGATGTTGTGAGGTGTTTTTGACAACAGACTTGGAAATGATTTATTTTAAAGCAGATAGTTGTAATGTATTTGCTTCTTTCATAAGAAATGCAGTTGTTTTAGATTAGTATACATACATTATTGGTAGATGCTTGTATTATGTTATTGTGTCATTAAAAAATATACCTGACTTGTCTTTTCTCTTTGACTATATGTGTATGAAGCAAACATTTTGATGATATTAAACTTTAAAAACAATGTTTATCATAGAATATGGTTGTTCTGGTCATTGGGGTTAAACAAATTATTTGAAAAAGAAGTTGTATTTTGTAAATAATAATGTAACTGACAATTTACATGAGCAATATTCACAACCATATTTTCATAATGTATCATGAATGTTCAGTGGAGAAACTGTAGAGAAGTCTTGGCACTGAAATATTTTTTACAAGGACTAATACAACTTTCTTCTAGCACAGATAACTTGTTAATGTATCGATTTAGGTGGAAATTAGTTCACCTTGTACTGTCTACAGTTGTTTAACAAAGTCCTGTTTGCTCACCAAAAACCACAAAGTTCATCTGTTGCTGTTGTTAGCAATGTAGCTAACTGCTATTTGCATACCAACATGTCTCACTGCTAACAGCTGTGAAAAAAGCTTAAAGCACATCATGATGAACAATTCGGAGGCTCAGAATTCCTTAGGAAAGAGCGAAATGTGAACTGATGTAGGAAGTTTGAAATTAATTATTTTTTTTTGCATTTTTAAAGGTGGTAGCTAATTTTTTAGTTAAATTAATAAACTTTGACTTTCCTAAAAACTATATTGTGAATACAGATTATGAAAATAGACTCTGAGTATGTTGAAATTAAAATAAAGAATTTTATTTTATTCAGAGCTGAATGCTGCGCTCTGATTGGCTGAGCTGGGGTGGTCCTCTCCAGTTTCACTTTGTTGTTTGTGAAAAAGAAGTTTATAACCAAACCAAAATGAATACATGTCAAACCGTGGACCATGTGTGGAAGGTTTTATGAGCAAAGTTGTCAGAGTTAAAACCTAAATTGTGTTTGCAGTGGAAAAATCAGCTTTTTGTTTCCTGTAAGGAAACAAAAATCAGGTGTAGGACCTTTAAGGCAGGTACATTTTCTCAAATATGTTACAGTCATGTCCACCAACAAAAAAATAACAATTCACCCTTTATCTGGAGGGCTCGACATGACTTTTGAGGTGCTTATAATTTAGTTTGCTGTTTTGATTGTGGCTAGCCAAAGGTACCACAAACAAACATTAAATGTTGTCGGCTGATAATGACTTAGAGCAGGGGTCCCCAACCACCGGTCCGGGGCCCAAAAGCGGTCCGCGGGCCATCTGCTACCGAGCCCCAGAGGATGTTTTAGGATGTATTTTATTTTTATTTTATAGTTTATCACTAATTCCTTGTGCTTTACTATGAAAATATTCTGCCATTTAACCAAATAAACTGCAAATTAAAGCAATAAGAGCTAAAAATATGCACAAAAATCAGTTGTATGCATTTTGCGTTGTCGTTATTGGCGCTACCCAACCTCAACCGGTCCCCAGAAAAGAAAATTGTGACTGTACCGGTCCTTGCAAGAAAAAAGGTTGGGGACCACTGACTTAGAGTACATTGTTGTCTTGTTTGTAGAATTCAACACATTTTATGAATGAAAGAATGAATGATAATCTTTATTAGTCCACCGTGGGGACCTTTCAGAAAAAAAGAAAACAAGCAGAAATAATGCATTGCAAGCATGTTGAGTAAAATATATTGGCTTGCACAAATCGATCAAAATACTGTAGTTAACTAATGATGATAAAAAGCTTTTGTAACATTTTTGAATGTTTATTTTGCATATGTCTCCTTCAAAAACACACTTCTTTTTCCGGTATTGTCAACACATTTTTACACTTTTTGTCACTTTTTGTTATCCCTGAAAAGTAAAACATATATAAATGTACAAATAAATAATAATAAAAAAGAAATGAAAACCTGTAACTATTCCACACTTTGAAAATTGGCCAACATTGTAACACTCTCAGTACATGCAGAGCAGACCGGGCCAGGCACACAGATGTTTTTTTTTTTTTTTTTGTTTTTTTTTACAAGGTCCTGGTCCTGCTCTGGTCTATTGCTGCTGCTGGCTGCTTTTTAATTATGTCCATGAGCACCCGGCCTGGGACCAAATGGGTCACGCTCAACATGCCTTCTTTCACCTCGGCACACACCAGACACACATGCCTCCAGTCTGCTCCTTCCACTCTTATTATGGGACACATTTATTGGCCGCTATGAGATTTTTTTTTTCCAACAGAATTTTTTTTTTCAAACTTATTTAACTCTTTAACCAAAAGTCAAGATATATAAATTATTGCATGTAATCGACTCATTGAAACGTTATATAATGTTGTTTTTTCATCAATAACTACCAGAGTTGTGTTTTGATTCTTTTATACTTGTTAATAGACTTGTATAGTTTTTTTTTTTTTTTTTTTTTTACCAGAGATGGCAAAAATACTGAAGTTCACTATTAAGTACAAGTACAGAAGTATGTGTAAAAAATGACTCTGGTCAAAGTCAAAGTCCTGCTGAAATGTTTTACTTGAGTAAAAGTAAGTGTAATAAAAAAAGTATAATCACAGTTAAAATTTATGGTAACACTTTAAAATAACTACAGAATAATAAGGCTTAATACATCATTAATAACGCCTTTATAAAGACTAAAGAACAAATGAATAATTAATAGATGAAAAAGCGTATTAATGCTTAGTAACTACTTAATTACTCCAAATCCTGCCCCCTAACCCTAAATCCTAACCTTAGCTCTTAGTTAAGTAGTTACTAAGCATAATACACTATTTCATTCATTATTTCACCATTAGTTCATAAATAATTAAGGCTTTATTTATGCTTTATTCATGGTTTACTAAGGCCAATTAAGTGTAGTTAATATAAAGTGGTACCAAATTTATTATCTAGTCTTTCAAGAGATTTGAGCTTGACTCAAATTTGCCACGAGGTAAGTAAACATGTCTTACTTTATTAGCAAATCATTTGGTTTGAAATCAGAACAAATTTATTGAAACAAGGCAGAAAGCACATCGAAACAAGTCAGTACATCACTTAAAACCAGCTGAACCAGAAAAAAACACCAAAAATCAAAATCCAAGTTTTAAAACATTTTAACCAATACATACTGGGATAAATATGCAAAAGTTTTCAGTTATTTTCAATTGTTAATATTTTCACAAAGTAGTGGTTATGGCAGCAGCAAGTCTGCACGGAAATTTAAAAGAAAAGAAAAGTGCTTACAAAGTAACTCACCTATTTAAAACGTAAGGAGTAGAAAGTGCAGATATTTCTTGAAAAAAATGTAAGAAGTAAAAGTAAAAATATTAAGTTACTTTCCACCTCTGCTTTTTACTCAAACTGAAAACACACTGATCCACTTGATGATGTCAGAAGTAGTAATACAGGAAGTGCTGCCCTTTGTTAAACTCCACACAGTTTCTCTAGAAACAACTCTGCAATTTCAAACTTTTATTGCAAAAAACAGTGAAGCTGCAGCTAATGTTTTAGTCTTATTTAAGCTTATTTACTGCACCAAAATATAGTAGAATATAATTTCTACAGAACAGACAAAATGATTCCCAAATTTAGGGCAAATTAAGATTATTTTTTGTGCATGCTAGAGCTGAAGTTCAATTGAATCTGACAAATGTATGTTTTGTGTGAAAAACTACCATGCAATGACATCACGAGGTGTAACATTTGGAGCTTTGCAGGATTACTCAAACATTTGAGGAGCAAACAAAGTAAAACCTTTGATAAGGCAGCAACTTTCTAGCATGATTAAAACCTCGCCTGAATCAAGTTTGTGCAATATGGGATCTTTAAAAAACAGCTATTGCACTAAATGGGTTAGAAAAAACCAACACACTATCACAAGAAAGCGTTTGTACCACACCATGTAAATAGTGTAGAATGAGCGTGATTTAGTGCCCTTTTTGCCTACATATGTTCTTTGATTGAAGAATCAATTGATAATAGCACATTTTTGCAACCACCACAGAGATGAATTGGGGCTGCTAATCAAACACTATTGACAAGCGTTCTGCAGTTGTATATATCAAATGCAAGAACGCGTTTGGTTGTATATACCAGCCCTATACAGTATATTCTATTTTGCAGCCCTATTGTCATCCATCTTTGACCCAGAGGTCACTGCCCCCCCCCCCAAAAAAAAATCTTATGACAGATTAGACCTAGCTAGGGTCTAACCCAGGGCTGGGCAATTATTTTGACTCGAGGGCCATATTCAACCCAGAATAGTAGTGGAGGGCCAAACTGCCACCATTGGTATAAAAAATATCTCATTATTGCAAACACATTTCTTTGACAGAAGGTAGAAAACCAGTACAAATAAAAGGTTGGCTTTACCATAATGAACTTGTAACTTTTCAAGATTAAGCGAAAAGCTAAATGAAAATAAAGTCAAAGTTTAAGAAAGTTATAATTTTACAAGGTAAAAACTCATTAATGTGAGAAAAAAAGTCCGATTTTTTTCTGAGATTAAAGTGAAGCCAGAAAAAAGAAGCTATTTTATAGATTAAACTTGAAGTTTAAGGAGATTAAAACTGTAATTTTACGCTCAATGGATTTGGACTTGATTTGACCCAAATGTTTGCATAAAAACAATCAGTAGATTTTTTATTTATAATAATGTTCTATGATCCAAATTACAATTTTAATCTAGTAAAACTTCAACTTTAATATTTTGAAAAATAGCTTTTTTATGGCTTTGACTTCATAACATTGTGAGTTTAATCTCAAAATGTTACAAGTTTATTGTCGTAGCCCAAGTTTTTATCTCTTAAACTTTGTCATGTATTTCTGCTGCTCAAAAACATGGGGTCTGATTGAAACAGGTCTGGTCTAACCTAACCTGGCAACCCTCTGCTTCACAGTAACGGCAGGGAGCAGAGAGGAACACAGCGGCAGACTTCAGATTAACCTCTAATGGCGTCGGGTCCGTTTAAAAGCTCTAATTTGACCTTCTGGTAATGTTAGAAAATGACTCTTTGGCGGAGTTAAAAGCTCTTGAGGGACGTAATGAGGCAGACGTGTGAGAGGTATCAATCTGGAGAAATTAGAGATACAATATAGGTCTTTACGGACTTTTGGACAGTTAATTTAGTGGGAGATATGCTAAAGTATTTGTTTGTATGAAAACAAGTAACAGCATTTCAGTTATTGCAGATTAACAAATAAAGGTCCCAGAGTTTCTTCAGTTGCAGCAAATCCAACACAATTACGACATCACAGCCTCAGTTTGTCTGGTTTGCTTGAAGTGAAGCTAAACGCGCTATCAGAGACTTACTGTGGCCACAACTGAACCCAAAACAGACTCGCAAAAGTGGGAGCTGCCCGGATGCCCAGTGGCGTGAACAGATATTGATTGACAGCACCAAATTTGGACAGCGAGCTTGTGAGTGATGAGAGTTTTGAGTGAGAGCGATGCTGACGTGCGGAGAAGTTCACAGCTCTGAGGCTGTGCACAGGTCTAGTTGCTTACTTGCACGTCAAAATTATGATGTAAACAAGTATTTTCTAAAATTCAAAATGAGAAAAATAAAACGACGAAACGAGGATCGAACCTACGCACTTCACTTCACAGAGGGCGACTGCTTTTCAGAAGGAGTTTATATACAGTATCCCACCTGGGCGGCTCGTTTGTCGTGTCAACTCGATGTGACGTCAGCGTGTACTGAAAATGCGGTGACAGCATTTGACCATCGTGACACTACAGTCACCCCCCCCCCTCAAAAAAAGTTGATCTCTTTAATGTCCTGACATTTGTATGAATGCAGAACACTTCTCTTTAACAAAATGAAACAAAAATCAAGCTAAAAAAAATCTGATTTTAATAATGACTGCTAAACTTTATCATTGTTGATTTTAAGAATTGTCTTCAGGTATATTAATGATTAAAAAAATGCTGTAGTCTTTATTAGCAGACAATAATCCACAAAGACTGCATCGGTTCGACGATCTCAGTGCTACGTACAGCCATATTTCCCTCCTGTTCATTTGTATTTTTCCAAGTTCCAAATGATCACATGAATGCAACATCAGCGTGTGGTTCCGTGTGAAAAAAACGAAACAAAACAAAAACAAAACAAAAAACTACAACCCTTGCGAACAGATGTGCGCCGCGTTGCCAGGCAGGTTAGCTCGACTTACGGCAGGAAGCTAACTCAGACTGGACCTTGTTAATGAAATAGCTTTTTTGTTATTTACTGCCTCTTGTTAAACATCCCGCATGAGACCGTTCTGCAGCTCGGCCGGGGGAGCTGAAACTTGCGCCGAGGCTGGGGGTACGACGAGAGGGTCCGTCCCGTGTCCAGAGCTTTTACGAGCCGGTCTTTATGATATGTATTTAGGGCAATTAGAGAGCAGATATATTGGCTCATTACGCCGGAGCAGGTGCAGGGTGAGTGTGCTGGTTTCACGGGGCGTTTGAAGTCCGCCTGACAGACGCCGGGATGAAAAGAATTTATCACATTTTAAAAAATCGCACGGGTGGACGGCTCCTACAGGTTGCACGCGGAGGAAATGCAATCAAAAGTCCGTTGTGTAAAGAGAAACTATGGGACTTTTTGAGGAGTTTATTGCCAGTTTATGCAGAGATGTTACGGCTCTGCTTGAAAAGTGTGGCAGTTAACACATCTGTCTCGCGTTAATTCATGTGTTTACCTAGCTTGGATTAAAAATACTGCATACTGTATTGCATGCAAAAAACAAACAACAAAAATAACTGAAAAATGTTTCCAGAAATAAATATATACATAAAACAATTCATACCCAATGACTTCAGAGCCTTATAATTCATAGTAAACATAGTATTATTTGTCTTGGTATTGATTTTAGTTTGAACCTTGGGCCTTTTCCTATCGACCATGAACACAAAGTGGGGGTCGGGTCGCAAAGCAAAATCTGGGGGATCGCAAGATGATCTTAAGATGTAATTTACCAATTATGACTTAGTTTTTAATCTGTCAGCATCACGTTTGACTGAATTTTTGTCATATAAAACAACCTTCTACTAAATCAATTGCATCTTAGTTGTAGAGGTTTTCTAACAAAGCATTTGTCAAGACATTTATTTTACTTGTCTGTCACCTGAGCTACTGATCAATTCTGGTAACCTGTAGAAATGTACTTACCTATTTTAGTTTAGTTTCTCAGTGTCTAATCTAATTCTCAGTGTCTATTGACATCCTGTTTGCGGAACAAGAATCCTTAGTGACCAGATTGCCCTAACATTAACATTAAAAGATGGGTCAAATGAAAAGAATGAATTTCCCTTATGAGAGAATAACAATAAGTCCTGATGGATGGATCCCTGAGATTGTAGGTTGTCCCCAGAGCTTTTTCTAGTCAGAAGGTCAAATCACGATCGTTGATATTAGTGCAATTTTTCTTGCAAAAAGCACAAACATACGATTAGAAAATGGGTATGGGAACAAAATGACAAATGACACTTTATATTTGTGAGAAGTTTCCAATCCAAGCGAGGGGGCTTCAACTGGAGACTATGATGCTGTTTATTAACTCTTTCACTGCCAGCCCTATTCTCACTTTGACCCCCCTTCCCTGCCAGGACTTTTTGCTAATTTTAAGCAATATTCACAGCTCCACAAAAAACCTTGTGCAACTGGAATCATGACATGTTATACATCAAATGAGACCTACAATTGTCTACTTTCATTTAAAAAAATAAATGTTATTCTACATTATTCCGTTCTCTTTTTATAGGCATTTGAAATTCGTTGTTTTCATTACATTTCAGTGTTTGACGAGAAACTTTTGAGATAACGTCCTTTTTCTAAATCAAACTTCATGTCAGTGTTATTTTTGTCTGTTCTACTATTTAGTGAAAGAATATGAGCCAGTACAATGAAATAATGTTTTTAGGATAAAAATACAAGCTTCACGTGATTAAAACAATGAGGTCGAGTGTCTTTTTCATCTTTAAACCAACAAAACCTGTGTTACAGACGAGGATGCATCACAGGACTTTTTCTACTTTCTGTCGCAGATTCTACAGATTCAGACGCTTTCACAGGGCAAAGATTATATTTAACCCTTCAAACATGAAGAAATACAGTAGTTTGACTTACTCTGACACTTTTGGATCGCTCACAGAAGAGAAAGTTTATTTTTTCTCCTGGAGACTCGCTGCATGACTCGTTCTCCTCAGAGTCCTAGTCCAGTAGGATCGTCTTTTCTTCATTTTAAAGATCAAATATCTGCTCTAAACTTACTCAACAATGTTTTAGTCCAAGATGTGTTGCCTGTAATCCGTTTGAAAGAAACACGATCCTTTAGAGGCGGATGATTACTTAAACACAGCCAACTGCGCTCCGTAATGTAAACAGGAAAGACGTGCATTTTTCCGGTCCTTGGCTTCCTCTGCGGCCTTGTGCTAATGTGATACTGCACTCCGGTGGTGAATATATGAAAGTGCAACATGATTGTTTACTACTGGTGCACCGGACACGTGCGTCAGAGAACCCTCTATCGCCGCATATAAAAAAAAGCTTATGACGACAATTGTCGTCATTGGCAGGCTACGGTTGGGTTCGTTATGACGACACGTTGTCGTCATTGGCAGGGAAAGAGTTAACCAAAAAACTATTCCGAATTTCGCTTTAAGCTGGCTCAGTGGTTGAAGCACTCATCCACCAATCAGAAGGTTAGCCCAAGTTCTGTTGTTGTTTTAAGACAAGACACAACAGCAGAGCCATCTTCCAAACATTAAAAATCATACTTTTTTCTTATTTACTTTTTAAGATCTGGTGTTTGCTTGGCTTGGCTTAGTCTTTGTCTGTTTTTGCTTTCGGCCTAATATTGTCCTGGTTTTCACTTGGTTTTAATCAGGGTTAATCTTTGTTCAGACCCAGTCAGTGTCTAACCTTTCCCAAGCAAACGAAGATGAGTAAAAAATGCTGGTAAAGTCTTTTGCATTTGCTTTTTTACACCGCTAAACCTACAACCAACGAAACAAAAGGTATATAGGTACTTTTATACTAAAATACAAGAAATAACTATGGCTTGTTCATTCTAGACCTTGGGCTAGGTTCATGTGTTCATGTTGTGAGTATGTGTGGGGAATCCCTGGAGTGATATTTATCCAGGCCTTGTCCGAAACTTGTCCACTACAAAAACACAACTCTAAGGTTAAAAAAAAAGCCAACAATTTGATTTAATATATAAGCCAATAACAACAAGCGAGACTAGAGAGAAGAGGAAACTGGCATTCAACACGCCAATGAGCTGACCTCTCCTCTATCGACTGACACAGGAAGTCCAACAGAAGAACGGGACAATTCCAGGAACCGTCTGAAGCCAAATAAGGAAGCGGTGCCCAGAAAGGACCTGTAAAGCAGCTAACACCATCAATTATTTATTAGCACTACAATTTAATGCCTATTTCCTTCTGTCGGACGGACAAAGACCCATAGGAGTAAGAAAATGGAAAACTTAACTGTATCAAAAGTCTTGGGGATTATGCGACGTGCTTTTAACCAACAAAAGCTCTTGAAGTCGCACCAGCACACCAAATCCAACAAACCAACTCAGTCTATTACATTTTTGAGAACCACTGGGTTAAGATATACCCTTTAATCCGCCTTATTGTATGTTTTTGATATTTTGTTTTATATCTACGCATTCTTCAGAGACTGGGCTGCGACAAACACAAACAGATTTGTTGATAAAACTGATTATTTCACATTTCAATGAGGAAAACACAACAAGGATTTTCAATTGATATGTAGTTTACTCAAGAAAAAGGAGGACTAAAACTAATAAGTCTTAGTCCATGCTATAAAAAGTACACCATTATAGTACAAACATATTCATATGTTTGTTTGCAGCGTCCTGTCTACATCTAATAATACAAGTTTTTCCACTGAAATCCAGGAAGAGCTTCTGTTTATGTTGTTGGCATTTGGCTAACTGCAGTTGGCATTTTGACATGGTTCAGCTTGGATTTTGAAAGTTGCTATGGTGGATGAACAATTGAATATATCTCTTTGCTTACATTCAGTAATAAGACAGCAAGATATAGCACAGTTGTAGCTTTTTAGTCATTGGCTGAATACAAAGCTTTTTTTTTTTTTTTTGTCTTGATACATTTCTCTTTGTTTGCCTTGTGAACCCTGTTCAACATCAAGTCAATGGTTTACTCCATGTTTCCTCTCTGTCCTTTTCATGTAACAGCAGTGAACAGACACAGAGCAGAAAATGTCAAATATGTAGTCTATGTCTGCTGCCTTAACTTCAGATATTCAAATTGTATTCACTGATATGGTGAGTTAACAGTAAAGAAGCTAAGCTTTTATAATCTATATCAGCCGACAATGAAAAGCATTCAGAAATCAAACTTAAAGTTTAGAACACCATATTTACTAAGCACTCAAGTACAGAACTACTGTTTATGAACTAATATTCAAATTTTCTTAAAAGGGGTTGTACCAGATGTTGCTATTATTGAAAAACATAAACAAACAAACAAGCACAAAAACATAAAAACATCAGACCGGGGGTCCCCAGCCACTGGTCCAGGGCCCAAAACCAGGCGCGGACCATCTACTACGGGCCCAGAGGATCTTTTAATGTATTTATTTTGAGTTTATTCTATCTCTAATTCTTTGTGTTTTGTAAGGAAAATATAGAGTCACTTAAACCAATAAATGGCAAATCCAAGCAATAAGAGCTTCAAATACACATTTGTGTGCATTGTATGTTGTTGTTTTTGGCGCTACCAAACCTTGGCTGCTCACTGGAAAAGAAAGTTGTGACTGTGCAGGTCCTTGCAAGAAAAAAAGGTTGGTGACCGCTGCATTGGACTATTTGCAGCAAGTATATCTTGATATCCAAAAAGTATCATTACAAACTGATCTTTATTTAACCAGGAATGTTCCACTGAGATTGGAATCTCTTCATTATGGGATTCCTAGGCCTGAAATACATGTTTCAAGGGGTAAAACCAACTCAGACGCATGAAAAACATGCAAACTGCACATACAGTAAAGCCTTGAGTCAACAGGTGATCAAACCCTGGCTATCTTGTTAAAAGACCAAAGTGCTAACCGTTGTGCCATGTTACCTGGTCCACGCCCTTTAAATACTGCATTTACACCTTATTAATAACAGTATGTTTTTTTTTTCCCGCATTTGCTTGATAACCTCATGAGTAGTTTTTGAAGCAACTGCCTGGTAGGATTAGAGCAGGCTACAAGCTAATGCTAGCAGACGTGTACCTCCAGTGCAGTGGGATTAGGCCTGGCTAACATCACCTCGATACGTTTAGCATGGGACACAGGCTCAATAGTCCAATCAATACAAAAACATTGAGACTAACCAGAACATGAGAAAGAAAAAATAATTATATGTGTATATTGTTTTGCTTTGAATAAGTTGGAAACCATTTTCGTATTTAGGCTACATTAAACAAATCATTTATTACAAGAGTATGATTCAAGTTTAGTAATACCCGAATAAAGGAGACACATAAGTACACTGAATTAAGGTCATTTTTAACAATAGGATCACCCTCAAACTTGGCTAAACTCTCTGTGCTAGCTTAGTGTGTGGTGTTGCCTTTTGACGCACAGCAAACTCCCCATCGCTCAGGAGTGCTGAGACTTGCCAGGACATGAGATCCAATAAAAATGGCTGTCTGTAAGAGGGGAGAGCTAGCGGGCAGCGGAGGAAGCCCACCATTTGACTGTTGGGGCTAAAGCATTGTTTCATTTCCACACTGATGGCTGATATTTCACAGACTCTGGCTCCCGTTCAAAAGTGTGAACACAATACGTCTATTGAAAGGGAGGCTCGCTCACACCCTCCCGGCCCGAGCGCTAGGCTAGCTTTAGCGCCTGCAGCTAACACCTCATGTGCAAGGCAGACGGACACATGCTAGTGCTGCTTTCACTTAGTCGGCCTGTTACAGCTGATGGTGCTCTAAAGGGATGCAGTCATTCATTCATTTAGTTGAATTGATAAAGTGTTAGTCGACCAAAATTGGATTAGTTAACTAAACAACCCTATTATTTGGTTAATTTACTTTTTTTTTCAATTATGTAGACAGTTTCTTAGTACTAAAGACTATCTATATAAACTCAAACTTAGTCTTTTTGTGTGCGACTTGGTCGCACCCTTTTTTGTCCACTAATCAATTGCAGAGCTTAAAATATCATTATTTTTGCTTCTAACATTGGTATACATTTTAGCCTTTTGTTTTTGCAATTGTATAATCACAACTATATATTAACCTTCGATTCTTACCATTTCTAGTTCACATGTTAGACATTCATTCAATAATTTTGTATTGCTTATTCCTGTTTTAGGTCATGGATGACTGGAGCCCATCCCAGTGACTTTTGGCCTTAAACGGGGGAACTCGTCGCAGGGTTAGAGACAGGAAACCATTCACATATCTAAACATGCATGTTTTTGGAAATGGAAAGAATTGGTGTACCGGAGAGAACACAGGGAGAACATGCAAACTCCACCCAGGGAGATCGTGAGATGTTGATCCATGATCTCCTTAATAGCACTAAGTCTTGTGCACTCTACAGAAGTTTTGGCCCAGTTTTAAACCCGATGTTTCACTCTACGAGTTCAAGGAGGTGTGGCCAGAGTAAGAGATATTTTGTGACACTATAACGACTATTTGTCAGGAGCATCATGAAGAGGTTCACATGGTGCACAAGCACGAAGACCTTTACAACAGAAGCATCTGTTGCATCTTCTGTTGTAAATGTCTACTTCCTTCATACCTCGTGTGTATCTTCAGCGTAGGCCTGATGGACCATTCTCAGGATGTCTACACACTGATTGTTCCCAGTGTCAAAATAGAAAAGGAAAAATGTCTTTCCGGTATTATGCTCTCACAGATCGAAATTCTATGGCTTGTTTTAAAGGAAAGTCAATGAAAATTGATGGAAATTAACCTGTAACAGTTTTTAACTGTTTTTAGTGTTTATTTTAAAATAAAAATCTGTGTCTTGGATTGTGTTGTTGGAGCCTCTTGGCAGGATTCCTTTGATAAGAGATCTCGTAATCTCAATGAGACTTTCCTGGTTAAATAAATAAAATTAAGCTGCCTTTTGATAGCGGCTCTTAAAATGTAAAATAAAGAAGAAACATTGCTTTATCATCTGTACATAAATGTAACGCATTGTGCATGTAGGCAGTGCAGGATTCTGCATTACACATGTCATTTCCAACGCACCTCCTCCTAAATGATGAGAGCACGACTTACCGACTATAGAACATGACCTACGCTGTTTGTTTAAAGTTTTTCATTTCACGCCCACAATGCATCGTAATAGCATTTATCTCTAATGAGTCTCCGCTCTACTGTAAAAATTTATATCTGGTTTAATCCGCTCGCCTTCCATCGTTGTTGTTGTTTCACTTTTATAATTGCGCACATGAAAGAAAACACTCAATCACATGACACTATTCTCGCTTGCCCCAAGACTTTGTCATCACTGTTCTTCCTGTGACATGCTGCGATATAGAGACAAATTATCGTTGTATTGTCTATGTCTGTGCTGTTTTAAAAATAGCTAAAGATCTTAAACTCCTCCAATATGCAGCCGGCTTCACATAGCATACTTTTCCAAAAGCCCTAAATTTAACCACGCTAACTTCGCGAATCCTAACCCTAACCAAGCTAACTTCACCTAATCCTAATTTTAACCAAGCTAACTTCACCTAATCCAACCCTAACCAAGCTAATTCACCCAATCTTAATTCTAACCAAGCTAACTTCACCTAATCCCAACACTAACCAAATAACTTCACCTAATCCTAACCCTAACCACTCTAACTTCACCTAATCCTAACCCTAACCAAGCTAACTTCACCTAATCCAACACTAACCAAGCTAACTTCACCTAATCCAACCTAACCAAGCTAATTTCACCCAATCTTAATTCTAACCAAGCTAACTTCACCTAATCCAACACTAACCACTCTAACTTCACCTAATCCTAACCCTAACAAGCTAACTTCAGCAATCCAAACCCTAACCAAGCTAACTTCAGCAAATCCTAACCCTAACCAAGCTAACTTCACCTAATCCTAACCCTAACCAAACTAACTTCAGTGAATCCTAACCTATAACCTTACCCAAAAATCAATGTCAATGTTGTGTTATTATTGATACACTATGTCAAAGTGTAATACTAAATACACGTTCAGTCTCTTTTAATTTAGTCCCTTTAATAATCTACTACAAAAGCGACACGGCGCGCCTTTAAAATAACTCATTTTAATCATCCCAATTGCGCTGAAAGAGTCGTCATTTCCTCTGACAGTTCCACAAAGCGGTCGCGCGCGGCCTCTTCCCTCCGCTGTCTCTTCTCCGATCTTAACAAGACAAACTGGCGTAATTAAAACATTATCTGCCCATAAATCAGCTGTAACCAGGGAGCTCCCGGCGGCGGAGAGGAGGAGAGAGAGCAGATAAATGACTGTCGACACTAGCCTGCTCCTCTGTGTCGGCTCCCAGATAACCGCACTGACAATGTTTAGACACTCCATTAGCGGTGTCATCCATCTAAACGGGCCAGCATGAAGCCTGGAGGGAGAGAAGAGAAGAAGAGGAGGGAGGGAGTGGAGTTTTTTATCACAGAGCTACATCCTCTCTGTCTGTTACTGCTCATCACGCTGCGTCGCCCGCGGATCCGCCAGCCATTTATCTCAGCGAGCAGCCCAGAGTGAAAAAAAGAAAAGGTTAGAGAGAGATGGGGAAGAGATAAGGCAGGAGGTGGTGAAGAGATAAAGAGATGGATGGAGAGATGTTGGAAGTATTGATGTGGTGGGATGCCGATGGGATTTGTAATGTCAGATCTGATTAAATAAAGGTAGAAGTGGACAGTTAAAGGGGCGCTGTGGAGTGTTTGCGGAAGAGGAAGGCAATGGATGTATTATTGATCTTTATGGAGACATGTTGTGTGGTTTTAGCAGGGAAAAAAATAAGTAAGTAAGTGCTTTGAAAAACATTCAATAGTTGTAGCAAAGTGTAGTTTATGAAGAGGTATTTTGAACTTGATAACATACCAAGTCTTAAATTAGATACTCAGTTTCACTTGATAAACGTTTAGTTCATTACTAATTAGGTCTTAAGACATACAAAAGTTAAACTGATCACAAAATCTACGACTAGTAGAAAGTTCTAACATCACTGTAGTGTTCTTAGATTTTAGATGTTTAGATTTTGTGCAAACCAGGTTTAAATCAGTGGTGCCCAATGTTTTTTTTTCCTTGTTGGGCTGAAATGATGATTATTATAATTTTTTTTTTCCAAAATGACCAGAGATGAAGAGAGACACCTGCTTCAGACTCTGACAAAATTTTCACAAAATTGTATCAAACAAAAAGTCCTAACAAACCTGAGCATCCTGTCGCAGCCCAAATTGGAACGTCTGACGGGTCGAGGTTGGCCCCCGGGCCCCACTTTGGGCACCACTGGTATAAATAGTCTTAAATAAATAGTTTTAACGGTCCTCTGGGATTGCCCCATTGTGGGACAAAATAACAAATATCTTATTTTAAGGTGCACCAAGTAACTTCTTTGGAGGGGAAAAGTCAACTAGACAATGCTGTGCAAATAGGAGGTTACAATCATTCTCTAGAACAATCTTATTGGTAAAAAATACGGTGATAAACAAGAGAAGGCCTCTTCTTCACCAAATAATAGTATATTTTGTGGCCATGCAAGCCTCAGAATGAACTCAGACATTTTTATTATTTATTTACAGTCACAAATACACCTAAACTAGAAAAACATGCCTTTATTTGAGTTGATTTTTGGCCAAAGAGTTACACGGTGGTTAAACTGATTATGGTCAATGTAATAGTTTATAATCAAGGATTACCTTTTAGACAAGTGTGTCTTATCACAAACACCTGCTCCTTATACCTTCAGAGTCCCTGCTTCTCCCAATTTAAGTTCGTCAACAATGCCCAGTTTGACAACTCTGCTTAATAGTGATTTTGGGCAGATTTTGAGTGTCATTTCGATTGATTTGAATCTTAAAAACTGATACTTTGAACTGGTCCAAGATGAGTGTGACCTGCTGTTAACTAAATTTATGCTGGTCAACATCAGGTCTAAACTATTTAAACTGGTTTTAGTTCAAGGGTCTCAATTATACAACTTTGCAAGGAATTCTTACTGAACGTGTGCATAGGAATTTCTACAAACTTTATATTTTACACATGCCTCAGCACAGAACTTTTTCTGCCTCATCTCTAAAGCCTCAGAGGATAACGTTGAGAGTTTTAAAATTGCATTGCCCATTTTTATGTTGTTTTTCGTTTGTTGTTTTTTGTATCATATGTAACATTTTCGTACATACAGTCATAGCTTTATAAAAAAGACTCAGACCAGTCCACACATTGCCTTAGATGATTCAGACTGGTACACGTTGCTTCACTCAGACTAATTTAGACAGTATGAACAATTTTGACTATGCTTTGTCTAATTCTGACTGAACTGGTCTCAGTTGGGTTTGATCTAGTCCCAAAGTCGACTGGACTGGTACAGACTGAACTTGGATTGATTTGTACTGGGTTCACCCAAGCAAAACTAAATGGGCCTGGTTCTAAGAGGTCTGATGTGACTGAATATGGATTTGGAACGTCAAAACAGAATACGAGCAGTTTCTGACTGGGATTTGAATAAGTTTAGATGAGGTTTGGACTGCTCTAAACTTGAAAACTCAGGCAACCAAAAGAATTTTTCTGTTCCGTTCTTTGTTGTTTGGTAATAATATAAAAAAAAGTAAAGATAGAAGAGAAGTTTCTAACTCAAAAATCAACAAGGCATCATCAAACCACAAAGTCATCTCACGATCTCCATGCATCAAATCTCTCCATCTCCATCAGGTCATGGAGGACACAGCGAGGGCATAGGTCCAACTTCTCGCTCCCTCATGGAACCCTCTCATTACAGACCCAGCTTCGGGCGCAAAACAACACTTCCAAACTATAACAGCTCCGCCATTACTTCTGCGTAAAACTTTGTGAAGACTTTTGGAGTGGTCCCGGGCTCCCCGCGGTCGCATTAAGAGCGCCGGGATAATTTGGCCATTCACTCACAACTGTTGAAAATGTGGTACACAATCAGACATAATTGGGCAATCAACACGGAGGACAACAATGCACCCCACACTGTGTTGCTGAGGAAACAGTGTTACAAAAGCACAAAAAAAGAACACACAAATAACTAACAGTGTGGAGCGCTGATGACAAATTGTTCCCAAAGGTTTAGGTGTGTTTGGTGTTTAGTAACGGTTTGGTCACGTTGGGGATATGTGTGAGATGCTTTGGATTCAGTCTTCAGTGCAACGGGGTCAAAATGCAAATGGAAGATGAACTTTTTGATAGAATTTCGTTTGGTTAAATCTTTTTTGATATTGCTTTAAGGTCGTCATCAAAAAGATTTACGGAAAATGCTTTTAAATTCATTTTTTTTTTTGTCATTGACATTTTTTGTCTTGTTTGCACGACATAATATTTACGGATATGTCGATGAGTTTCTGGTCTTGAATGAATCGTCCAGGTCTGTAAAATGTGCAAAGCTCCTACGAATTTCATGACTACGTATGTCTGTGTTTTAAATGTATTAATAATGATTCTGCGGCCTATTTTACCCTTGAATTTCAACTGAATTATTAGTGCTGTTCACCACAGATCGTTCTCTAATGAAATTGTCGTTTTTTTCTAGAATTAAAAAGCTACAAAGGAAACAAACCCCAAAGTACAACCCCACTGTCATCGCAACTATAAAGGTGGAGAAGATGGGTGTTTGGAGAAAGCTCTGCAAAGTTTGGATGGAGGGACTATATCATCGTGAATAGATTGAAAGAGAGGGACAAGAAATTTTTTTGTGTGAAAATAATTCGGATCAACAGACCCAACATTGTGATACCACATTTACATTGCCGCAGCTCAGGTCATTCATAACAAAACCAACCGAAAATACAAGAAATGCTCAAGTAAAAAGTTGTCGTCATAAATCAAGGCGATTCTTTTGCCATTTCCGGAAAAAAGTCTGTAAAAACATGATAATTACAAGCTTTGGTTATCCTTGTGCGAATGTGAAAAACTCAGATGTCATGAGTGATTTAAAGCTTATACACTGAGGTAAACACAATCCTAGAACAAATCATCTACAAAAAATGCATACATTGTTATTCTTGTAATTGCTTGATAAAACTAGGTTGGGTCAAATGTAGACACAAATTTACCTTGCCTTAGCCTTACCTTAACCCAGTGATTCCAAAGTGGGTCCGGGGCCCTCTGGGGGCCTCAGGGGCTTTGCAGGGGGCCTCCAAAGGTTGTCCACACAATTGAGTAGGACAGAAATTATCCTTAGTTTGATTAATTTACTATTATAAATCCATACAATCCAAGTCTATATTCATTATCATCTTGCTGTTTTTGCATCTTAATCTGAAAAAGGAAATACATGCTATATTATTTGTGTGAAAATTACTAGGGGGCCTCGGACAAACATCGGACCAACAGGGGGCCGGCTCTGAAAGTTTGGGAAGGCTGCCTTAACCTATTAAACATTAAAGCTGGGAAGAAGTGGCAGACCTATTTGTTTAAGTCGTAAAGTTTTGTGCAAGTATAATTTAATGTACAAATAGCAAATCAACAACTTCATGTGAATAAAATAATTTGAGCATTTTTTTTTTTTTTTTTTTATAAGTTATGAGATTGAGAAAATGGAACAGTAACAGTAAAGCAAGTACAGTAGCACAAAAAGTAACAGTAATGCGCAACAGTATATTTTGCAATTATTATTTTGTTCATATTTTAAAATATGCGTTTTGCTTCATATAATTGGGTGTTTGTTTTTGAATTTGCAATGGTAACACATTGGAATAACTAAAAAAAATTAGACTTAATAAATCATTAATAACACCTTAATAAAGAATTAATTTATCATGAACAAATGATTAATTAACAGATGAAAAAGTTTGTTAATGCTTAGTAACTACTTAATTACTATAAATCCTGCCCCCTAAAAATAAATCCTAACCTGAGGTCCTTAGTTTAGTTACTAAGCATTAACAAACCTTTTCATTCAATAATTCACCATTTGTTAATGAATAATTAAGATTTTCTTTATGCGTTATTCATGGTTTACTAATGCCAATTAAGGTGTAGTTATCATAAAGTGGTACCTTTGCGTTTCTTTTTTTTTTTTTTTACTTTTTTTTTTCTATTTGCGTATGTGTTTTGCCCTTCAGGACCACCATACGTTTTGCCATTCGGTGGTCCACATACAACCTTGCTTAGCATCACCAACTGCTTTGTTTACATTCAGCCCTATTTGAACAAATGAGCTTTACAACTTTACTAAAACAAAATGTTATTTACACTAGTCCTCTTATTTGCCAAAACATAATTACCAACAGTTCGCTCCTCACACAAGCCTATAGAACATTATCCCGATCCTATGACTCCTGCGCGTTAATTTCTGACTTAATCTTGTTAGTTTTCCTAATTACTCCAAACAACACAACATCCTAGCATTGCCGATGGGGGCGTATACCCGCTAACCCCCTCTCCATGTGGTCCTGGGAGGCATAGCGGCTAAACATGTTGCCAGCATTCCCACTTACCCACACGTGCAATTAACGAGGCACCGCTAAGCTAATTTGGGGCCGGTGCGTAATCGTACATGTAAATGAAAAAGCCAAACAAAGGAAAGGTCTTGATTGATGGCACGGGGACGTCTTGGGAAGGGTCCGCGTGGGACTCTTAGCCGCGCAACTCTAATTAAAAAGCCATAGCGGGAAAAAAAAAAAAAAAACACTGAGGAGAGGGTCGTTAGGCGCAAGCTGCTGTAAAGGCATGCCAGGCTAATGCTAGTTTGGAGAGGGAGAACAGTTAGAATGATGGAACACGTGGAATACGCTTAGGTCAATGCGCATAGGCTAGTCGTTTAAGTCACATAATACGCAAACAATGTTCTGGTGAAGAATTGAGTTCTAAACACATAATGAAGTAGTAATAAGCTATGTTGGTGGTACTTTTTGTGCTACTGTACTCACCAAGTTAAAATGTTTGTAAATGTTTACTCTACAATGTATAAAAACAGTGAAACAGCTTGTAATAACATGTAACTAAAACAGAAACCATGTAACAAAATGTTTATGATAATTGAAATTTGTTGCATAACAACCAGCAACAACATGTAAACCAAATTTAGCAATAACATATACTAACAACAATGTAACAACACTGTAAAACAACCAGCAATAACAAGTAAACCAAATGTAACAATATGCAATAAATACTAACAACAATGTAACAACACTGTAAAACAACCAGCAATAACAACTAAACAAAATGTAACAGTATGCAATAAATACTAACAACAATGTAACAACACTGTCAAACAACCAGCAATAACAAGTAAATGAAATATAACAATATAAATACTAACAACAGTGTAACAACACTGTCAAACAACCAGCAATAACAAGTAAACAAAATGTAACTATATGCAATAACTACTGACAACAATGTAACAACACTGTCAACCAGCAATAACAAGTAAACTAAATGTAACAATATGCAATAAATACTAACAACAATGTAACAACACTTTTTAACAACATGTAACCTAAACAGCAAATAGCCACTGGTAAAAAAAAAAAAAAAAATCAGCGATGATATCTAACCTAAATGTAACACTAAGTATAGCAAGTAATTATATGTAACATAAGTCACAAAAAAACTAGTAACCACTATTTTCACCCAACTGTAACATAGTCAGAAGTATAACATATAATAATTACATCTAAATTAAGTCTTACACTAAATAGTAACCAAGTGCAACATGTAATCCAAAAATATAAGTAATGGCATGTAAAATGATAATAATGCATAACAACAACCATTAAACCATGTAACCCAAATGCTACATGGAACACCAGGTACTAAAGTAGTATGGTTTGAGCAAATTTTGTTGTGTCCTTGGGCAAGAGCTTGAAAGTGCTTGTATATGGTCAAAGAGAGTAATATATAGCAAACCTGAAATACTAATACTTGTAATAAATAACCTATTTCACACAGTTGTTCTGGTAGTACAGTGTTAGTTCAGTTGGCCAAATTTGAACTCAAATCATATTGAATCACACCAAAGTTCACTTTTGGTGCAGATTAAATGAGCAAGCCCAATTAGTTCATTAGTTAAAAATGGGTTCATCAATGGATTTGTATTTTATTCTAATGGTGTGATTCCTAATATTTTCCTTGAACTGGGGACTTGTTGGGGAGACCTTGTTTGAAACAGCAGCACCAACGTATATATTATGATCAATTCTTGCCTATTAACAATTTCCAGTCATATATTTGAAGAAGAAGAAGCACAAATACACATTTTGTATCCAAAGAGAATGTATCATTATTCTTTATATCATAAACAATCCAGTCTCTGAAGAAAACATAGATATAAAACAAAAGATGTTACGAAAAGTCAAAACGTAAAATAACCACAAATTTTGGTTAAACCATGTGGTGACATTTTCTTTAGGTTTAACAGTAAATCTTAACCTATACTCCAAGCATCAGTCTAAACTTACCCATTTCAATAACTTGAAGCCTAAATTACCGCTAAACCTAAAGATAATGTCGCCACTGGCTTCAACCAAAATGTGTGGTTATTTTTTACGTTTTGGCTTTTGTAACATATTGACGTAAAAAAAGGCGTTTGTGACATTTCGTTATATATCCCAGTTTTCATTGGTTTCCTGCTAATTAATTAATTAATTAAAGGACTCTTAACATCATGAGCTGTTTTCTAAAGCCTTGGATCACACATGTGTAGAAGGCTCGTCAAAACATATTTTAGACAAAGAACAATGTTTGGGTTTGACGGTATTATTATTAAGTTTAAAAGTTCTTGTGTTAGCGTTACCTCTGATTGTCATTCAATCAGGTCAGACGTGATTAGCGATGCCTCGATTTCTGCAGTAGAATATCTATAACAGTTCTATTCTAAAACACATCTGATTTCTCTCACACTGCTATACTGTAGTCGACTAATCCCCCAGCACACCTGCAGAAGTCACATTTTCATAAAGATGTCTAGCGTCGCAGTACAGAGAGGCGGCGACGGACGGACGGACGACTTCACCGGGATCAATGGTGCGCAAAATTGTTTTTATTGAATCCGGCGCGGCCCGTATTTCCTGCAGACACAGATAGAGCGTGCCAGTGCGTAATGCGGCGGCGGAGGGCACTAAATGAGATTATTGATGTTACACGTCGAATAGAAAACTAGCGGAGGAGCTCGCTGATCCGTGGACACTTCATTTGGCAGAAAAGGCCAACAAGTCACCGCGTAGAGATTGTGACCTCAGGTGATGTAGCTGTGGAGATAAGCGGAGTCAGAGTCATGTTCCCGCTTAATAGTCATGATAGATCAAAGTAAGTATGAAGTAGTCATGAAAACAGGATTTGTTGTTTGGAATAATACATAAAAATAAGGTACGCATATGTTTACAGCCTATAGCTCTATTACTGCAATGTATACACAATAAAGTTTGAAAAATATGGCAGAAAGTTACAAAATATGACTAATATACAGTATCAACCACAGGTAGAAAGTGAATGAATGACTGTAAAGCTGATTTTCACACTGCAAACACGTCAAGTTTTTAAACTGACATTTTTCTCTCCTAAATCCTTCGACATATAATATTATAGAAATGTATTAACTTTGTCTTTAAACCATTTTGCAAACAATTTGAAACTGAAGAGGACACCCAAGCTCAGCCAATCAGAGAGCTGCATTCGGCTCCTGATGAGAACAAAAAATCTTTGTTATTCAATTCAGACATTACTCTGTGGTGTTGTTTTTTTCCCACAAAGTGGGACATACCTTTTAGTGAACAATACAAAGTTAGTGACCCCAACTTTACTTGAAAGTTAAGTTGTATAGGAAAATTCTTTAATTCTTTAAGCTGTGTAAATACTTCCTGCAAGTAAACAAACAAACAAACAAACAAACAAAAACAGTGTATTTATTTTTCACCATGTTATGTTTTTTTTTTTTTTAACAGTTTAAGACATCTTTATGTGTAAAAGGAACAAAAGTGCAACTATTGAGGAAAGTCAAAAAACAAACAAAAAAAAAAACAAAAACAAAAAACACTCGACATGTTATTTAAAAATATTATTTAAAAAGGGCAATTTCAATATTTTTTCTTTGTTTTTGAGTAAGCTAAATCTGATAACAATTTACGTAAAAATTCAAGTTTGGGCACATTATTTAGACTTAAAACATGCAACGAGTTAGAATTGCTCAGTCTAAGACTGTAAAGTTTTTTAAATTACTATGTTCAATAGAACTCTAGATTACATGCTTAAAGCTTGCTCACTTACCAAATGCATTCTGAGCCTCTGAATTCTTCATCTCAAAGTGTTTTTTACAGTTGTTAGAACCGAGACAAATGGCTATACTAACATGATTTAGCCACGATGCTAACAACAACCATTGACAAACTAAATGGAGTTTATATTACCTGGATACGACATTGATGCTTGTAGCTCCACTAGTTTTGCAGCGGGAAAATCCCTCTACAAACCAGAAAGCAGTGTTCAACAGAAACAACACCTACAGTTTTAAGAATGGCCTGATTTTGTGGCAATTCTTACCTAGTTTCACATCATAAACCTTTTCCCATTCAAAAGGCTTTAGTTTTGAAACAAACGGCTTGTTTACCTTTAGTTTCGGCTACCGCTGTTTGCTTTGTAACTCTCGCTATGATTGGTCCGAACATCCCGCAGAACGTCTCGAATCATGAGGGAAACACAACTGCACATTTTCCATAGCCTGTAACGCACCTATAAAGCTAAAGCTAACGACCATGATGACAACAAACGCCAGTGAGCAAAAGCCTTTGACGCACAGCGCCCGCCATCTTTGATCACTGGGGCTTGGTGGAGTTTGGTGATCAGCACGTTGAGGACTTATTTCATCCTGAATAGTTACATTAGCAAGATATCTGTGTTGGGGGAAACTGACTTTCAGTTATGTAATTGCAAAAAATTGGGTATTGTCTCTTTAAGAAGCTGATCAAACATATATAGAAGTTGATTGACCATTTTTGTTGGTCAAAAATGGTCAGCACTTCTTGAACATATATGTACAACAGCTCCATACTCCCCCAAACAAAGCCTGTCGGTGTGAGCGCGGCTGATGTAATGCTCTTTGACGTGTTCCTGTGAATACACTCCTGAATTTTCACCTCGTGGTCAGACTTTTGGAAAGCCCCTCTACATAAGATCCACCAGGACCCCAAACATGCATATCTGATCTCCCCATGGCTTTGGATCGCAGCTCAGTGACAGAGCACAGAAAGGTCCGTCTCTACAAGTGGACAACTTTGGGTTTGCTCCTTTTCGATGGATGAACGGAATAAGGATTTCAAGCTCGCCTGATTAAAGTTAAAAAAGAAATATCATGCTAAATCAACTTTAGCATGATGATAAAATATGTCCTGTTTTCACCCACTCCAAGGCCGTCCAAACTTTTTTCATTGAGGTTTCATTGAGTGGGTCTGCCAGCCAATCAGATTTGTTTATTTGTGTGATGCAGATGAAACAAAAGAGTTGATTGGCCGTCTGTCAAAACGACCAAATCTATCTTCACTCATTTCATGTTAAAACAGTTTTTTTTTTTGCTTTGCTCATTGATTCAGCAGAAATTCGCAAGGTTATTCAATTCCACATCATATTTTTCGACTATTTTTTGTTGTCATAAGCAGCCATGTTAGTTTTCATCTGGGAGACGATGTGTGTACCTGATTGGTTATTAGTCTGTCAATCACACTCACTGAATTTCAAAAGATAACACTTTGGCCAGACGATGTATTTTTATATATTGTCTGGATTATCCAGGCAAAAATGAAGCAAAGATACATAATAATTGGAGATAAAGTGAATTCCTTTTTTTTGCAATTGACTTTTGATGTGCCACCATTTATTAAAAAAGATTTTAATTTAAATGTTATATAGATCAGTGTTTCCAACTGATAGGGCGAGAACTTCAAATCATAAAAGTAGTAATAAATGTGTAGATATGCACTAGTGTATTACTCTACACTACAGTACAAAGCTTTTTAAAGGTCTTGGTCTCATCTGGACTCAGTCTTGGACTCGATCCTGTTTTGGACACTGACACCACATTTCATTCCCACCACACTCTGCTAAACTTGCACCAGGAGCATGGTGACCTGTTCCAGACACAGTTTGTAATAAGCCCTGCACAATAGGATCATGTCAACATTGATAATTGTGTAAAATTACAAATGTGATCTTGATTTGGGTTTGATAGCCAAATCTAGAGTGGTCTTGGTCTTGTCTCAGTCTCAACCTATAAAAGTCTCCGTCTTGTCTTGGTCTAGAACCTCAGTGGTTTGTCTCAGTCTTGGGACTCTGTAATATTGTAAAAACATTTAGGAACTACAATTGTTCATTTTGACTGTATAAAGCAAAACATTTTGGACATCTATTTCAGGGTTTCTCAAACTTTTTCAGACCAGGGACCCCTTATCGACTCAAAAATCACGTTTCGCTCTGGTATCACATTAAAATTCGGAAATTAAAACTAAGCTATATCAAATTTGAATAAATGGTTAATTTCCTATGGTCATTTTACTGGTTTAATTGTTATATTCAAAGCTATCTATCTTTTCAATCCAAAATTCTATGTTTAGGATGGTAAATAATAAGAAATGGTTATATTGAAAAAAATTACCAATGTTTCAAAAAAATGTGGGGGACTCTCCACACATGGTGGACCCTACTTTGAGAACCACTGATCTAATTAACCCCGCCCATATAAGTAGTAAATGTATTTTAAAGAATCTAAAATGTAAAATAACTTTTTTTTTTTTTTTCAGCAGAATCGTGGATCATGGATTGAATCATGCATGTTTTAGTAATCTTGTATTGATCTGCAGACTCAGTGTTCAAAAAAATCCCAGCAGGTTTGACAAGCAGGTTTGTCCAAAGCCTTATTAGACCAATTTTGTGTTTTATAGTGAGCAAAATGAAAATTGCTGATCTACATAATGTCATAAGTTATTACACAATATATTTCCTTTAGCAAACAACTCCGTATTTCTTTTGACAAGGCAACATTACATTAGGTCAGCATAACATAGTACACTCAAAGTTTTCTCTCTCTCTCTTTCTCCGTCAAACTTTGCCGACATTTCTTCGCAGACAAGCGTAGAGAACAGTGCGCGGCTGCTTTAGGACAATCTGCTCTCCTGAAATGGGACTTTTTCCGGCCCGCTGCCCAGAGAGGCCCGCTGGCTCTATCAATACTCAAATGTCACCACAGTCTGGGCCTCGGGGGAGAGGGAGAACGCTACTATATCAAACCACACTGACACAACAGCATTCAGAGGATTTCATACATGAGAGAGAGAGAGAGAGAGAGAGAGAGAGAGAGAGAGAGGAGAGAGAGAGAGAGAGAGAGAGAGAGAGAGATAGATAGATAGATAGATAGATAGATAGATAGATAATAAATCAACCAACGTATGATTAGCACGTTTTACGCCTTTTTGAAGTTGTTGCTGCAGGTCCTACCCTGTCCACTGGTCTCTGGATTAGAAAATTCCGACAACAAAGCACGATAGGCACCAATGTGTTGCAGCTGTTAGTGCAGTAATACGGGAAGAACATGCAAACTCACCCAGAGAGATCCTGCGATGTTAATTTGAGATTTTAACCAACAATTTCCTTATTGGGAAGCCAGAGTTCTCACCACGCTTCTACAATTTTGTCCACTCATTTGCACTTTATTGTTAATTTGATTGTTTGTTTTGATCTTTCTCAACATGTGGCTATAGCTTCACTTATAGTATTTGATTGCTTAAACGATGAGACCTAAACACTTCTTCGTTGGCGACTGTACTGGGATGGAGATCTAATTCATCCCCCAATCTGCTCAAAGGTTTATACAAAAGTGCACAATAGAACATTAAAATCAATTCTAAATCCAACACTAACTCCTAAGTGGAGTAAAAAGCCTGTCCATGCTTCTTTTCATCACAAATTCCCCAAACAAAACCGTGAATGAACCATCGACAAATGCCTTGAATAGATGATCTTTCGGCACGGCACAATGGCTCTTTGAAATCGACAAGTTCACAATCGCTCCAAAGATTTTTTACATTTTGTCTCCACACCCTGTTTTTTTTTTTTGGTCCAATAGGCCTTCCGTAGCCCGGGCCCATCGACGTATCGAACCCCTCTGACGGATGGAGTGTGTGAGACCTCAGGTAGCGCCGCGTGAACGTATTGATTTTCACTGTCCACAAAAACAGAGGTGATGGATAGGGCAGGGCCGCGGTCATTAGCTACATTTTCAGCATCGGAATAATAATAAAAAAAAAAAACGGTGAGTGGTTTTGTGGATGAGAGCGGAGAGGAGAGGTGTGAGGGGTGGAGGGAATGTGTCTCGCTTACAAATCAGGATATTAGCGAGGTTTTTGACGACTGGGATAAGGGTGAGGTGGTTTTTAAATTGTAGAATGCGTTTGGTGTTAAATTTGTATGATTTTTGGTGAAGGGTTTGTAATCACCTTTTCTCAATTGAGATTATTCAACTACTAAAGATTATTCAACTGTTGTAACACAAAAACCTTTATGCCATTCCAAACTGAACCTAAGTTGTGGGCTGATTTTGTCCTGGCCTAGACTAGCATGCTATGACCTTAAACAATCTCTATAGAGACAAGTCGGTACCTCTACAAGGCCAAATAAAAGTCAAATATGAGGATAGAAAGCTCAATGTAATAAATAAGGTTTTAAATACAAGTTTCTCTCTGTGTCTGAGTGAGTTTTCTTTGGGCACTCTGGTTTTTCCCATCAACCAAAAACATACACTATGGAATATCCTCCAGCTACGGTCATGACCAAGCCTGGCAAGAACACCTGGAGCATTGAAGGCAACACAGTCTCTGAAGAAAACAAAGATAAACAATGAAATGTCAAAAATGTACGTTTTCACACCTTCACACCCAATATGTTACGTAAAGCAGAAAGGTAAAATAACCAAAGATTTTGGTTGAAGCCACATGGCAACTTTTTCTTTGGGTTTAACGGGTAAGTTCAGGTTTAAAGTACCAACATTAGTAGGCTTAGGACTGGGGCTCAGGGTAGTGTTAAAACCAAAGAAAGGTTAAGTTGGTTTGGGTTTTGTAGCTATTGACTTATAATGTGTACAACTGATTATTGCATGCATTGAATACCTTACCTAGAGTGGTTAGAGTAGATTAAAACAAATCAAAGTTTGCCTGACTTTACCCCTCATGATTTGTACCATTATTATGTTACTGTTTTGTCATTCAATGGGATAGATTGAAAAGCATACAAGAGTTTGGTTTTCAGTAACTTGACTATATACCATGTGCGTCTTGTGCCAGCCAGGGAAACTGCAGGTGGTTTCAGATATTCAATGTGTTTTTTTTTTGTTTTTTTGTTTTTTCCAAATGTCTTTGTTTGCTAAATCAGTCAACTCTGTTGCGATTTTGGGCCATACAAATGAACTGAATTGAACTTACTTTGTATAAAGTGTTCTCTGCAAATCCATGACAACTCATAGGAATTTATTGCTGACACCCATTGGCGTCTTCCGTCTTTGTCAAAAGGTAAACGATTTAAAGCTTCATTAGGCTTAGATCATGTCTGTTTGTGCAGCCAATCACACGACAAGATCTAACATTTTACAATTGAAATCAATAAAATTACTTAGAAAGGGGCAGATTTTTGTCAGAGTTTCCATAGTTGTAATTTGCACAGACACTGCACTTTTACCCTCGATCATGGAGAAGTGGCGTTCCCTCAAAGAGCGTGATGACACGGTGGCAGAGCGGTTAGCGCTCTGGCCTCACAGCAAGAAGGTCGCGGGTTCGATTCCCGCTCTGGCCGGACCTTTCTGTGTGGAGTTTGCATGTTCCTCCCCGTGTCTGGGTGGTTTCCTCCGGGCACTCCGGTTTCCCCACCAACTGATAACATGCATGTTAAGGAACACTTGGTGGTGGTCGGAGGTTGAGGCGCCAGGTGTTAGGTGAATCGCCTCTGCTGAGTTGCCCCAGGGCAGCTTACTGTCACTGAGTGGGGAGGGGAGGGGTTCATCTCACTGTGAAGCGCTTTGTGACTCTGTCTGTGAAATAGAGTTTAGATCGGGCCCAAAAAATGAAGCCCGACCCAGCCCGAGCCCGCGCACGTCGTGTCCGAACCCGACCGGGACCCGAGTCAGTCTCTGTGTGTCTGAGCCCGAGCCCGAAGTGAGCCCGCCCCTCCCGCTCACTGAACTGGCATTTTAATGACAGAAACAGCTCCTAGGTGTCCCATACGTTACAAAAGCGCTTCCTCCACCGCACATTTCTCTCTCTCTCCTCTCTCTCTCTCTCTCTCTCTCTCTCCCTCTCCCCCTTTTCTCTCCGCATACATGTGCGCGCTTTCTCTTTTCCTCCTCACCTTTTCCTTTATCTACGGGGATGAAAGTGCCTTCCCTCGTTCTCCTTCTTCTTTTACCTGCTCCGCGCTTACACAAGTCTTCTGTCTCTCTCTCCTCGCTCCGTGGCGATGCATCAAACTTCTTACGCCGTATAGTTGGCCACTTAAACACTCGCTTTATGTCCCCGCGGTGGTTTTGCGCTGTGTTCTGACACGGCTGTCAATCATCCCGCGGAGCGCACGTGTTCAGTGCGGCTCTGCGTCTTGGCCCGAACCCGACCAGGCCCGACAACTACGTGAGAAATGTGGGCCCAGGCCCGGCCCGAAAGTCGGGCTTGGCTCGGGCTGGGCTCGGGCTCGGGTCCAGAATCTAAACTCTACTGTGAAATGCGCTGTACAAATAAAGATTACTTACTTACTACTAGGCAAAAGGTCAACAATTTTATCTTTTATCTTCTTAGCATGTTGGGCCATACTTTGCACTACTGCCCAGTTTCGCACTAGTGTCTGTATAAAGTCTTTTCTGTCCACATTTTGTCCAACTATCTCTCCAGGCGCGTGCTGACATTTCCCGGCTAACCTTCTCCTTTACGCTAACCCTAATGCGCGTCACCTTATCTGATGCGCAGCGAGTTTGGGGTTTCTTCCAAAGCTTCTCCAGTCGTGTCATGATGGGTTTCACTCTCTGTGCCGCGAAAAAAGTCAAGCTAGCCTTTCACCAAAGCAACCGACGCGCTATCAGGAAGGACCTGAGACCTCGACCAGAGAGAGAGAGAGAGAGAGAGAGAGCGACAGAAAGAGAGAGCTAGGAAAGAGAGAGGGAAAGAGAAAGAGACAGAAAGAGGGAAAAGAGAGAGACAGAGACACAGAGAGGGGAAAAGAGAAGAGAGAGAGAAACAGAGAGGGGAAAAGAGAGAGACAGAGACAGGTGAAAGAGAGAGAGGGGAGGAATAGAGAGAGAGAGGAGAGAGAGATTTGTGTAAGTGAGAGATGTGTGTGGGAGAAACAGAAAAAGAGAGGGGGAGAAAGGGATAGAAAGAGGGAGACAGAAAGACAGAGAAAAAGAAAAAAGGATAAAGGGGAAGTAAAAGGGAAGAAGAACAAAAAAAAACAATGGGAATGGGGTTGTTTACAATACAATTCTTTTACAAAATATTGACTCAACATTGTCTCTTGTATTTAGCTTAAACCTGCTAGGGCCAACTGATCAAGCTGTATGTAAACATTATGGCTAAGCTTTTAGCCAAAAAAAAAGTTATGTTAAATAACCTGTAACCAATGTTTACAGCATTTTTTTTTTTTTTTTGTCAGATTTACTTCTCTTATGTGAAGTGGGACTTACTCGACCAGGTTCCAGATCACAAGTGGTATTTACCAGTTGAAGTGGCGTTCCAGCGCATTTTTAAAAGTGGGAAGTCGGAACTATCCCAGTTGCCCGGAACGCACCATAGGTAGGCCTATATGTACATGCATTAAGTATTTCAGTATTGACATTTCAACAATTAGCAAAGAACTAGCCATGAAATTTTAAGACAAAGAATAACTTTTAACCAGTTTTACCCAGAACAGGTGAAAACTACTTTGTTATGTCTATCTAAAAATGTACCTTTTGTTCCCTAAAATCCAGAAAGTCCACGTTTCCTTGTTGTTAGCATTGTGGCTAACTTCCATTAGCATAGCGACATGGTTTACTTCTAAAACTTGTGGAAAGTGCTTAAAACACGTTGTTGTGAACCATTCTGAGTCTCAGAATGGATTGGGTATGTGAACCAAACAAGTGGAGTGTTGTAAAAAGTCCAAATTACAGTATACGCAACAATGTGTTTGAAGCACTTTTCACAGCTTTTTCAAGTGAAAAAGTGTCATTAGCCAAAATACTAACAATAGAAACAAGAGAATTTTCCTTATTTCAGATGGAACTAAAGCTGTGCAATCTATCGAATTGTAGATAATATCGTGAGTGTTGCTTTTAAGATATACAGAATTTGAATGTCGACTATATCGTGCTTTAACAAGATGCTACAAAAACAGAATTTGTACACCAACGGATTCAGAGTTCTTTGCAAAACAAGAATTAAGGCTATAACAGCTGAAATCAGAGCTAAATTTATTCGTTCTACTTGAAAATCTCTACCAATGAAAGTCAAAACCAGCTCAAATCCCAATAAACACTACTACTAATCAATTTTAGGTTTATTTGCACAGTTAAGGTTGTCATTTTTCCAGTGTACTAACACATTTAAAGACATATTTTAACATGTTTATATTGGACTGACAATATCGTTAAATTATCGTTATCGGGATATGGCAAAAATTATCGAGATATTCATTTTTGTCAATATCGCACAGCTCTCGATGGAACACTGCAAACTAATTTTCACCTGAATAAACACACTACCAATATATCGTTGCTGGTGAAAACGATTTTAAATGACAAACTTTAAATGACAAACTTTTCTATAACCATCTTCTCCTGACAGTGGTGGAATCTGCTCCTTCCTCCCCTCGTTCCCTCTTTCCTTCCTTCCTTTCTTCCTTTGTCTGTGATTTTTCTGTTTCTCTTTGTGACTCTGCTGCAGGTGCGTGGACTATATTCATATCCTCTTTTGTTCCCGTGTGTTTCCCAGAGGAGAGCACCTGCCTCCAACGTGCAATTCAAGACGCTTTTATGCAGAATGTGCGTTGGAAATGCGCAGCGCTGACTTCCTCGCGCTATTCTTAGGTTCCTAAACATCTCAGGAATAAAGTGTGTTTACTTTGCCTGAAGACAAATTAATGCTGGGAGAGAAGGATGAGTCAAAGTCTATACAGAGCAATGGAAAATGATTTAAAACGCACCAAAACAAGTCATAGAGATCTACATAATCAACACTGCTGTCCTCGCTATTATATGTTTCACAACCAAATGACACTGTAACTATCTGGAGATGAAAACTCACTTGCATAAACCCACTGAATATAAACTTTAAAACGACACTTTGGAGCAAGATTATCCTATAGTAAAGAATACTATTATTTTCTAGCCAAGTGGTTACTGAAGTCAGATACTCATGACAAAGTCTCATGTTTTGCGTGGCTTCTAAAAGAATGTAACAGAAATATGGTGAAATCTGCCACTTGTTTAGTAACTTCCTGATAGGATCTGCAGATCTATAAGTTCATCAGGTGTTTTTGATCCTTAATCCGACAAAAAGGGACAGATTGATTGATTAAAATTCTTGAGGTGTAGAATACTGTTTCATTGTCAAAAGTGTTTCCAGGTTTTCTGATTATGTTTTATGTACTGTGAATGATGCAGGCATCCAGACTTATGATGTGGATGTGTCCCGTACACAGACTGTGAGGTGAGTTCGGCCCGAGACGTGTTCAAGTTGCTTGCGAAGTGCCTTGAAAGTTTCATCAGACCGCTGCGACCTCCCACAAAAATAGACTCTCTACGGATTCTTTCCACACATTGGCGCGACTCTCGGACTTGCACTCGCACTACACTGGGGTCTGTGTACAAGAGCACATTGGTTTTAAGCACTTTCTAAGTCTTGCGAGAGTCGTGCAAGTCCTGCTTTGCACCAAACTCGCAATTAGTGTATGACAGGGATTATACCCCCCACCCCCTATCCCTCAGTGTATCAAATTTTGGACTCATCATGTCACCCTAGGCTAGTGCCTCTACCACCTTTCCCTATTGTATAAATCAGGATTCTGATAGTGTGATCACTTCTGGTCAATCAAAGCGACCAAATAAATCCAGCCTCTGACCCATCTTCCAAACATTACAAAATAGATTTGTTTTGGACTGTATGGGTCTCAAAAGCCAAGAAGTGCAACTTGCTAATCAGCGAGCAGGAGTGAAGCAGCGTGTTGGCCAGAACCCATTCAAGTTGTGATAGCAATATGTTCACCAAGAAAAAAAACTCTTTTATGATGTGCCACTAATGGACATAAGTAAATAAGAAGCCAAAAGTTGCTATAAAGAAGCAAACATGGCAACTCTGCCTCAAAACACAGACTCCAGCAGTGAAATGACCAAGCTTTGTCCAAACTTTTTTTCGAAATACAAAGCCCAAAGTCGCTATAGAGGTGCATACTTGACAACCCAGCGTTCCAACACAAATTTCAGCAGTATGACTAGCCATTGCCCAAACTTTTTCCCCACTTTTCCCCCACTTCCACCCTTCAAAACCCCACAGTCTCTTCAGATCCGACTCTAAACATGTCTGTATGCCTATGTAAGGACATGCATTCCATCAGGGTGAGATGGGCAGAGATAGAGCGGAGGCTGAGTATTATCACTGAGTCCACACTGGTGATCTGCGCTGAAGGCATGACGCACAGATCCAGTTACGAGCCCCGCCATGACATCATCAACACGAGACGGACGGGCCATCCAGTCAATAAGCCAAGATGCCCATTTAGGAGCAAAACGTCCCGACATGTTGATAAATGAGTTAAGAGAGAACATTGTGAGCTCATGTGTGGAGGGTGTGACTGGTTTGGTCTGGAGACTTTTAAAATTAAACATTATTACTTTGCAGATTTTGAATTATGGCAAAGGTAGATACAGGGATAGACATGACAAATTTAAGACGTTTTAAGGCCTTTTAAGATGATTACTATCCTACTACCCTTGTGATTTATAGCAGAGGTCCCCAACCTTTTTTTCTTGCAAGGACTGGTACAGTCACAATCTTTTTTGTTCAGGGACCGGTCGAGGTTGGGCAGTGTTAACAAGTACCAAACAACTGATTATTGTGTAGATTTTTACCTCTTATTGCTTGAATTTGCCATAGATTGGGTTAAGTGTCTCTATATTTTACAAGTTGTGATAGACTCTAAAATGAAAATGACATACATTATAAAAGAACCTCTGGGACCCGGTAGCAGATGGCCAAGACCCAGTTCTGGGCCAGTGGTTGGGGAAACCTGATTTATAGCATGCAATATTTGACAATTAGGCTTCTTTCTAGGTATAATTTTAATGAAGACTCAGAATAACCTATAATATATTAACAGTAAAGCAGGTAAACTATCCAATAAGAAAGCATTTAAAATGTAATTATGAAACCAATTGTGCTAAAAACTCTTTCCTTGCCAATAAAGAAAAAAATATGTGTTATTGCGCGGCCAACTGTAGCCTGCCAATGACGTCTATTTCCGTCATAGACCGTTTATTCTCTGCGGTGACGTCGGGCTCCCTTATGCACATGCTGACTTTGTCTTCAGTCAAATAGATGATGCAGTTTGACAGATTCACCAGCAGATGGTGCAACTGACCCAGAGGAAGACACATGACCGGAAAATACATGTACTTTTTTGTTGATTTTATACAGCGCAGTCGTTGTGTTTATGTTATCAGCTGATTCTGGAGGCCGTCTTTTTTCCCCCAAACAGATTACAGGCAAAACATCTTGAACTAAAACATAAAAATTATAGATTAAAGAAAGACAAAACCACAACCAAATGAAAGACCCTCCAATAGAAAAGTTCCATAGCACACCTTTAAACCTTTCCCCTCCAATCAGAACTCTCCAACCCAGGCCTCAGATGTGTCCTGACAGTTGTTTACAGCCCACACCGGCCTGTTGCAGTCGCTCCGTTTTGGGTGAGTTGAAAATGGAGTGGCAGAAGAAGTGAATTTTGTGATGGCAGGTAAACCAATCAGAGCTTTAGAGGCCTGTCGTGTGATTGCACAAGGTTTGTTCCAGTAAGAAGAGAGAGGGAGACTGGAGTGTGGACCGGAGAGAGGAGAGAGAAGTGGTTTGGTTTGGTCTGAGCAAGAGTAAATTCAGTTACCTGTACTGACTTGAGTTCTCATGTGGAGTTGGTTTATGGTGGGGAAGTTAAAAATGATGGTAGGGTGACAGGACGTTAGCTATATTCTTTTAAAGTTTGCAAAATCAGTGGCATTATATAACATACTGTATCTTCAGGATTAAAATAAACTCTTTTGTATGAGATCAACCTCATTAAACATATATCTACATCTACGTATATACATCAATGTTTGTTTTCACATACAAATAAAGTACAAATAAAGAAAGTTGGAAACATGGGCAAAGTCACATGTTGACACATTAAAGTGAGGCTAAACACGTGGTCAGAGACTAACTCCGTCCACAACTGCACTGCAAACAGGTTCACAAAAGTAGGAGATGCTCGAAGGCCTTTTAAGAGACCCCCAGTGGTGTGAACAGACATTGATTGACAGCACTAAATATAGATATAAAGAACTTGGTGGAGCAGCAGACTTGACAGCAGAGGTCTAGTTGCACTTCAAGATCCCTTTTATTAACTCTGCAGACATATGTATGAAACCTTTCTTTACAAAAGCACGTGAACTTATGTAAGTATTTTCAACAATTGAAAATGAGAAAAAAGAAGCATTGGCGGAAGTTTCGAACCTACAACATTCTATTCCACGCACCATCTGCTTATCGAGTTGAGCCATTTAATCGATCATCGCTTTCCAACTCTCTACGGCAGCGATGTTAGTAGGAGTTTTTAAGCCCCACCTGGGCGGCTCGTTTTTAGTGTCAACTCGATGTGAAGACGGCGTAAACTGAAAATGCACTGACAGCGTTTGACCATTGTGGCAGTTTTTTCACACATAACTGCAATATGAGCAGCTTTACACAAAATGTCCAAAAAAGGCCCGGAAACAGTAGATAATTCAATTTTGACCCCATATACACAGCTAAACACTGGAAAAAAGTTGATTCTGCGTTTAGTTTCACTTTAAATATGAACATCTGAAGGATCTTTTACTCTTTTTCTTGCCAAAGACAAGAATTGTCGTCTTCAAATCTCAATCTCAGCCTGCCACAAACGTCCATCTTTAGGAGTTTATTATACAAGGCTCAACAGTGACCACCCACTTCCAGGTTCACAAAGTATGCCCCACCATATTAAATCTCCATTGTAATTTCTATTAAAATCCTAAAGAACTTATTTCAATTCAGTTGCATTTACCCCAAAAAAGCATAACAGGGAAAAACAACTCTATAATAAAGCCTGTTTTACAAAAGGACACTTTTCCCATCTTTTTTTTTTTTTTTTATCTTAAAACGTCTAATTATTTTCATAGTAAATGGAGATTTGTAGCTTTTGCTTGGTGTACAACTGTTGCAGAAAGTCTTGTGTGAGGTTGTGAACACTGTTTTAACTTTAGCAAAGATCTCTGTTGGGTTGTAAGTACAAAGTGGCATAAGAGCTTTCAGGGAAAGAGTTAAAACAGGACAGTCATCTCTACATGGTACACCTGCGAGGAAACACATCTTTCTGTTCACCGGACTCTACTGTACTTTTCTAGAGCGAAGTCTTCAGAATGTAGTTTTTTTGCCGCCCGGAGTGATGTGAGTGGACAGTGTGTCTGTGTGAAACAGGGAGACTTCAGGCTGCATTAGGCTGACGTGTTTGCCAGAGGGGCACCCATAGGCCACAAGCACACACGCACACCGATGACATCACCATTCAGCCAAAGCCACAAGTTTAGATTGAAGAGAAAAACAGTGGAGTAGGACAAAGGTAACCCGCTGCCAAGAAAGAGCCCTTTGTTTCCAGTAAAGAGGTTTAGCGTGCTAACTGTACATGCTGTATGTCAGGAGCCACTCATACAGGCAGATACATACTGTACAGTACTTTAGAGTTTCTCAGTCATGTAAGTTTTCTCCTAAACAATGCTAGGACCAATACAATTTGCACATATTGTTTTGAAAGATTAGGTCATTATAAACATTTTGTGCCAACTTTAAGTAAAATTGTCTAAAATTCTTTAGTAAGAATTTGGGACAATTCCAAAAATAATTGTACCTCTTTATAACATGATTCTTTGGCAAAATAATATAATGCAATAACATGCATGCTAGGGAACACTTGGTGATAGTCGGAGGTTGTAGCGCCTGGTGTTTAAGCGAATCGCCTCTGGTGAGCTGCCCCAGGGCAGTTTACTGTCACTGAGTGGGGAGGGGGGGTTCATCTCACTGTGAAGCACTTTGTGACTGTCTGTGCTATACAAATAAAGATTACTTACTTACTTACTAAAATTATTTTATTTGCATAGATCAGATATTCCTGATCTTTCTAACTCAAAAAGGTTGAAAAATAAGAAAAAAAAAGGGGTTTGCATTTTTCTGAACTTGTTTTAAATTTTATTCAACCTTTTATTTAACCAGTAAAAGTCTCATTGAGATTAAATATCTCTTTTTCAGGAGCGTCCTGACCCTTCTGTGACCTAGTGGAACCTCCTCTTGTTTGTTCATGGAAACTGTGTCCCTTTAGCTCTAACATCCCACAGCACAACATCAGTCTGATGTGTACCAATGCAGAACGTCCCAGACTAACTTTTCTTTTTCAGTGGCATTATGCATTTAATTTTTTACCACCTGAAGTTACACAGAGTCACTCAGTGACTGTTTGAAACTGTCAGAAGACTCCGAGCAGCAATTTGACTCTGTTTAACTGTAGAATTTTGTCTCAAGACACTGCAAAATGTTTTTGTCAACATTAAAAATGGAAAGCAATACAAATATATAAATGTGCTAAATATGTTTCCTGATTCAACCTAGTGTACTGTGATTTTAAAACATCTTTAGATCAAAAAGTAAACATTTATTTTGATTACTCATTTGAATAAGTTTAAAAAATATTTAAATGACTTAGTAAGTGCCCATACCAGCTCGTCAGTGCCTAATCCTGTCAGATTTCAGAGGCTAAGCAGGTTAGGCCTGAGCAGTAATTGGATGGGAGAATGTTGACACTTCACCCATATTAGAGCCAAGTATGACTCTAGTGTGAATGGTTAGTGGTGGGTGGAGGGACTGATGGCACAAAATTGAAGCCTCACTTCTGTCAGTCTGTCCCAGGGCAGCTGTGGCTCTAGTAGCTTACCATTAAGTGTGGAGAGGAAGAATAATGCATGATGTGAAGTGTCCTTGGGAGTCTTTAAAATCACTAAATAAATCCAATGCATTACATATTATTATTATTAAGGGAGGAAAGAGGTGATACTGGACATGTTATTAGTGATAGGGAAAACCTGGAGGAAATCTATGCAGACACGGGGAGAACATGCAGACTCCACATGGACCTTGCTGTGACATACGTATGATACCTTATGATGAGCAAATATTTAGCAATCCTTTGTTGTTCAAAGATGAAAAAAAAAAAAATAGTACAAACAATAGTAAGAATATTCTGAATGTGTTTCGTTTATACTATATCCTCTACTTTCAGCGTTTATTGAAGACCAAACCACAATAAATCTTCACAATTCCAAAAACACCCAATCCATTTTACAACTATTAACCTCTGAAGCAAAGAGATATCCCACTAATGACTAAAATAAATGCTTCTCCAGTCACCCTGAGCTAACAGTGTGGGCTGGAATAGAAAAACTGTGACACGGAGAACAGAACACGAGAGAGAGACGGAGTGAGACAGGCTAATTCTTTCCAGCTGTGGCTTCCCGACAGTGCGCGCATGAGTTTGAATTGACAGATTTACTTGGCCCCTTAAACGCAGCGGACAGGCCGGGCTGCTCGCTGTAAGGAGGGCCTTGTTAGAGGAGGTCCAGGCCCCTCGCAGCAGACCCGGGTCAGAGGCCGGCGCATGGAGCTAATGTATGCTAGAGGATGAAGACATGGCAGTTTGGATGTGGGTCTGAAGAGAAGGAAGCAAAGATATATGAGAGTGGCTGATTAGAAAAAGATTGTTATTGGATTGAAGTGTAAAAAAAAGCTACTTGCATGTTACTGCTGTTATAGGGGTATGCACTAGCGTCTTCCGGTCTCAGATTGACAAAGGTCGCTACATTCGGTGACGTAGTTTCCATAGTGATGTAGTCGGTAACTCCAAATGCGATGGACATCTGATGAGGGATTTTGGGCTAATCCAGGTTTCATTGGGTGAAAGTGCTTGTCACTCTGCCACTGAACGACGGACAGACGTACTAGTAGTATGTAAGCTCCTTTATGTGGTACAAACATTCAAAAATGTGTAATTAAGTCAATTTTAGCCACCTTTTTGTCTTCCTTTGGGTTCACTATTGTTTACACAAATAGACCACGCAAAAAAAAAAAAAGTATACATATATTTAGCCCTATTTTAAACATTTCATAATTGACCCTACCCCTGTCCCTTTGTTACTGTTGTTAAGCTCATCAAACACCAAGGAGCATGATAGAGTGCCATGACAGAAAGAACTACATCGGTTCGTGTTAGTGACCTTTTTTTTTGGAGTAAAACTTCTGAAATATTATCCTGGTTTGAGCCGAAAGGGGTTGCAATATGCAGCGGAGGGATGTACTAAAAACATTAAAATATGCAACGAAGGAGACATAACTACTATAAATGCTAATGCTACTGTTGTCAAGCAAAATCAGAGAAACCCCATGATCTTTACCTCTCAAATGCAACAAGCACAGCCTTGTGGACCACCTTTGCTCTTGCAAGTTGTAAATTCACTTTCATATGTTATGGTTTATTATTGTCTATTACAAATATATTGTTAATATACAAGGGCATGTTAGCTAGCTAAACCTAGCAGTGTTGGCTAAAGCTAAGAGGCTAGCTAAACTTAGCTTAGAGTGTAACTTCTGTCAGTTATGGCAGTCATGGTATAACTTCAGTCTAGTTTGAGTTCATGTCTCTATATCTAACAGCACAGTAAGTCTATAGCTGCTAGTTAAGCATTAGTCTTACCTTTGAGAAGACGTGTGTGGTTTGTTATGTTCGATAGGCTACATTTAGCTGGGAGTGGGTCACCCGCTCTGTTTAATCAATAGTAGGCACCGCTCCAGTTGTGCTTTTGCCTTTGAAAATAAAAAAAATCTAAAAATATAATCTATTCTGATTCTGAAATGGAAAGAACACAACTCCTCCGGTCAATCTTTTAGGGTATCTACTGTCACATTTACATAAACTGTAGGCGCATCTCTGCACCATCTTGCTTGGAGCTCACCTATGGCCGTTTTACAGTAGGGCTCGGCAAAAGTTCAATTCTACTTTTCTTAGTTGATTTAACATGTATTTTTGGAAATACTTGTTGCTAAACTACTACATAGTCAGACCTTTCATCCTTTTTAAAAAGACAATAGATTTGGGACCTAGTTACCTTATCATACCTTATGTATGGGCTGCTATCTACTAGGCAACTTCAGAACTGCTAACAATCTCGGTGGTGAATCAATCGTCTTTAAAACGAAACTAAAATGCAACTGCAACATTACTCTAAAATAACCATATTAAACTGAACAAGACATTGAGGGAACTTTCCTGAGCACTTTAGTCACAGCTGAATGACGACACAAGTACAAATCATTCTAAATACAACCGTGAGTAAACACATGATGAAGACACACTGTTGTAACAAGTGTAAAGCTAGCTAAAGCAAATCTCACATGTCCTCTTAAACTTCCCCATAAACCTACATCTGCGTTTCCGTCCAATCCAGGGCCATCTTCATCATCAACTCCTCCAAACCGTTCGAAGGACACACCGAAATCAACTCCGCAGCTCTCTCCAATGACATCACCGACTCATCAAACAAGCCAAGGACTCCGGCGTATCCTTTTACTTCCCCATCCCGCCTATTCCGAAGCACTCCTCGGATCAAAAAACCCGGAGCAGGCCGCGCTGACAGATCCCTCCGAACCTTCGCGTACACAAAAGCGAGGTGGTGCGAAGGGAGGGGGCAGAAGAAGCCAGGGAAGCTAAGGGTATAATTTTCGACAATCAGCCCACGCTAGCAACAGCAATTAGCTCGAATGCGGCTAGCGTCCCCCTGCGCAGGAGACAGGGGGCTGGTCCGGGCCCTTTTTCCTTCCCACGCGGGGCTTTCTTGTGGTCGGGACGGATGGTTCAGGGGCAACGCGCAGCAAATTTGATAATTCCACTTCTAAATGGGCCAAAGCCGAGTGTCGCGACCTGTGTGCGGAAATGTATCTGATGGAAGGGATGGAGAAAGTGGGATGTTATGGAGAAAAGGGCTGGATTTTGTTGAGAACGAGTCAAAGGTACAACTTTGGATGAGATGATCAAAAGCTGATTTGAATTCCATCATTCAAATCAGCTCATTTTGATTTAGTTTGGTGCGATAGTCCTGATAAATATGTATCGTAGTTTTAAAGAAGCAAGTTGCAAATTATGAAGAAATGGACAAATAAAGAATTAAAATTGCAAAAAGTTATTTGAGTTGTAAACCTTACATTGTAACCTTATGGTTGTGAAACTGGATTTTATGGAAGAAACCACTCAGACATGGGAAGAAAGATTCAGATGCAGATTTGGAATATTTATTGTCATATCTATTGTTATTGTCATTGTCACATTGTCTGGCCTGTATGGACCGGTACCTTCTCTTTGAGGGCAGCAGGTTAAAAAGGTGATGTGTTGGGTGGTGTTGGCAGGATGTTTTTGCAGTCTTCTCAAACAGCGAGTGGAGTAGAGGGTGCTAAACATAAAAAAAAAAAAAAAAAACTTCACACAGAAAGCTCTAGTCGTGCGTGAGTTGAGCGAAAACCTTCTTGCTGTGAGGCGTGAGCGCTATCCGCTCTGCCACTGTGCCAAATGTAATAAAATTAAAATGTTATGAAAAACTTTTGTAAAAAAAAAAAAAAAAAAATCTGCAACTGACTGGTTACTTCAACACAAATATTGTCTTGTATTTTGAGTGCTGTGGAATCCTATATTGCGATCAAAATAGCGTAATTTCTGGATTATAAGCCGATACTTTTTTCTAGAGCTTCGAACTATGCGGCTTATAAGGCAATGTAGCAAAAATAATAGATTCTCATAGACTTTCTATTAACAAGTGCGGCTTATATATGTACTGTATTATTTTTCTTACTTAAATCTAGTGAGCGCGGCTATATTCAGGTGCGCTCAATAGGGCAGAAATTACAGTAGGTTTCCAAGTAAAGATTCAGAATTGTAATTAGGGATCCAACACTGGGATCAGATATCGGTGCGATCCAGGAAATTTCAGCTAGACCAGTATGGACATAATGAGACTAATTTACTGGCTGGTATTGATCCAGAACATCTCATATTATTGGACTTTTATTCAGATTAAGTTGTGACTTACAAATAACAGTTACAGAACACTATTTGACAAAATGTCTTATGTTTGATATGAAAGAAACGCTATTTCAGTCCTCACACTGGTTAATAGTAACTTATGTCCCCTAGGGTATCAGTTGATATCAAGTATCGGTAGACACTTATAAACAAATCGATATCAGAACTGATAATCATACATCCCTAAATGCAATTTTGCTTTTTAAGAACACACACAAAAAGTAATTTATTTATATTAATATAGAGTTTCTGCAAAAGAATTAAGCTCTGCTGCTTATCAGGTTAAATTTTACAAGATGCGAAGCAAAACAGTTCTACAGTTTTGAAATAATAGACTTGTTTCCATTTCAAAGACATTTTGGATCATTGTTGTGCAATGTGAACTATTGATCTACATACTGTATTTCATAGTTTCTATCTAATACATGAACAAAACACAATAGGTCTCTTTCAAAAATGTTAGTGCCATTGTCACAGCTAAGTCTCAGATAAAACTCCAAACTTGTCCGAGCATAAGGCTCAGGTTGGAGGATGTTAGCTTTGTTCGTTCAAAAGAAGAAACATTTAGCTTTAACTCTTTCCCTGCAATGACGACAACGTGTCGTCATAACGAACCCAACCGTAGCCTGCCAATGACGACAATTGTCGTCATAAGCTTTTTTTATATGCGGCGATAGATGGCTCTCTGACGCACGTGTTCGGTGCACCAGTAGTAAACAATCATGTTGCACTTTCATATATCACCACCGGAGTGCAGTATCACATTAGCACAAGGGCGCAGAGGAAGCCAAGGACCGGAAATTGCACGTCTTTCCTGTTACATTAGGCAGCGCAGTCGGCCTGTGTTTAGGTGATCATCCGCATCTAAAGGATCGTGTTTCTTTTCAAACGGATTACAGGCAACACATCTTGGACTAAAAACATTGTTGAGTAAGTTTAGAGCAGATATTTGATCTTTAAACTGAAGAAAAGACGATCCTACTGGACTAGGACTCTGAGGAGAACGACTATGCAGCGAGTCTGGAAGAGAAAAACTAAACCTTTCTTCTGTGAGCGATCCAAAAGTGTCAGAGTAAGTCAAACTACTGTATTTCTTCATGTTTGGAGGGTTTAATAATAATCTTTGCACTGTGAAAGCGTCTGAATCTATAGAATTTGCATCAGAAAGTAGAAAAACTACCGTGATGTCTCCTCGTCTGTAACACAGCTTTGTTGGTTTAAAGATAAAAAAGACACTCGTCCTCATTGTTTAATCACGTGAAGCTCGTATTTTTATCCTAAAGACATATTTCATTGTACTGGCTAATATTCTTTCACTAAAAAGTAGAACAGACAAAAATAACACTGACATGAAGTTTGATTTAGAAAAAGGGCGTTATCTCAAAAGTTTTTCGTCAAACACTGAAATGTAATGAAAACAACGAATTTCAAATGCCTATAAAAAGAGAACGGAATAATGTAGAATAACATTTATTTTTTAAATGAAAGTAGACATTGTAGGTCTCATTTGATGTACAACATGTCATAATTCCAGTTGCACAAGGTTTTTTGTGGAGCTGTGAATATTGCTTAAAATGAGCAAAAAGCCTGGCAGGGAAGGGGGTCAAAGTGAGAATAGGGCTGGCAGTGAAAGAGTTAAACACTACAAGTAAATAAACATTGCTAATACTGGTCCCTTCGAAATCCATGAATCATAGTTGATGTCGTAGAGCAGTCGTGTCGATGTGATCTGGTTTTGAGGCCTGTCCGGGTTGATCCGCTCTGGCTTGTGTCGAGCCCAGACAGACCGGCCTGTGTGTTATCTGTGTGGTCCCGGGGCTCAGCTTTCTGCTCCTGTCCCCTGTCTGCTGCTGCTGCCGGGAACCCCCCTGTGTACCCCCCTTCGTCACTATCCTTACCTGTTCCTGCGCAGTCCATTCAGGAACCCCCCTGTACGCCCCACATTCTCACTATCTCTCCCTAGTCTGCTCCAGAACAGTCACGAAAGCCCCTTGTATACCCCCTACCATCACTATCACCTCTCATGTGCACCCTCACCATCACTAAATTTAAGTGAGTAAAGCAATGTATCTGCAATTTCTTAAACCATATTCTAAACTCTAGCCTCGTTCTAACTTTGCCGTGCAGGTGGATACACTCAGTTTGTCAATGAGCGGTGTGAGTGGATGCCCTTTGACCCCCGAGCTTCCTGGTTTGAGGATCTCGGCGTGTGCAGACAGTGTAACCGGAGCTGGAGCGGTGCTATCAGTTAGCACGTAGCCCTGTCTGCACAATACACACTGCGGCTACTGTGTTCTGCATCAAGGAGACGTCAGCAAGTGTAGGTACTGCTGAGTGTGTGTAGTTACCGTTATTAAATTACAATTTGAACTTAATGCTGTAACATATGCAACTAGCAACTAACAAACGTGACTCGTTCTGTCAGATAAAACTCATCAGATACAAATCCGCAGACATAGCAGGGTTGTGGCTCATTCTATGGTTAATTATACGTAATTTTAGCCTAATTAAACTTGTCATTTATTGTTTATCTCTCTTTAATGCAGTGATAAGGTTTCTACCTTTCAAGGCACTCAAACTGCACTGACTCTAGACAAGGTGGGTTAAGTGTCTTGCCCAGGAACAAAACACAGCCCAGTCAGAAAATATACAACGCAAAGTCACACCTTTTTATGTTAATATACAGTATTATGAAAAGACAAAACGTAAAATAATTACAAATTTTCTTTGGGTTTAACAGTAAATCTTAACCTACTTCAAGCCCTAGCCCTGAACTTACCAAATTTAGGAACTCTAACTTGAAGCTTAAACTTTGTGTTGTCAGTCCCATCTGAGTATTACTCCGGCCTAACTTACTTAGCTTCTGAGATCTGACAAGATAAAGCTTTGACAAACATGTATGTTCATTTAAAACAGGCATGTCCAAACTACGGCCCAGGGGCCCATTTGTGGGCCATTTGGACCCTTTTTTTGGCCCAAATTAGCCATTCTTCTATCGTAGTCAAAAGAACAAACATTCTAGTGTCATATAAACCAAAAATGCATGTTTAATGCCTTATTAAAAAAGTGTTCACTAAAATTAGATCACATTCAAAATTTGAATGATTCATTTCACAGCCATGAATTATTTGGCCCTTCGCTCCATCCAAGTTTCAAAATACGGGCCACTGTGCAAACAGTTTAGACTCACCTGACTCATGAAATGTGACCAATGTATGCATTATACTCAGTCATTCCAGAGTACTGTAACCAAGTTACTTTCACAAGGCAGTAACTAAGTAATGTAACTAATTACATAAACTTCACTTTCAAATAAATAAGATTGAAGAAGCCAAACTTAAGTTTTTTTTTTTTTTCACCTTGTGAACATTTCACACTTTTTTGCTCTATTTTGTTAGTTTCTGCCTTCTTTTGAGACTTGTTAGTAAAAGTATTGTTAGTAATGACATTGTGTTTTCATTACAAAATTGTCCATAATAATCACATTAAAAACAATATTGATGCAAGTTGCAGTGATCACCTAAGACAGTGAAACTTGATAAACTCTTTAAAAAACGTCAACGAATTTCAAGCTGACAAAAGTTCCTGTTGGAGAAGGTTCTTCACACCTAGTTCTTGGTACTTTCACCAAAATAGCCAAACCTTTTGCAATGCTCGACAAACTACTTGACAAACATTCAGACACGACTATTAAAGGTCACTTATATGTCATTTAAATAATGTAGACATTTGGGTGCAAAGTCAGTTCTTCTACTAATCCAAACCACCGCTACTCCTCCAATCCTTGTTCCTCAACCTTCTGTCCAAGTCAGTGTGTTAGCTTTAGCTCCATTACCATCCCTTGTGTCCGCCGTGCCGGTACATGGGGCCGGTTTATTGTACTGGGATAAACATACACGAATCACCAAAGCGCGGACACGGCGTCGGGGGAGGTGCTGAGAAAACAATCATGTGATGAGATCCGAGGTGAGCGGACCAGAGCGGGACCGGGCCACAGCCATAATATACAGGCATGTTTGAGAAGATTTAACAGGGCACGGCCACGAGGAATTCTGCGAGGTGGGGAAGAATGTGGTTTGGAGTAGAGATAATATTAAGAGTGTGTTTGAATGTTCACACTCTAGTTTCTAAAAGATGTTACGTAGGGGTCATGCAGAATGGCTTGTGAAACTGGAAGATGACTCAAAAATTGTGTCTTATGATTTCAAACATGTATTGCGTCTGGTGCGTGGTGCCAAGAAAGATTTTCTTTGGCACTTCATTCTCAAGACAGGCTAGTGCTTTTGCCCCATGTGAAGACCTGGAGCAAGCTAGGTTTAAATAGAACAAGATACTGCTACAGATACACAATTACTGGTAGGGCACATGGTTCTAGAAGTGTCTTTAGTTTCCCCAACACAGTTATGCCGCTACCTGGTTAGCATACCTTACCATAATCCATAATCTAACCCTAATCCTAACCTTCCAACGTGTTCTTATGGATTGCGTGTCAATACCACGCTATGTAAAATAGCGTGTCATGACGATGCTTCTTCCTATTCGTCCGTGTTGATTACACGTCCATTTTCTTGGCCTTGTATAGACACGTATTTTGTTTCAGGACACACAGAAAGTTTAAGCTGAGTTTAGATTAAGATTTTGTTAATATGAATAATAACCTTGTCTACATCCTCCATGTAATGAACTGAGTTAACAAATGCGTGAAATATATAGGCACGCAAATAATAGAAATTGCGTTCATAAGACACGCTTTTTTAAAATTGTGTACCATAGACATGCAAATCAGTGAGAACAGGCAGATGTTCTACTTTCTACTTGTCTATCACATGAAGTGTTGCCCCAGTTCTTTTTTAAGGTGGAACTAAAGACATGCTATTCTTGAGCCTTAATCAAGTGCAAGCCCCAGACCTAATCTTACTCTTACCTCTCTTGCAACTTCAAACCTGAACTAACCTATTCACCTCCAAATAAACCTCCACATTTGGCCAAAACTAAGAAAAGCGTGTCTTTTTTACCTTTTAGCGTGTCACCTCAACATCATGTCATGGACACGCCAGACACTTATACAACACAACACTTATAAACACATATTTGTTTGGTAATAATACTATTTTAATTTCACCTAACCCTCCTCTCCTTATTGTAAAAAAAACTCCATCCTTTGCCATGACCCCATTACACTAACGCTTTAGCCCCCTTTTTTTTGCCTGTCGCCTTATTATAGTTCGCTCCTACTTGTGCTGGCAAAACACGGGCTAATTCAATAAACATTTAGTGCAGGAGGAGAGGAGGAGGAGGTCCCACATGGCAGCTGCAGGACGGCCCGCGCTCCGTCCGTAAAGGGCCCCGGATTAAATGAATGGTTGTGGCTGGTGCTGGTGCTGGTGCAGGGGCCCGAGTGTGTGTGTGTTGTGTAAGTGTGTGTGTGTGTGGGATGGAGGCCTTTAAAATGGCAGCAGTAAAAAAAAAAAAAAGTCATTCCACATCCTCATTTGGGAGAATTATACTGACGAAATGCAGACGTACAGAGAGAGAGAGAGAGAGAGAGAGAGAGAGAGAGAGAGAGAGAGAGAGAGAGAGAGAGAGAGAGAGAAACATACAAATGTGTGGGAGGAGATTAAAATAGTGAACACAGTTGTGGACTTCAGTTGGTTTGGAATTCCCGGCAATGTATAGAAAAAGAGAGAGAGAGAGAGAGAGAGAGAGAGAGAGACAGAATATGAGAGAGGGAAAGAAAGAGCATGAGAGGAGGGACAGAAGGGCAGAAGAAAAGAGAGATGGAGAGAGACAGAAAGAAAGAAAGAAGAAAGAAAGAAAGAAAGAGAGAAAAAAGAGAGAGAGAAGGGAGAGTAAGAGAGAGAAAGAAAGGGAGAGAGAATAACAGAGAGAGAGACAGAAAGGGAGAGAACGAAAAGAGGTACACAAAAGCCCTGTTTCCATAGGCTCGGGTCGGGGCGGTACGGTACGGTCCTATGCTGTTTCCACTGCGCAAAGCGACCCGTTCCGCCCTGTTTGCTGGGTCCATAGCGAGCCGCTCTGAGCCCTGCCTTTACCCAGGACCCTGGAGCAGACCTCAGAGCGGTCCCCCTTTAGGCTCGATGATTGGACAAGAGAAGACACAGGCTCAAGCGAAAACCAGATGGAAAAGAGCAGACAGAAACATGAAATAATGTTCCTCACCTAACGCCGATTTGATCCCTGCCAAACCGACGCATTTCCACAGCTGAAAACTTTATTTGTTGCTCCGATAGACTTAGCAAAGCAAAGCTAGCTCATTAGCATCAGCTGTTTCCTGTTTGCCGAAGCAAAACACTGTAAAAAATTGTACATCCTGTGCGTAATGTGTCCAACATAATCCAGCCTCAAAGCATTAAACAAAACGCGTTTGAAAATCATTATGGAGTCGCAGAGACTTCGCAAAAAAGGTAAATAAATTATAAAAAAGTGACGGTAAACCGGAAGTAGTTTTTTGTTTACACCAGCGTGACTTTCACTTAACAGCGCCACAGACTTCAAATTATTACGCGTCTTTTTGTGAATCGCTCAGATTGATGCCAGGAAGAAAAAGTATAATTCAGGTATATTTTCTTTTTTATTTATTTGAGAAGGCATGTGTAACGTGTGAGTGACGTCAGCTGCTCTCGGAGCAGACCCTCAGGAGTCTGGACCTGCAGTGGAAACGCTCACCATCATTAACATAAGCGGCCCAAACCGCTCCAAAGTGAACCGGTCTGGGGGACCCAGGCTAATGGAAACGTGGCTAAAGAGAGGGAGAAGAGAGAGAGAGGCAGAAAGATAGAGAAAAGAGAGATGAAGGGTTGGACAGTAAAAGAGAAAAAATACAAGGATAAGGAAGTAGTTTACAATAAAGGAAAGAAGGAAAAAAAATAAAAATATAGAGAAGAGAGAGGAAAAGAGAGAACTGAAAGAGAGGAGGGGCAGAAGAAACGAGGGAGACAGAGGGAGAAACGGAAAGAAAGAAGGGGATAGAGAGTCAGAAAAAGAGAGGTGGAGAGAGAGACAGAAAAAGAGAGAGAAAGAGAGAGAGGCAGAAAGAGAGAGACAGAAAGAGAGAGAGGAACAGATGGGTGAAGACAGAACGATAAAGAGATATAGAAAGGAGAGAGGGAAAGAGAGAGAAAGAAAAGCAAAGGGAGAAGAGAGAGAAACAGGAGAGTGAAAGAGAGAGAGAGATATTTTGGAATACATTCAACAATGAAAAACTCTAAATTCAAACGTTTTAATGTTGTTTACTCATCAAAAACACACTACTCTTTCCCCTCTGAGCCTCAGAAAACACTGCTCTAAAATGCCCAGATTTGTGATGTCGTCCAAATTCTCAAAAGCCAAGTACAAAGCAAATATGACATCATATTTGTCCAACAATAACGTAAAGTAATAAGTAGACTTTCTAATGTCACCCAAAAGAACCAGCTACATAAAAACTTCCTTTCACCCTCCCCATTGTATCCCCTCTACAAAACTCCACCATTACCTCCACTTCTCTCTGGAAACTCCGCTAAAATAAACCTTTTCACTCCGGCAACCAGCGGCGGGCGAAGAGGGCCCAGTAAAACAGCGCTTTTCAAAACACTTACGGTGCTAAAAATACAAGCCGGAGTGTGAGTTTGGGCAGCTGGGGCGACGTGTAACGACGGGTCAGTGCAGAGGAAGAGGCTGGCATGACTGTGGTGGACCGCGGGACAGGAACCGTACAGCCTTCCCCGGGGAGATTACTCCTCTGGGCACAGCCAGCGAGCACCTGCGGGCTAAGGCTGGGAAGGAAAGACCCTCACCAACACCGCAAGAGAAGAGAGGGGTATAAATAGTTGGGTACGACTGGAAATAGGCACAAGTGCACTGTAAAAATACAAGAAGGAGTTGGTTGGGAAAGGGAAGCTGCAGGGCTGTTTGGGTTTGGGTTTTCTTCTGAGTCAAAATGGGGCTAGTTCAATTCATTGTTGCGCTAAATGCACAGTTAAATTAATTTGGATCATTCTCTAAAAGTGGGACCATTTTTAAATCTCTATTTATACAGCATGTTTCCACCTTTCATGGCACTCAAAGTGTTTTGCAATCAAGGATCCACTCACCCAGTGTACACAAACACTGAAGAGATGTGAGATGTGTTTTGCCCAAAGACATAACGACAGTCCACTCTTGTCGTCCCACTGTGGCATCTGGTGTTCCAGTGGTCTCCCATCCAAATACTAATCAGGCTCTAACTTACTTAGCTACCAAAATCTGACAGGATCAGGCAGGACTCTTAGTTCTACAACTTTTTCCACTTAATGCTACAATCATCCCTCTAAGCCAGTCTTTCCTAACCATTTTTTGAGTCACAGCACTCTTTATTGCTTAATTTCCTGTGGCACACTACTTATTAAAATGTGGCCAAATCAAGCTCCTTTGGAACATTAAATTATTGAATTTTTACATAGAACATCATTGAATTATTCTTTAAATGCATAAATGGTGATTGACTTTGCCTTCTTTTTTTACTGTAAAAATTGTTTCAAATACCCTCAATTTGTAAATCATTTAAATTGAATAAAGCTAATTTTATAGATTGAAAATAAAAAACTGACACACCTGGCAGCAACTCAAAGCACACTAGTGCTCTCTGGCACACTGGTTGAAAAGCACTGCTCTAAACAATACAAAGTAGCCCAAGACATGAGAAAATTTCATTTCAACTTTTTGATGGAAAAGCTTGTATTCCTAATGCTACATGAGAATTCCTTTATTAGAAAACTGACTGGACTTCTACCTGGCCTTGTTTGTGACAAGTGCAGACTTTTTTTTTTTTTTTTTTTTTTTTTTTTTTTTAGGTGTAACGGGTAAGTTCAACTTACTAAAATGGGTAAATTTAGGGATGGGGCTTGGGATAGGTTAAGATTAGGATCAAGATTTCGATAAAATATATGATACGATTTTTGCAACCACCATAGAAATTAACTGGGGCTGCAACGCGGGGCCACATTTTTTGAAAGACTGTCATCATCTTCACAGTTCAAGCAAATGTCTTAAATGACTAAAAACTTTAGCCTGGACAATCCAAACTACTACAGTATCTCTCTGTATTTATTAATACAACCTGGGATCTGGAGGGAGGCCTGGAAACACTTATAACAGAAAGCTACTTTGAGGTAATACTTAAAAGGTAAATTTTGGGGTCTGACAAAATAAAATCTAAATCTGTTCTAGCCCAGAAATACCCTTTGCCAAAGAAAGTTGGTTAGACCTTGAGTTGAACCCTTATCTTTGCTATATTGATACAAAATATGCAAAAATAAATGTGAGCAAGGCTGAAATGCTTGTAGAAAATAATCTTATTAGTTACATTTCATTTCATCTGCCTGAAGGCTAAAAAAAAAAAAAAGGTTAAACAACATACAAGCCAAGATGCACTCTGCCCTTGACAAAAAAATCTTCATTCATAAAGTATTTTTTTTCTTTTTACTCTGCTCCTCTGCACCAAAATCCGGTTAGATACAGGACACTGGCTGTGGAGAGCCGGTGTGCAGGTTGGTATTGGATACAATAATAAATAGCAACAGACACGGACATCGATTTCGGTAATAACAGGCACAGAGAGAGAGAGAGAAAGAACCAGCCTCGCCGAGTCGTCAGCCCGAGGTCCATCATCTACCAAACAGGACATGCCCGTAATAGGAAAACAGCGCACACACGCAACGCTCCGTGTCCCGGGCTATACGAACGCGCACGCACAGGCAACTTATCACCGAACTGAACTTTGATGCTTGGATGCTCGCTAGCCAGGGAGGAAATATATGTAATTCCATTATTTGTTCACAGATGATGGGACAGTGGCTGGGTAAAAGGGTGCAGGGGGAAAGAGGAGGGTGAAGATCGAAATTGAGTCGTTGTGCTGACGGAGGGAGTACAGTTGTTTATTTATTGAGTTATGATAATTTTCGAGGCCTCGGGGGGAAACGGGGATGGCGGAGGTGGATTGACGAGTGTGTGTGTGTGTGGGTCTGAGGTGGTCCTTCGTCACGGGGAGGGAAAGTGTCAGCGGGCGAGATTGTGCTTTTATTTTTAGGTTTGCGCGTGGGGTAAATAAGAAGATAGACTGGTTTTGGACTAGAGATGTAAAGGTATGAATTCACACTATATTTGTTGTGGATGGATGCTAAAGGTATTGCAGGGAATTCATGGTTCTGTGCGCAACTAAAAAGGTTTTGGAATAAATGTGTAAAAGTTTAAACTCAGAGGTCGATACTTGTGGTGGATAGATGCTAACAGTGTTCATTGTGGATGGATGCTAACGATGTTGGTTGTGTAGAGATACTTAGGTATTGTAGGGAATGGGCTTTGTGGACAAGTAAGAAAAACTGACTTGTTCTGGACTAAAGACATAAAGGTATAAACTCAACCTACAATATATTTTGTGGACGTTATTATGGCTCTTTGCACAACTAAGAGGAGAGACTAGTTTTGCACTGCAGATGTAAAGGTATAAACTTAGGATACAATATTTGTTGTGGACAGATGCTGACGATGTTGCAGAGAATAAGCTCTGTGCAAGTAGCTTATCTTGTTTCTCAAAGCTAACGCTATACCCATTTATTCATGTATCTATCTCTTTGACCACCACTGCACAACTCCAAACTCCAAATAACATTCATTACATTTTGAGATAAGGCTATAAATACACACCAGGGGGTGTCCAAACTTTGTTCAGAGTGGGACGCATTTTTGAAACTTACAGCCTGCAGCGGAGGGCCAAAGAAGTGAATCATTCAAAATATTGACCTAATTTTATTGAACCACTTCACGTTTAATAGAGCCTTAATCATTCATTTTAAGTTTCTAAGGAACTGATATGTTAGTTTTTTTCTACTATGATAGAAAATTGCTAAAATTTGAAATTTTTGTAATTTGGGCCAATCTAGCAGTAAGTCTGAGGGCCAAAGGAAATTGGTCAAAGGGCCACATTATGGCCCGGGCCGCAGTTTGGACATGCCTGTGCCTGATGTACACCAAATTAAGTTTGTTTTGCTAAAATATGTTAGTAAAATCCAATTTAGTATCTTACGACAATTAGAAAAAACTACATTTTGCAATTTGGCATGCTTTGGCCCTAAAAAAAAACCCCAAAACATATATATACATATATAAAAGAGAGAGAAAAAACATACTGGGCACATCTAAAACTTGCATATGCATAGCCTAATAACATTGTGCATATTATGACCAGATAGCATCAAGCACAAATAAGTACAACAAAAATAAGACAGGACCCAGGACTGAACCTTGAGGTACTTCACATCACAACTAGCCATATCAGACATTTACAGCATTGTACAGCATAAAACAAAAACAAACAAACAATGAAGTACTGACCTAGAGCAGTCGATGAGATTTACAAAAAAATCTGTTTTTATGTACGTTTTTTTGTTTAGCTGCCTATCACTGCTTGTGACATTGTGGTCCCAAACATGTCTACTTAAAATTCTCTTTCAACTCGTGCTCTCCTCTTGGCCTCCCGATACGAAGCTAAGGGCTGTGGGGATCTGCCTCGGTGTGAAGTACTAAGTGCCAGTAATAGTTGGACGGGAGCCTAGAGAATCCAATATAAGCTTACAGCTGGAGAAGGTGCAACACAGAGGAGCTGGAGGTGGGCCCAGAACATGAATACACTGTAAAGCTACATCTGAAACGGCCTATATTTAGCGGCTGTTATGGTAAGAGCTGCCGGGAAATATTAGGAGAATGTTGTTGGCTATTATTTCACCTGATCAAGTAGGAATTACATAAGCTTTTTGTTTCCTCGCTTAATCTGTGGTGTATTTGTAGATAATAAATATGCTGAAAGGTGTAAAGGCAGAGTTGCTGCTTTGCAAGTCTCAAGTAAGGGAGACCGGGTTGGGTGTCACATTTTTTACTTTCATTTGAATTTCTCAAAAATAGCATACCTTTACATATGCATTTTAACCCAAGAGAAAGTGTATAGTCTTGGGTAATGAATGAGACTGCCCACTGTCAGCTCTCTAAATCTTAAAACTGCATAAAACTTGCGATGCAAAATGAGCACATACACTTTTATCTGTATCCTCTTCTCGTCAATATCTACAGTTTTGGACGACTTTCATGGTTGCAGAGAAAGTTGTTTTCACAATGTTATCTACGGAAAGAGCATGATCAGATGACAAATGTCATTAAGTCTCTGATTTTAAGTTAGAAAAAAAATATATGTATACATAGTAATCATGCTCCACATCCATTACCTTACATGATGAAGTTACAGCATCATACACACATAAAAGAGAAATATAGCAGAAAGTGGACAACCAAGAACTAGTTTTTCTCCCAAGTAAAATTTTGGACAAATTGCATGTAATATGCTGTCATTAGTCTAGTCATAGTAATATGTCACATCCATTACCTTAATTTTACATCATACACACATAAAAGAGAAATATAGCAAAAGTGGACAACCAAGAACTAGTGTAAAATTTTGGACAAATTGCATGTAATATGCTGTATTTTAGTCACATCTCAACAATATATTTGATTGGTGGCACTATCAATAATTATCAGAAATCATCCTGGGGGCCCCATGAAATCATGTGGAGGGCTACATTTGGCCCCTGGCCCTACTAATTTGAGACCCCATGATTTAAATCATTAGGATTGTTACTTTTACACCTTATACTTGATCTTGATATTTATCAGATTTTCTTCAACATTTTCAAAAACAAAATAAATATGTGCTTTTAAGTAATACTTTCTGCAAGATAAGCTAAACAGACTTTTAACTTATCTTTTTTTAACATTTTTTTTCTTATATTTTTTATTTTCTTCTTCCAAAGTTTAGCTCCAAACTTTTTACTAACAGAGCATTAGCTGTTAGCTTTCAATTCAGAAGAGACACCAAAATAATTGACAATTTGACATGTCTCTCGACCTTTCGGTTAATTGCCCAGCTGATTGATGCAGAACAAAACACAACCTTTCTTGTTCCACTTTTAGAAATCTGCCAATTGTGCACGGCTAACATCGAAGCGTAACTTGGTAAACCCCGTGTGGTCGCGCTCAAAACCTTCCAAGACTGTTACGCAAAAGTTCAGAGGTCAGACCTGAATGAACGGATTGTGGAAGCTAACCTGTGCATCCTTCGGTCATTACTACGGCTTAGCTCCAACAACACATCGGGCGGCATTTGATCATCCGCAAACCTAACAGTCTCATATAACCTAGATAAATATCGTCCAAAATCGAGGCAGCTTTCAAATGATTACTTTTTTTCCCCCCGGCTATATCTCGTATAATACCGCCGTTGTGCTCCCGTACGAGACAAGGGGTCCTTCTCTCGACCCCCTCGGCTAAATCCTCCAGCTATCTTTCAAACAGTGATAGTTACGGAAATTAGCGGTGCAAAAATCCATACGCGTCAGTCATCGCTGGGTTTATTAGTGTCTTTGTGAGGGTTATGAGGAGAGGACAGAAGGGCCCGGAGCGTGGGACTATCTTCGCAGGCGCAGGCAAGGACATGGGAGGTATAGGACGTCCACGGACAGGCTGAGGGGGTAGAGGTGTAGGTTTCGGACAAAAAGTGAAAAGGTGCGATGAATAGTCTGTTGAGAGAATTAGCTTTGGCGCTTAGAATGACACTGGCAGGTTTGTGAGGCACCAAAAATTACATGACATAAAGGGAAAAATAGTCAGAGGCACACTGATTATCAAAAATAAAAGGTTTACCTGAAGCCCTAAAGAAGACATATGCAGTGGTTGAAACATGTAGGTGTCAAAGACTTTTATTTTTGATAATTAGCATGTCTCTGACTATTTCTCTACTGGATCCATGCTCTACGACCTTAGTCCTTTTGGCCGCTATTGTACATGAGATGCAACTGATTAGAAATGAATGAACTCACTGAGGGCACTTTCCACTTCTAATTATTAAATTTTTTTTTAATTACATAAAAGGAAATCAGATTTGTGTTTGTATGTGATCCGGTACACCGAAAACAGTAGATTGGTAATCAGTTTTGTTTTGTCGCGCAAACATTGAATTTGGAAGAAAAAACTCTTTTTTCATTTGCAGTTCTCAATTTACAGGACTACATTACATAATCGAGTTGCGTTCAGTCAACACTAAGAACAGCTGCCATTTTGATCATCGGTCCTCCGATCACCTCTAACCCTTCAGGACACTCCGATACATTCTAGGCAATGCGTCTAAGTGTCTTGTCCAAACAACAGCTTCTCCTCTGTTCGCCCCACTGTGGCACCTGAGATTCTAATAGTCTCACATTCAAGTAATGTCCAGTCCCAACCAGCTGGTTCTGAAATCTCACAGAGTCAGGCTTTGACAAGATCAAAATGTAGGTTTGTACAAAATATCCATGTACTGCTACAGCTTCTGTTAAATTTGCATTGCCTACAAAATTTCCAAACCAGCACACCATTAAACATGGACTAGACGAGTACTAGTCATTTCTTAACGAAGTCTAACCAACATAGGCCAAATCAAGTCAGACCCAAAGCAGCATTAACACCAAAACTAAAATATGGCAAATCAGGTCTACGAATAAATCCTGCAATCAAGAAAATATGTATATTTGTTTTATTTTAAAGATGAGTTTAGGGCCAGATCAAAACTGGCCCACCAGATTGAATAGGCCTGCCCCGGACTTCAAGAGCGGNAACCCGGGCAGCCGCAGCTGACAGATCCCCGAAACCTTCGCGTACACAAAAGCGAGGTGGTGCGAAGGAGGGGGGCAGAAGAAGCCAGGGAAGCTAAGGGTATAATTTTTCGACAATCAGCCCGCTAGCAACAGCAATTAGCTCGAATGCGGCTAGCGTCCCCTGCGCAGGAGACAGGGGGCTGGTCCGGGCCCTTTTCCTTCCCGACGGGGGCTTTCTTGTGGTCGGACGGATGGTTCGGGGCAACGGCGCAGCAAATTTTATAATTTCCACTTCTAAATGGGCCAAGCCGAGTGTCGCGTGTGGGAAATGTATCTGATGGAAGGGATGGAGAAAGTGGGATGTTATGGAGAAGGGCTGGTTTGTGTTGAGAACGAGTCAAAGGTACAACTTTGGATGAGATGATCAAAAGCTGATTTGAATTCCATCATTCAAATCAGCTCATTTTGATTTAGTTTGGTGCGATAGTCCTGATAAATATGTATCGTAGTTTTAAAGAAGCAGTTGCAAATTATGAAGAAATTGACAAATAAAGAATTAAAATTGCAAAAAGTTGTAACCTTACATTGTAAACCTTATTATTGGTTGGTGCTGAAACTGGAGTTTATGGAGGAAACCACTCAGACATGGGAGGAAAGATTCAGATACAGATTTGGAATATTTATTGTCATATTTCTTGTTATTGTCATTGTCACATTGTCTGGCCTGTATGGACGGGTACCTTCTCTTTGAGGGCAGCAGGTGAAAAAGGTGATGCGTTGGTGGTGTTGGCAGGATGTTTTGCAGTCTTCTCAAACAGCGAGTGGAGTAGAGGTGCTAAACATAAAAAAAAAAAAAAAAAACTTCACACAGAAAGCTCTAGTCGTGCGTGATTGAGCGAAACCTTCTTGCTGTAGAGGCGTGAGCGCTATCCGCTCTGCCACTGTGCCAAATGTAATAAAATTAAAATGTTATGAAAAACTTTGTAAAAAAAAAAAAAAAAAAATCTGCAACTGACTGGATTAATTCAACACAAATATTGTCTTGTATTTGAGTGCTGTGGAATCCTATATTGCGATCAAAATAGCGTAATTTCTGGATTATGAGCCGATACTTTTTCTAGAGCTTCAAACTATGCGGCTTATAAGGTAATGTAGCAAAATAATAGATTCTCATAGACTTTCTATTAACAAGTGCGGCTTATATATATACTGTATTATTTTTCTTACTTAAATCTAGTGAGCGCGGCTTATATTCAGGTGCGCTCAATAGGGCAGAAATTACAGTAGGTTTCCAAGTAAAGATTCAGAATTGTAATTAGGGATCCAACACTGGGATCAGATATCGTGCCGATCCAGGAAATTTGCTAGACCAGGTATGGACATAATGAGACTAATTTACTGGCTGGTATTGATCCAGAACATCTCATATTATTGGACATTTTATTCAGATTAAGTTGTGACTTGCAAATAACAGTTACAGAACACTATTTGACAAAATGTCTTATGTTTTGATATGAAAGAAACGCTATTTCAGTCCTCACACTGGTTAAGTTAGTACACTTTATTGTCCCCGTAGGGGTATCAGTATTCCGGTAGACATTTATACAACAAATCTCGATTATCAGAACTGATAATCATGCATCCGCTATGCAATAGCAAAGGTACTCTTTGCTATTCTTAACGCAACTCCACTAATACAATATTAGTAACTTTATTTATTTGTAATCCATAGAGTTTCTCTTTAACAAGAATTTTAAGCTCATTCTTGCTTATCAAGGATATGAAATTATAACAAACAACACAAGAAAGAATGCGAAAAAGGAAAAACAAGTGTTCTACAGTTTGACCAAATAATACGACTTGTTCTCCATTCATATGTACTATTTTGGATCACTGTTGTGGCAATGTGAAACTATGATCTACATTATGTATATTTCATAGTCTCTTATCTTTATTTAGCGCTGAACAACGAAATCAACGATTGAGATCTCTTCAACGATAAATGTTTGTGCCATTCTTTTGTCTCAGATTAAAACCTCCAAACTTGGTCTTCATGCATTAAGGTTCATGTTTGGAGGTGATTAGTGTAGGCTCGCTATTGTCATCGATTCACAGCACAGAAGCAACATGTTACGCTTTTAAACAACTAAATAAACATTGCCTAAACTGGTGCACTCTGAAATTCCATGAATCATAGTTGAATGCTCGTGATGCAGTACTCGTGTCGATTGTGAGGCTTTGTTCGTGGGTGTTTAGCCCCGCCGGCTCTGGCTTGCCTCGTCGAGCCCAGACAGACGGCTTGGTTGTTATCTGTCGTGGTTCCCGGGGCTCAGCTTTCTTGTCTGCCACTGTTGCTGCCGGGAAACCCCCTGTGTACCCCCCTTCCGTCCACTATCCCTACCTGTTCCTGCGCAGTCTCCATTCAAGAAACCCCCTGTACGCCCCACCTATTCTCATTTCTCCTACCTTGTCTGCTCCTAGAACAGTACGGAAAGCCCTTGGTATACCTCCTACAGCAGGCCTATTACAACTTAAGGCCCGCTCGTGTTGCTAATGTTCGGCCCCCAAAAGTCTGATCCGGCCTTCAATTCACTTGCAAATATTACAAAAAAGTATCTTTTTTCTTGATTGTTAGTTAAGTTATGTAAATGTAAATAGTCTATCTCACCCTCTGGAAATAGTGGCCAACTTAACAATATCTTGATGTGTCAATAAGTGTTTAAGTGCAACTCACGCAATTTTTTTAGCATATTCACAGTAGGATTTGTTCAATGGATTTAGTGGGGTTTTAGTTATTGTGTATTTTTCAATCGAATTCACGCGGGTGGATTTTTTTAAAATTAATTTCTCAATGAATTGATTTGTTTGATGTACTTTTCATTTGTAGCAAACAATCCACTCTGCAATCGCTTTTAATTCTGTGGCAGAATCTTGTACCTGAAAAACAGGTCCACACAATGTGATCAAATAAACGATAAAACAGCTTTTATTTTAAGCCTCTTACTCACTACATATTCCCAAAAATTAGTAGTTGGTCAACTCCTTACAGTTGTTAGCCAGTTCCTTCATTACTTTTTTTGTTGGTAGGTTGTAGGTTAGTTTTCGGGTTGTATGGATACAGGTTTTATGCTTGAGGCTCTCAAATAAGCCTTCTATAATCTGAACTGGAGTTTCTAGATTATTGCATCTCCGTTTAGTTCGCTTATATTTAAATATGTGTAGAGCAATAAAAATACACATGTCGACTACAGCGGACTTCTTAAAAGATATTGAGATGTAACTACCGACTCATTAGGCTCGATAGATAGGAATAGTTATGGCTTGGGCTCACCTACACTACGTCTATTAAGGTGTATGTGCACAGTATCCGGTCCCAATAGTCCATGTGATTGCGTGTGAGGTATGGACACCGCTAGACAACTCACAGTGAAGCTGAATTAAGCAATTTTTCTTAAACAATCATTTGCTACAGGAAAGCGTTCTACGCGCTCGCGTCAAACTTTGCCGTGCAGGTGCGCATACACTCGTTGTCGATGAGCCAAACGACTCGGAGTGTAAGAGAGTTCGCATAGCACCCATATATAGAGATCCCGCGCCTCGGCTCTCGCACGCTACTCCGCGCGTCGCTCGCTGAACAAGATAGTTAACAGGCAGCTGTATTCGTGCTCATCAGTTAGCACGTAGGCTCTGTAGTGTAATCAATACACGTACGCCTCTGATGGGCTAACTGTCGTTCCCTGCGTCAAGGGACGTCAGCAAGTGTTTAGTTCCAGGGTAACTGATTTGAAGTATTGTGTTTTGCTCTGACCCCGGTAGTACCTGTTAAAAGCTATAATCGAAATGCTTGAACGCATAGATAATGCTGGTGTATTATCGTATATGCACAGCAAAATATGAGAGAAGAAAAAAAAAAAAAAAAACTCAGATCAATAAATCGCAGACATAGCAGCGTTGCGGCTTATTTCTATTGTTAATATTATATTGTCATTTAGACGCACCAAACTTAACCTTAGTCATTTATTGTATACTCCATCTCGTAATCGCATTGTGTTAAGTTTAGATCTGTACTTTTATGGCTCATTTACACAAGGCGCTTTACAATCAAGGATCCATACTCGCCCAGTTAGTATCATGAACTAGTCAGACATGGTGTTGGGTTAAGTGTCTTGCCCAAGAACAACAACAGCCCAGTCTCGAAAATATTACAACGTGAATGTCACGCCTTTTACGTTAAGTATACTGTTCTTATGAAATAAGCAACTGAAACGGTAAAATATTCACACTTTAGAATTTTAGGGTTGAAGTATGCCTACACAAATTTACTTATTGGGTGCTTAAGATGTGTACATAATCTATAACTGCCCCAACGCCTCGAGCCGACCTCGCAATCTTAACTAGCATTATTATTTAGGAACTTTTAACTTGAAGCGCATAAACCGCACAAAAAAAAATAAGATCATAAGTAAGACAATAATAATATTTATACGTATTGATGCTAAAAAACGATTGCTATAGGTACGTTTTTGACATCTGTATATCTATGTTTTCTCTCAGAGGACTGTGTTTGGTCAAAACGACATCCCATCTGAGGTATTAACCAGGGCTAACTTACTTAGCCTTCGTGAGTATCTGACAAGATAAAGTTTGACAAACATGTATGTTATTTAAAACAGGGCATGTCCAAGCTACGGCCCAGGGCCCATTTGTGGGCCATTGGACCCTTTTTTTTGCCACACTTCCTGCTAGATTGGCCAATATTAGCCATTCTTTCTTTATCGTAGTCAAAAGAAAAAATTCCTAGTTGTCACTATCCAGACCACAAAAGGTACTGCTTTATTGTTTATATAGCACTTATTTAAAATAGGTCATCATAAAAAATATAATATTTCACATTGTAATCTTTGAATGGTACACTTCACAGCTCATGTATTGGTATTGGACCTTTCCTCCACCAAGATGATCTTCTTAAATAAGGGCCATTTGTGCAAACAGTTATTAGTACATCCCGGTGGACTTAAAACATCGAATGCAACCAATGGATGCCTTATATAATAGCTCACGAGATAATGTTCTCAGAGTACTGTAACCAATTACTTTTCTCTGAAACAAGCAGTACACTAAGTAATGTATAACTACTTATAACATCAAGGAACTTCACTTTCAAATATATCAGAGATTGTAAGATAGCAAAGAAACTTAAATGCTTTTTTTTTGCTTACGTGTGATATACGGTTACACACTTTCTTAGCTCTAATTTGTTTTTTACGTGTTCTGGCCTTCTTTGAGTACTTGTTATGTTATACAAAGTATTGTTAGTTAATGGGATCATTGTTGGATGTTCATCAAAAAATCTTGTCCATAATATCCACATTAAAAAACAATATTTGATGCAAGTGCAGTGATCACCTAACGCGGAATCATAACTTTTTGGAACGTCCAGGAACGATACAGGCTTTGAGATATCAGCCTTCAATTCAGCATTCAACTCTGCGGCTCGATGGGGGGTGGGTGCCTATGTCGAGCGCATCCTTAATAGCCGGGGGGTCTTATGGGGGGAAAACTAAACTCGCCCTCGACATTGTTTCCCACATTAACCTGTAGCTGCCACAGAGAAAGGCTAAAGCTAACAGCCAGCAGAGCAAAAGCCATGAACACAGTGTGTCCCAGCATCTTTGGATCGACTGGGGGTCTTTGGCTCTTGTAAGATAGTCTCTGGCGAAAGGTTTCTCCGCATGAAGTTGAGCTCGCCACTCAGCCATGTGGCGATGGGTCACAGGCGTGAGGATTGTAGTGAGATATGCGGGCGTCAGCTTTTTTTGTGACCAGTCGCCCGCCGGTCATTGGCGCGACGGTAATGCCGATTTAAATTCAGCATCGCCGACCCAACCCGGCCCCGGAATAAATGTGTCCTTAATGATGTCGAGGACCCGACTCCAACTCCAGTAACGCGCACACTTAAATACTGCCATAAAACGAGTGTGTTGCCGAGCTGCGGCTCCACGCGGAGGGGTACGTTTGTCTGGAAAGGATGGAGCACCATACAACGTCCAAAAAAAAAATCAAAGAAAAAACGAATTTTAAGTATCGTTGTACAGAGTAGCCTCCCTGGTCCTTGTTTTTAGTACTTCTCGTGTCATCACGATTTTATTTGTGAGAGCGCTTGGGGTTGTTCTACGTAGGGAGTGACGCAAGCGGAAGAAAACATGGATAGGAGAAGTTTCAATGGAATAGGCTTACGCTTGTATTTTTGGGGAGAAGGAGAAAGAGGAGTGCCGGGAGAACAGTTGTTTGGTGCCTAAGCAGAAACTTGATAACTACTTGAGGAGATACACACCCGAGATCTCCGAGCTGACAAAGTTCTTTCGGTACTTTCACCAAAATAGCCCAAACCTTTTCAATGCTCGACAAACTACTTGACAAACATTCAGACATGACTATTAAAGGTCACTTATATGTCATTTAAATAAGGTAGATGTTTGAGTGCAAAGATCAGTTCTTCTACTAATCCAAACCACCACTACTCCTCCAATCCTTGTTCCTCAACCTTCTGTCCAAGTCAGTGTGTTAGCTTTAGCTCCATTACCATCCCTTTGTGTACGCCGTGCCGGTACATGGGGCCGGTTTTGTACTGCGATAAACATACACGAATCACCAAAGCGCGGACACGGCGTCGGGGGAGGTGCTGAGAAAACAATCATGTGATGAGATCCGAGGTGAGCGGACCAGAGCGGACCGGGCCACAGCCATAATATACAGGCATGTTTGAGAAGATTTAACAGGGCACGGCCACGAGGAATTCTTGCGAGGTGGGGAAGAATGTGTGTTGGAGTAGAGATAATATTAAGAGTGTGTTTGAATGTTCCACTCGAGTTTCTAAAAGATGTTACGTAGGGGTCATGCAGAATGGCTTGTGAGAAACCGTGGAAGAGACTCAAAAATTGTGGTCTTAAATATCTATATCTTTCAAATATCTATTGAGTCTGGTGCGTGGTGCCAAGAAAGACTTTCTTTGGCACTTCATTCTCAAGACAGGCTAGTGCTTTGCCCCGTGTGAAGACCTGGAGCAAAGCTAGGTTTCAAATAGAACAAGATACTGCTACAGATACACAATTACTGGCAGATTACATGGTCCTAGAAGTGTTTTTAGTTTCCCCAACAGAGTTATGCCACTACCTGGTTAGCATACCTTACCATAATCCATAAACCTAACCCTAATCCTAACCTTGCCCAAACAAAAACTTTTCCACTTCATCACTACTTTATGAACATCGGGCTTCATATGCTCCAGACATTCAGCATTCAAAGAAAGTTAATTTAGCTTAGGTATAGTTTGTTATAGTTTGTGGAAACTGTGGAAACAAACTCGTCAGTTTTGGTGAAAGATGCCGGTGCCCCGTCTAACCTGAAATGTGTGTCTACACAGTGAACACACAATCGCATTTTCTATTTTCCAACGTGTTCTTATGGATTGCGTGTCAATACCACGCTATGTAAAATAGCGTGTCATGACGATGTTTCTTCCTATTCGTCCGTGTTGATTACACGTCCATTTTCTTGGCTTTGTATAGACACGTATTTTGTTTCAGGACACACAGGAAGTTTAAGCTGAGTTTAGATTAAGATTTTGTTAATATGAATAATAACCTTGTCTACATCTAGCATAGAATGAACTGAGTTAACAAATGCGTGATATAGGCACGCAAATAATAGAAATTGCGTTTTTAAAATTGTGTACCATAGACATGCAAATCAGTGAGAACAGGCAGATGTTCTACTTTCTCCTTGTCTATCACATGAAGTGTTGCCCCAGTTCTTTTTTAAGGTGGATCTAAAGACATGCTATTCTTGAGCCTTAATCAAGTGCAAGCCCCAGACCCAATCCTACTCTTACCTCTCTTGCAACTTCAGACCTGAACTAACCTATTCACCTCCAAATAAATCTCCACATTTGGCCTAAACTAAGAAAGCGTGTCATTTTTACCCTTAGCGTGTCACCTCAATATCATGTGATGGCCATGCCAGACATGCCACATGTCATCACGACACACTATTCACATGGAATAGTTTGGATACACAACAAGGGAGAACATATGTTAGGAGTGTCTAAATCAGGTCAGGTATTAAATTTTGTATGTCGTGCAAGCGAAAGTCCGCATGTCCTGCATTGTCTATGCTCATTGAATGAGCCATAATCTATTGTGAGATGAAAAAAAATTAAAACAAGCAAACAACAGCAACAACAACAACAACAACAACAGGATGTCTAACGCACATGCACAACACAACTTTGTTTGTGTTTTCCATAAATGAATAGTCTTTCACAAACTCTGTTTCTGACCATAACTATATGTCAGTGCCTGATTCAGTCAGAAGATAGGAAGAATGAATATGCCAATGTTATGAAAGGCGTGACAATAAAAAGAAACAGTATGGGCCTCTCCTGGAAGCTCTAGGGCAGGGGTGTCAAACTCAAATGCAGTTGGGGTCCGAATTGATCGGAGTCAGAGTTGGTCGAGGGCTGCATTTTAAAATATTGGCCTACCTATGATAATTCATATGTGACAATTAGGCTACAGTATATTAAGCTTAATATAAACACGTGGCCACATTTATATTGAATTACAATTCAAAATACTGTATTTTGAATTGTACAGTATTGTGCAGAGTGTCCTATATGTAATTTGCTGCATTCTAGTGCATTTTAGGTTTTATATTCACATATCATCAATTGATAACTTTATATATCCATAGGCTTATTTCCATTCTGTCCTTTTTTTTTTTTTTTTCCTTTTTTGTTGTTTTTACACAGAGGGGCCACCATCAATAATAATCAGAAATTTATCTATTCTTTCAATTTTTAATATTTATGACCAAAACATGAAGCAATATAGTATTTCCAAGAAACGCTGATGCTTTTTCTCCCCATTGTAAATAAATAAAAAATGTGTACCAATTTGCAACACCTATAAACACACATTTGTTTGGTAATAATACTATTTTAATTTCACCTAACCCTCCTCTCCTTATTGTAAAAAAACTCCATCCTTTGCCATGACCCCATTACACTCACGCTTTAGCCTCTTTTTTTTTTTTTTTTCCTGTCGCCTTATTATAGTTCGCTCCTACTTGTGCCTGGCAAAACACGGGCTAATTCAATAAACATTTAGTGCAGGAGGAGAGGAGGAGGTCCCCACATGGCAGCTGCAGGACGGCCCGCGCTCCGTCCGTAAAGGGCCCCGGATTAAATGAAGTGGTTGTGGCTGGTGCTGGTGCAGGGGCCCGAGTGTGTGTGTGTGTTGTGTAAGTAAGTGTGTGTGTGTGTGTGGGATGGAGGCCTTTAAAATGGCAACAGTAAAAAAAAAAAAAGTCATTCCACATCCTCATTTGGGAGAATTATACTGACGAAATGCAGACGTACAGAGAGAGAGAAGAGAGAGAGAGAGAGAGAGAGAGAGAGAGAGAGAGAGAGAGAGAGAGAGAGAGAAACATACAAATGTGTGGGAGGAGATTAAAATAGTGAACACAGTTGTGGACTTCAGTTGGTTAGGAATTCCCGGCAATGTATAGAGAAGAGAGAGAGAGAGAATATGAGAGAGGGAGAGAAAGAGCGTGAAAGGAGGGGAGAGAAGGGCAGAAAAAAGAGAGATGGAGAGAGACAGAAAGAAAGACAGACAGAATGGAGAGTAAGAGAGAGAAAGAAAGGGAGAGAATAACAGTGAGAGACAAAAAGAGAGACAGAAAGGGAGAGAACAAAAAGAGGACACAAAGAGAGGGAGAGAGAGAGAGGCAGTAAGATAGAGAAAAGAGAGATGAAGGGTTGGACAGTAAAAGGGAAAAAATACAAGGATAAGGAAGTAGTTTACAATATTTTTATTTACAAAAGGAAAGAGGGAAAAAAATATAGAGAAGAGAGAGGAAAGAGATGATCAGAAGGAGAGAAGGGGCAGAAGAAAAGAGGGACACAGAGGGGAGAAACGGAAAGAGAGAAGGGGATAGAGAGTCAGAAAAAGAGAGGTGGAGAGAGAGACAGAAAAAGAGAGAAAGAGAGAGAGAGAGAAAGAGAGAGAGGAACAGAGGGTGAAGACAATGAAGAGAGAGCGACAGAAGAAAGATGGAGAGAAGGAGAAGAGAGACAGAAAAGAGAGAGAGGGAGAGAGGGAGAAAGAAAGAGAGAGGAAGACAGCAAAGAGGAGAGAATGAAAAACAGAACGATAAAAACATATAGAGAGGAGAGAGAAGAAAGCAAAGGAAGAAGAGAAAGAGAAAAGAAAGAGGGAAGAAGAGAGAGAGAGAAGAGAGAGGCGGAAGAAAAAAGGGAGAACAAAAAGAGAGAATGGGAAGAGTTGGACAGAAAGAGAGAGTAAAAAAAAGTGAAGAAGGTAGTTTACATTTTTTTTATTCAAAGAAGGAAAGAAAAAAAATATAAAAATATAGAGAAGAGAGAAGAAAAGAGATGATCAGAAGGAGAGAAGAGCAGAAGAAAAGAGGGAGAAAGGAAGAGAGCAAAGGGAGGAGTCAGAAAAAGAGAGGTGAGAGAGACAGAAATTGGGAAAGACAAAAAGAGAAGAGAGGCAGAAAGAGAGAGACAGAAAGGGAGAGAGAGAGGAAAAGAGGGGTGAAGACAAATGAAGAGAGCAACAGAAAGAAAGAAAAAAGAGAGAGGGAGAGAGAGATAAAAAGATAGAGAGGAAGACAAAGGAGGAGAGAATGGAAAAACAGAGAACGATAAAGAGAGGAGAGAAGGAAAGAGAGAGAAAGAAAAGCAAAGGGAGAAGAGAGAGAAACAGTAGGAGAGTGAAAGAGAGAGAGAGATTTTGGAATACATTCAACAATGAAAAACTCTAAATTCAAATTATTTTTTATTAATTTTTTTTGCAATAAAGCGGCGAGGTTGCGAGATCCGTCAGCTGCTTGTTGCCATGGAGATGTTATTGCTTTATTTGTAATGTATAGTTTTGCTGTTAAAGGACAAATATGCACTCTTTTTGAGTTTTTAGTCACGTTTTACTGTTGTTTCCTCATCAAAAACACACTACTCTTTCCCCTCTGAGCCTCAGAAAACACTGCTCTAAAATGCCCAGATTTGTGATGTCGTCCAAATTCTCAAGAGATTCTAAAGTACAAGCAAATATTACATCATGTTTGTCCAACAATAACATAAAGTAATAAGCAGACTTTCTAATGTCACCCAAAAGAACCAGCTACATAAAAACGTCCTTTCACCCTCCCCATTGTGTGCCCTCTACAAAACTCCACCATTACCTCCACTTCTCTCTGGAAACTCCGCTAAAATAAACCTTTTCACTCCGGCAACCAGCGGCGGGCAAAGAGGGCCCAGTAAAACAGCGCTTTTCAAAACACTTACGGCGCTAAAAATACAAGCCGGAGTGTGAGTTTGGGCAGCTGGGGCGACGTGTGTAACGACGGGTCAGTGCGGAGGAAGAGGCTGGCATGACTGTGGTGGACCGCGGGACAGGAACCGTACAGCCAGCCCCGGGGAGATTACTCCTCTGGGCACAGCCAGCGAGCACCTGCGGGCTAAGGCTGGGAAGGAAAGACCCTCACCAACACCGCAAGAGAAGAGAGGGGTATAAATAGTTGGGTACGACTGGAAATAGGCACAAGTGCACTGTAAAAATACGAGAAGGAGTTGGTTGGAAAAGGGAAGTTGCAGGGCTGTTTGGGTTTGGGTTTTCTTCGGAGTCAAAATGGGGCTAGTTCAATTCATTGTTGCGCTAAATGCACAGTTAAATTAATTTGGATCATTCTCTAAAAGTGGGACCATTTTTAAATCTCTATTTATACAGTACGTTTCCACCTTTCATGGCACTCAGAGTGTTTTGCAATCAAGGATCCACTCACCCAGTGTACACAAACACTGAAGAGATGTGAGATGTGTTTTGCCCAAAGACATAACGACAGTCCACTCTTGTCGTCCCACTGTGGCATCTGGTGTTCCAGTGGTCTCCCATCCAAATACTAATCAGGCTCTAACTAACTTAGCTACCAAAATCTGACAGGACCAGGCAGGACTCTTAGTTCTACAACTTTTTCCACTTAATGCTACAATCATCCCTCTAAGCCAGTCTTTCCCAACCATTTTTTGAGTCACAGCACTCTTTTTTGCTTAATTTCCTGTGGCACACTACTTATTAAAATGTGGCCAAATCAAGCTCCTTTGGAACATTAAATTATTGAATTTTTACATAGAACATCATTGAATTATTCTTTAAATGCATAAATGGTGATTGACTTTGCCTTCTTTTTTTACTGTAAAAGTTGTTTCAAATACCCTCAATTTGTAAATCATTTAAATTGAATAAAGCTAATTTTATAGATTGAAAATAAAAACTGACACACCTGGCAGCAACTCAAAGCACATTAGTGCTCCCTGGCACACTGGTTGAAAAGCACTGCTCTAAACAATACAAAGTAGCCCAAGACATGAGAAAATGTCATTTCAACTTTTTGATGGAAAAGCTTGTATTCCTAAAGTTACATGAGAATTCATTCATGAAAAAAAACTGGCTGGACTTCTACCTGGCCTTGTTTGTGCCAAGTGGGGACTTTTTTTTTTTTTTTTAGGTGTAACGGGTAAGTTCGAATTACTAAAATGGGTAAATTTAGGGCTGGGGCTTGGGGTAGGTTAAGATTAGGATCAAGATTTCGATAAAATATATGACACGATCTTTGCAACCACCATAGAAATTAACTGGGGCTGCAACACGGGGCCAATTTTTTTGAAAGACAGTCATCATCTTCACAGTTCATGCAAATGACACACTAAAAACATTAGCCTGGACAATCCAAACTACTACAGTATCTCTCTGTATTTATTAATACAACCTGGGATCTGAAGGGAGGCCTGGAAACACTTATTACAGAAAGCTACTTTGAGGTAATACTTAAAACGTAAATTTTGGGGTCTGACAAAATAAAATCTTAATCTGTTCTAGCCCAGAATTACCCTAAGCCAAAGAAAGTTGGTTAGACATTGAGTTGAACCCTTACCTTTGCTATATTGATACAAAATATGCAAACATAAATGTGAGCAAGGCTGAAATGCTTGTAGAAAATAATCTTATTAGTTACATTTCATTTCATCTGCCTGGAGGCTAAAAAAAAAAAAGGTTAAACAACATACAAGCCAAGATGCACTCTGCCCTTGACAAAAAAATCTTCATTCATAAAGTATTTTTTTTCTTTTTACTCTGCTCCTCTGCACCAAAATCCGGTTAGATACAGGACACTGGCGGTGGAGAGCCGGTGTGCAGGTTGGTATTGGATACAATAATAAATAGCAACAGACACGGACATCGATTTCGGTAATAACAGGCACAGAGAGAGAGAGAAAGAACCAGCCTCGCCGAGTCGTCAGCCGAGGTCCATCCATCTACCAAACAGGACATGCCCGTAATAGGAAAACAGCGCACACACGCAACGCTCCGTGTCCCCGGGCTATACGAACGCGCACGCACAGGCAACTTATCACCGAACTGAACTTTGATGCTTGGATGCTCGCTAGCCAGGGAGGAAATATATGTAATTCCATTATTTGTTCACAGATGATGGGACAGTGGCTGGGTAAAAGGGTGCAGGGGGGTAGGAGGGAGGGCGAAGATCGAAATTGAGTCGTTGTGCTGACGGAGGGAGTACAGTTGTTTATTTATTGAGTTATGATAATTTTCGAGGCCTCGGGGGGAAACGGGAATGGCGGAGGTGGATTGACGAGTGTGTGTGTGTGTGGGTCTGAGGTGGTCCTTCGTCACGGGGAGGGAAAGTGTCAGCGGGCGAAATTGTGCTTTTATTTTTAGGTTTGCGCGTGGAGTAAATAAGAAGATAGACTGGTTTTGGACTAGAGAGATGTAAAGGTATGAATTCACACTATGTTTGTTGTGGATGGATGCTAAAGGTATAATAGGGAATTCATGGGTTCTGTGCGTAAGTAAAAGGGTTTTGGAATAAATGTGTCAAAGTTTAAACTCAGGGGTCGATAGTTGTGGTGGATAGATGCTAACAGTGTTCATTGTGGATGGTTGCTAACGGTGTTGGTTGTGTAGAGATACTTAGGTATTGTAGGGAATGGGCTTTGTGGACAAGTAAGAAAACTGACTTGTTCTGGACTAAAGATATAAAGGTATAAACTCAACCTACAATATATTTTGTGGACGTTACTATGGGCTCTTTGCACAACTAAGAGGAGAGACTAGTTTTGCACTGCAGATGTAAAGGTATAAACTTTGGATACAATATTTGTTGTGGACAGATGCTGACGATGTTGCAGAGAATAAGCTAATGCTATACCCATTTATTCATGTAGGCTATCTACCTCTTTGACCACCACTGCACAACTCCAAACTCCAAATAACACTCATTACATAAGGCTATAAATACACACCAGGGGTGTCCAAAATTTTTTCAGAGTGGGTCGCATTTTGAAACTTATAGCCTGCAGCGGAGGGCCAATTAAGTGAATCATTCAAAATATTGCATTTGACCTAATTTTATTGAACCACTTCACGTTTAATAAAGCCTTAATCATTCATTTTAAGGTTCTAAGGAACTGAAATGTTAGTTTTTTTCCGACTATGATAGAAAATTTGACATTTTTGTAATTTGGGCCAATCTAGCAGTAAGTCTGAGGGCCAAAGGAAATTGGTCAAAGGGCCACATTATGGCCCCGGGCCGCAGTTTGGACATGCCTGTGCCTGATATACACCAAATTAAGTTCGTTTTGCTAAAACATGTTAATAAAATCCAATTTAGTATCTTACGGCAATTAGAAAAACTACATTTGGCAATTTGGCATGCTTTGGCCCTAAAAAAAAAAAAAAAAAACATATATATACATATATAAATAGAGAGAGAAAAAACATACTGGGCACATCTCTAAAACTTGCATATGCATGCCTAATAACATTGTGCATATTATGACCAGATGGCATCAAGCACAAATCAAGTACAACAAAAATAAGACAGGAGCCAGGACTGAACCTTGAGGGACTTCACATCACAACTAGCCATATCAGACATTTACAGCATTGTACATTTTGTCTTTTATATAAAACAAACAAACAAAAAAACAATGAAGTACTGACCTAGAGCAGTCGATGAGATTATATAATTAAATCTGTTTTTATGTAAGTTTTTTTTTTAGCTGTCTATCACTGCTTGTGACATTGTGGTCCCAAACATGTCTACTTAAAATTCTCTTTCAACTTGTGCTCTCCTCTTGGCCTCCCGATACGAAGCTAAGGGCTGTGGGGATCTGCCTCGGTGTGAAAGTACTAAGTGCCAGTAATAGTTGGACGGGAGCCTAGAGAATCCAAATATAAGCTTACAGCTGGAGAAGGTGCAACACAGAGGAGCTGGAGGTGGGCCCAGAACATGAATACACTGTAAAAGCTACATCTGAAACGGCCTATATTTAGCGGCTGTTATGGTAAGAGCTGCCGGGAAATATTAGGAGAATGTTGTTGGCTATTATTTCACCTGATCAAGTTGGAATTACATAAGCTTTTTGTTCCCTCGCTTAATCTGTGTGTATTTGTAGATAATAAATATGCTGAAAGGTGTAAAGGCAGAGTCGCTGCTTTGCAAGTCTCAAGTAAGAGAGACCGGGTTTGGGTGTCACATTTTTTACTTTCATTTGAATTTCTCAAAAATAGCATACTTTACATATGGCATTTTTAACCCAAGAGAAAAGTTTATAGTCTTGGGTAATGAATGAGACTGCCCACTGTTCTCTATCTTATTTTGATCAAAAGTTATTGATCTTTGAATATTATTTTGGTTGGTTGTCACAATGTTATGTCAAAGAGTGATCAATGACAAATGTCATTAGTCTGATTTTAAGTTAGAAAAAAAATATATGTATACATAGTAATATGTCCACATCCATTACCTTACATTTTACATCATACACACATAAAAGAGAAATATAGCAAAAGTGGACAACCAAGAACTAGTTTTTCTCCCAAGTAAAATTTTGGACAAATTGCATGTAATATGCTGTATTTTAGTCACATCTCAACAATATATTTGATTGGTGGGCCACTATCAATAATTATCAGAAATCATCCTGGGGGCCCCATGAAATCATGTGGAGGGCTACATTTGGCCCCTGGCCCTACTAATTTGAGACCCCTGATTTAAATCATTAGGATTGTTACTTTTACACCTTATACTTGAACTTGATATTTATCAGATTTTCTTCAACATTTTCAAAAACAAAATAAATATGTGCTTTTAAGTAATACTTTCTGCAAGATAAGCTAAACAGACTTTTAACTTATCTTTTTTTAACATTTTTTTTCTTATATTTTTTATTTTCTTCTTCCAAAGTTTAGCTCCAAACTTTTTACTAACAGAGCATTAGCTGTTAGCTTTCAATTCAGAAGAGACACCAAAATAATTGACAATTTGACATGTCTCTCGACCTTTCGGTTAATTGCCCAGCTGATTGATGCAGAACAAAACACAACCTTTCTTGTTCCACTTTTAGAAATCTGCCAATTGTGCACGGCTAACATCGAAGCGTAACTTGGTAAACCCCGTGTGGTCGCGCTCAAAACCTTCCAAGACTGTTACGCAAAAGTTCAGAGGTCAGACCTGAATGAACGGATTGTGGAAGCTAACCTGTGCATCCTTCGGTCATTACTACGGCTTAGCTCCAACAACACATCGGGCGGCATTTGATCATCCGCAAACCTAACAGTCTCATATAACCTAGATAAATATCGTCCAAAATCGAGGCAGCTTTCAAATGATTACTTTTTTTCCCCCCGGCTATATCTCGTATAATACCGCCGTTGTGCTCCCGTACGAGACAAGGGGTCCTTCTCTCGACCCCCTCGGCTAAATCCTCCAGCTATCTTTCAAACAGTGATAGTTACGGAAATTAGCGGTGCAAAAATCCATACGCGTCAGTCATCGCTGGGTTTATTAGTGTCTTTGTGAGGGTTATGAGGAGAGGACAGAAGGGCCCGGAGCGGTGGGACTATCTTCGCAGGGCGCAGGCAAGGACATGGGAGGTATAGGACGTCCACGGACAGGCTGAGGGGGTAAGAGGTGTCAGGTTTCGGACCAAAAAGTGAAAAAGGTGCGATGAATAGTCTGTTGAGAGAATTAGCTTTGGCGCTTAGAATGACACTGGCAGGTTTGTGAGGCCACCAAAAATGAAATGAAATAAAGGGAAAAATAGTCAGAGGCACACTGATTATCAAAAAGAAAAGGGTTTTCCTGAAGCCCTGAAGAAGACCTATCAGAATCAGAAAGCATTTATTGCCATTGTCAGTGAACAAACAAAATTCACAAACTAGGAACTTGCTACGATGCTAATGTGCAACATATAACACATAAAACAAAATTAAGAATGAAAAAAATAAAAAAGGAATAAAAATAACAACAAATAACAACTATAGTACAAATATTTAAGATATAAAAAAATCAAATATAAGGGCAAGCAAAAATAGGCCAAAAAATTATACAATGGTTGAAACATGTAGGCTTCCCGCACTTTTATTTTTGATCATTAGCATGCCTCGAGCTATTTCTCCACTGGATCCATGCTCTTAAGACCCTTCTCAGACTTTTGGCTATCTGTCCATAAGGTGAAAGAATGAACCCACCGATGCACTTCCACTTTCCACTTATTTTATTTTTTTTATTAAATAAAAGGAAATCAAATGTGTGTTTGTATGTGATCGGCACATCAATAACAGTAGATTGGTAATTTGTAGTTTTGTTTTGTAGCGCAAACATTGAATTTGGAAGAAAAAACTTTTCAATTTGCAGTTCCCAATTTACAGGACTACATTACATAATCGAGTTGCGTTCGGTCAACACTAAGAACAGCGGAATGACAGAAGAACAGCTGTCAGTCCTTCCGATCACCTCATCAGTGCGTTGAAGTGTCTTGTCCAAACAACAGCTTCTCCTCTGTTCGCCCCACTGTGGCATCTGAGATTCTTGTGGTCTCACATTCAAGTAATGTCCAGTCCCAACCAGCTGGTTCTGAAATCTCACAGAGTCAGGCTTTGACAAGATCAAAATGTAGGTTTGTACAAAATATCCATGTACTGCTACAGCTTCTGTTAAATTTGCATTGCCCTACAAAATTTCCAAACCAGCACTCACCATTAAACATGGACTAGACGAGTACTAGTCATTTCTGAACGAAGTCTAACCAACATAGGCCAAATCAAGTCAGACCCAAAGCAGCATAACACCAAAACTAAAATATGGCAAAATCAGGTCTACGAATAAATCCTGCAATCAAGAAAATATGTATATTTGTTTTATTTTAAAGATGAGTTTAGGGCCAGATCAAAACTGGCCCACCAGATTGAATAGGCCTGCCCCGGAGCTTCTGTAGGGTAGTAACCTTCCAACCAGCTTCTATGAACTACAGGGATGTTCGCTGAGCCAAATCTGACATCACAATATGGGCGTGGCTGACAGAACCAAAGCTAGCTCCCATTGTTTTTTCCAGTCTAATTGCCAGAATCCAATGCTTTCTTCTTAATGTGGTTTTTTGGGAACACAGTAGAGGCTGCATCAACTACTTCTACTCATTTGCGACCTCCTTCATTTGCTTATTAAAATCCCCTTTCTGCAAAACAAACAACAACGATCCTTCCTAATACTTCTGTAGCACTCCTCCTGTTCTTGATTCATCCACATGCACTGGCTGAAACCCCTCTCCCGTCTCCGATGCCGGCCCTTTCAGCGCTGTCCGTCTGTGCGTGGCAGGGAAACATATTAACTTTGCAGAATTGAGTTGCTAATAGATTTCCTATCAGGCACGCAGCTCTCCGGCAGCGGGACTTTGTCATTGGGAGGCTGCCGCGGGTCCCAAAAATCCCTTAATTACATTGTAAAGACAAATGCAGAAGAAGTGTGGTAACCCAAGCCGGCACAGCTGAGGGGAATGGACCCAGCGAGCGTGATGACAATGAGAAAGGAGAATGGATTTGGGATTTTAAATGCGTTTTGGAAGTGTATTAGTGAAGCATCAGAGTCAATCTAACTTGTCATGTTTTTCTGTTTATGGCATTGTTTGGTGTGATAGCACAATATTTATCATGGATTTATATAGGTCAAGTTGATGTTTGTGGCAGTTATACGTACAAGAAGTCCTTCGCTGTGTCATCAAAAAGCAACATTCCAACAAAAACGCGGTACAATTTGCCTGGATCCACGTCACGCTTTTGCAAAGAGTGGGTCTGGTCACCACGCCTGCATTTCAGATCAACTCCACAACGTACGCAAGGGCAATCAGTTCGTTTATTGCGTGACGCAGATGAACAAAGGAGCTGATTGGTCTTCTGTCATTTAGAACAAAATCGAACGTCACTCACCTCACATATTTTTTGCTTCGCTCAATGATTCTGCAGAAATTCGCAATGTTTTTCAGTTCCACATAATATATTTTTTATTTTTTTAGCTGCCATATTGATTTTCATACGGGAGACAATGCATGGTCCTGATTGGCTAACTAATCTGTCAATCACACCCATGAAATTTGAAAGAGGGACACGGTGACCAGACAATATATGTTTATACGACACAAAAGGCTCAGTTGTCACAATATTCAGGTCAACAGATGGTTGGCAGCTAATATTAATATTTTGTTTTAATACAAAATGGTAATGAATCCAGTCCAGGCCTATTCAGTACAAGGCCTGGGGCCAAATCAGGCCCTGCAACTAATTAAAGCCGCCCAAAACCAACCTTGTTTGTTTGTGTGTTTTGTCTGACTCCTCTTCCCTTCTCTTGGTGTTTTTGTACACCAGGCCAACATTGTAAATACAAATTTGTTCCTAATTTTTTGCCTGGCAAAATACAGATAAATAATGACCTTCCAAACACTATAAAATATATATTGTTCTTATTTACTGTCTTGAGTCTGGGTATATCTCATCTTGTAGCTCTACTTCAGCATCCAAATGGCTTTTATATTTTTACACAAAATTCCAAACGACATTATTTTAATATATTATCTATTGGAAATGTGTCATGTAACACCAAACGTATGCACCTTTGGCCCATTGGTCATTACCCACCAAAAAATGTGTAAATCGGGGGAAAAAAAGCTGAATAGCCCTGGTCGACTAAAAAAGTATTAAACTAAACAATGCATGAACAATAAAATCATATTAATATGAAAAAACATAAAAAAGACATTTTCAAAATATAAAGTCGTGCAAAAATAAATAAATAGATAAATAACAGTCCAGTACAGACCATTTCCCAACTGAGCTGCATTCCCATCCAGCTAATATAATCCACAAACAAATTCACCTTCAGCTTGTACATCTTGTGACCTTTCCCTCTTCATCCTCGCTGCCCTCTCTGTCTCTCTCTCTCCCTCCCGCTGTAGCTCTGTACCTGCCCGGGCTCTCCAGTCGCTTCACCAGGGTGGTCCGGGCCAACTTTCTGTCACTGAGGAATGTAATTAGGCCGAATTAAAGTGCGTGAGGCTCTGGGAGGTCAGGAGGAGCTGGCAGGGTCAGGCTGGCCCACTAACATGTCTGTCCCAGGCTCTGCTCCTCTCCTCTGGAAGCATATGATCCAGCCGGACGGGGTCAGGGTGAAGTGTCATATTTAGGCATTATTCTACACACTGAGAGGTGCAACGATAGAGGCTGTTAAAATAAAAAGCGGAATAGTGTATGTCAAATGAGCTGAGAATACTGGGTTTGTAAACATTTTTAAGTCTTTATCAGGTGATTTTAGGTTTCAAGTTACTAAAATGAGTAAGTAAGTTTAGGGGTGAGGGTTGGGGTAGGTTAAGATTTACTCAATAAACCCAAAGAAAATGTGGCCACGAGGCTTCAACCAAAATTTGTAGTGGTACGGGTATTTACGTTTTGGCTTTTTGCAACATATTGGAGTAAAAAACGTGTGAAACATGCTCATCAAGACATTTTGTTGTATATCTACGTTTTCTTCAGAGACAGGTACCCCAATATGAGTCACTGAGCTAGACAGATATTTTGAAGAATAATGTTGGAAAAAGGCAAAACCTCACTGACAGCAGGCAGCAAGTTTTTTTTCTGGTACACAAATACCCAAACTTCTGTGTTTTTCAAGAACAAAAAAGTTAGCATTTCTGCTAAAAACGCCAACAAAATGTCCCTTCTCTCCAGATGGAACCCACCTAATTCCGCTGTCCTTCGAAGGTCCGTCCACTTTTTCTTGAAAAATTCCTGTTCACTATGTGTCCTTCCTCTTTAGAGTCAAATCATCCATTCTGGAATGAATCAGGCTCAGTTTCAACTGTATACTGACAAATCAAAATATTTTAGGTCCCTAAAGCTCATTTGCAAAGCAATGGTCAAACCCCAACATTTCTTGATCTAGTGTCATTCAGGTCTCAGCTGTCAACTCTGGCTTTACCAGTATTTACCAAAAACAATTTAGGCGGAAACTAGATTCTGTTTTTGTTTTTTTTTTTAGAGAAAGTTCTCACTTCTGATCAGAGCCTGTTAGTCATCAGAAGCTAAAACTGGGATGCAGCTTACAAAGACTCCAGCCTTTTGTTTGTGCTCCAAAGGTTCAGAATTTAGTTCAGATTTGTACCGCTTTAGTAAAAAAAAAAACGTCGCTAATATCGCAAGAATCCAATTGATAAAGCCAGGTTACAGAAGTATAGCTTTTGTCTTTGTCAAGTGGTAAAATACAGCAGGAAGTGTTTGATTTTACTTGGATGCGATACCTCTGTAACATCAGATGCACAATGGGAAGTCCAGCCTAAATTATCATTGTGTTATCGTGACAAGACTTCACATTCTCACCCCAAATTACATTGAAGGTGATTCCTTTGACGACAAGATTCAAAAGCAATGTCTAAATAGAGACCACTTACCATTTAGAAAAAAAGAAAAAAGCACATGTAACAACTCAATTCTAAATCACTCTTTGGTGGGAAAACCTGTTCTTTTTCCCAACAACAAAAAACATTCAGAGCAGAGGATAGTTTGGTCTGAATGGTGTGGTCTCGCTCCTTTCATTACAGCACTCACAGCTGGGTGGACAAACTCAAAGTGTGCTCTGACGGGGGATTCCCACTGTCATTGGGATACTCTCTTTTTCTCTCTCTCCCAGACCTCTCCTCTCCTCTCCTGGGACTTGCACTCGTCTCCTTGTCTCCTTCTTCCCTTCATTCATTCCTTCCAAGATTTTGGCCTTTCCTTAAAATCTTTGGCTCGATTGCACGGCTCTCAAGTCTCCTCAATCTCAACTCTTTATCTCGGGCTGCTCTTTCATGTCGTGGGCATTTTGTTCGTCAGTGCTGGAGACTGTGAGCGTTGGCGTAGCTTACTGTGATGTTTGCAGAAGAAGTATGCATAAATATTAATATATAGATTAAAAATATGTATATTATTAATTATTTTTTCCCCCAACAACTTTCAGCCATTCCAAATTGTTTAGAACTCAACTCAGAGTGATGTACATATAGTATGAGCCAGTTTAGGATCAACTTTGTAAAGACGTGCTCTAAGATAACTGAAGTCAAACTTAGACTTACACTCTCTGTGGGAGGAGCAGGTCTTATGTAAAGCCAAAAGCATCTTGAGCCAGCCTCAGAACCTTTGACTTCTTCATGATACCTTCAGGGCATCGGTTTTAACATGGAAAACTAATTGTTTTTCCAGTTCTTTTATGCCCTCTGCAATGAATTGTTGAATTTCAATGTTAGTGTTCACTGATTTGCATGCATTTATCTGTATTTATCTGTATTAGAACTGTTGTGTACTTAAAGAGGTGAACTCAATGATGTTTTGAAACTGTGGAATGGACTGACACAATTTGTGTGTTTTGAGCAAATGAATTGTCCTCTGGGATCAGTAAAGTTTTCTGAATCTGGATCTAATATGGGTTCAGCTGTTACAAGTTTCATACAAATTGTATAAAGCAGAAAATATAAATGCATGCCCACTAACAGATTCCGTGAGGAGAACTTAACATTGAGAGTGAATCCGAACAGCTTCATCACTCACTGCTCAGCAACTACAATGGCAAATGTTAACGAAGAAGATATATTTTGCAAACTATAGATTCAGAAACAAAAATGTTTTAAATATATCCAATAGTGCTTGTCAAGGTCCCTTTCGTACCGAAAGACCCGATTCGTACCTTTAGCCTTACTTCTTTTATTCTTATTGAAATTTTAACTAAACACAACAAAACTAAACTGTTAAACAAAAATCCTCACAGATTTCAACAAAGCAAATGATTGTAAAATGAATTTTTTACAAGTTAAAGCGTAAATGCCTGATTAAGCTAGTTCGGCTGCTATCTGCTAGCTTAAATGGCGATAAATAAAAGTGCCGTTTTGGGTTTTCTATTGCAACTTTTGCCAGATACATTCATAAATAATATAAAGAAATAATATTACTGTACACTTACAAATAATGTTTAAAAGACATAATTTCGGTCTGCGCATGCGTAGAAAAGGAACGATGGGTCTTCCGGTACGAAAAGGGGCCGCGACAGTGCTACCAGCTTCTGTGGCTAAATGCTAACATGATGCAAGCATTTCCTGTTGATATTTACAAAACGTCAGTTTAATTTTCTGAAATAACTTCACTTCAAAAACCCCCATTACAACTCAGTTGTGACTCAACTTGAAATATCTGTGTATAAAACACACTTGCCAAAAACGAGTGACAAAGTTGCATATGCCAAAGACTTTTCCCTTAAATTTCTCCCACGTCAAGCCACACCCCCAAATATAACTCATTACCAACTGTGTCTATGCATTCCTAATCAACATAGTGACCTCTCTTAACTTCCAAATCCTTACCTCTGCTACCAATCTATAAAAGAACGTATTTTATTGTTCTTGACCTCACAAACTGAGAGAAGTGTGAATTCCTATGCAATCTAGCCACTGCTAACACAACCCAACCCTCTTCCCCATTCCCTTCAGTCCAGACATCTCCTTTCCGCTCCCACTGTCTCGCACTGATGAGATTGACAGGCTCTGAGAAGTGTTTCTGTCCAGCTCTTTGCCTTAAGGCTAAAGCCAAGTCCGCTGAGGTCCAGTGGAAATCTAGAGAATTGATAAAAAAAAGAAACAGACAATTCGACAGACATTGTGAATTTAATAAATGCACTTGGGAAGATTTTTTACATCTGCCGTCTCTGGTCAAAAAGAACACTAAAAACTCTGTGTCTTTAAAAATGTCTGTAAAACTAACTAACCTCTAACCCTAACCCTAACCTCAATCTGTACAAATCCTATCGGTAGCCCTAATCCTAACCCTAAAATGACCGAAATCGGCAGTTCCCTTTTGAGAAGTCACAGACACAGCAAAAGCACCATCCCTTCTGTTTACGGGAGCAGCTGTGTGGAATTACAGCCATGTCAGGTCCCAGACAAACCCCATTTAGGCCCGGCGTATAGACTTTGAGACCATAATTACATGCTGAATGTATAGTAGAACGCACAGAAATAGACAGAGGCCGGTGACACAGCTCTAAAAGAAGGGACTGGTCCGGGGAAGACGATCCAGATGTCATGGGAACATCTGTTTTGATAGATATTATGGAGATGGGGCATGGGTTTTGGTTGTTGAATATGAAGCATTGGGGAAAAAAACCTCAGGGAATTCATCTTATCTGAATGGAATGGAATAAAATAAAAAGGCAATGTGTTCTTGTTTTGCATGTTTTTAGTTGGTTGGTTGTAAGACATTTCATTGACTTTTCTAAAATACAATCACTAGAATACACATACATGCAATTGAGCAATGCAAACCAATCGAGGGATTATTGGTCAACCTCTCTTTCTTCTTTCTTCCCTTGTTCAAGTCCACCGAGATGACTGTTGTTGTGATTTGGGGCTGTATAGAAATAAATTGATTTGATCAGTAGAAAGAGATGCTGTCTGTCTGGAATAGCTGGGGAAACTTCTTTGATAAAAACAACAAAAGCTAGCTGTTTGTATCGGGAGTTTTCCTCGCCGTTTTTTCACTCACATGAATGTAACGTTGTAAAGACAAATTTCCTACACATATGTTGATTTTTTAACTTTTGTTTTCGCACATTGATAAACTTTTGTAGTTAGCTGACAACAGCGCTAGCTAGCGTTGCTGCTACAGCTTGTGTCAATCAGCTGCGGCTCTTTAGCGCCTCTACATATACAGCTCAGCCAATCCTTATAACAAATGAGATATCACCAACTTCTTTTTCAGGTTTGTGATGGCTGAAATGCTTTATTATCTGATGACAAAGTTGATTTCTCAAATTGTGTCTAGCTTTGTGGTCATTGTACTACATTACCCTTACATGTCATTATTATTAACTAGAGACGTTAAAGAAATTTGAAAATCTTTTCAGTTTTCACATCTTCCTAACTTCCATAATTAATCATTTCCATAATCATGTATCGTGATAAGTTTATCACGGTACATAATTATTAACCACGCCTGTTTCATTTTTACATAAACATAATACTTAGGGCCTGATTCATCAAACCTGGTGCTAAATTCAGTATATTTTGTATAGTCGGTGTGACACAATAGCGTGTGAGACCTAAATGTCAGTTGTGTCCCCCTAACCTATTTTGTACATCAGCAAATGCGTCATAAATGAGGCCCTTTGTGAACATACTTAGGAACAGTGACTTCAACAAAAATTATTGTAAAAAAAAAAATCTCTCATATGTGACTAAATCTGTGTTAGTGAGCACTTTGTTTAGCAGATATAATCCATCCCACAGTAGCACAGGTGTGGCATGTCAAGATGCTGAAAGCCAGGATGAAAAATGCACAGATGTGCCTTGGGCTCGGCACTAATGGAGTAAGTTTTGAAACCTACACTGTATCATAGGAAAAAAAAGTTACCAACACCAATCTACTACCTGAAATGAACTATTGTATTATAAAGAGATTTTAATGGCTGAAAAGATATACCTGGAGAACTCCTATGAATCTTCGGGCACCTCAAATTCGAGTCACCTCATTCTATCAGTTTGAGGATAATGCTTTCATCCTTTACTTCAATCTTTGTTCATTTTGAGTCTGTAGAAAACCTATAAGAAGTAAAACCTACATTGCATTGCCTACGTTGACGAGATGTGACTTAAGCTGTGTCAAGCGACTTTGTGTCAACCACTTTTAAGCCTCCTGGTGGCTCTTCATACATCTGCACTGTCTTTCTATCCCATAAAACAGTTCCACGTTACACAAAAAATCCCTCCTGAACGCCCATCCCATCTCCAGATCTGATGGGTCGCAGCGCATGTAAGTGGACACCTCCAGCCTCGGCGATGAAGATATATTCGTGGCCATGACTTGACGTGCGGGGGCTCTACCTTAACCTGTGGTACAACATCTGCTTTCCATCAGAAACAGAGAGGCATAAGGCTACAGTGAAGGGGGTAGTAAAGGGAGGGGTGATGTTCAATTTGGGTTTGATTCAATTACTTGCGCCGCGGCGGAGGGGAACATTGGCCCTTGGGTGTCTGGCCTTCTCCGGTCCGCGTGCTTGGGTTCCCTGGTTCAACGTCGGGGATGTGTGTAGGTTTTATGTGGGGTAAATGGGAGGTTTTTTTGGGGGCGGACTGCTGACAGAAGGGGTTGGCTAGCTAGAGAAAGGACCAGCTATAGGACTTGGATATGTTGGAATGGAAGGTGGGGTCAAGAAAATGCACCTTTCTCATCTAACTTGTACAAGCAAAAACTGTCTAGCAAATGCCACTATGATCCCTACCGATACGCTCATTCCAGTCACTGCAAAAAACGTAGCTATACCCCAAAATGCCAAAAAAGTATGATAAGCCCTTTTTCACGTCTTTTTGTGTAGGCTACAAAAAGCCAAAACGTAAAATAATAATAATGAATTTTGGTTGAAGCCACGTGGAGACATTTTCTTTGGATTTAACAGTTACATCTGAACCTACCCCAAGTCCCAGTCCTGAACTTACTTGCTAAACCCAAAGAAAATGTTGCCACGTGGCTTCAACCAAAATTCATATTTAGCCTACGTAAAACAAAGGCGGGAAAATGAGCTTATTTGTACGTTTTTGACAATTTATGGTTTTTCTACTTTTACCTCAGAAACCGTGTTGGATACAATGCACTACAAAGTAGAGGTAGTCTATACTATGTTCAAGGCGTAGAGAATTCTTGCGTTGAGTGGTTTGGGCCCAATGTCACAAGAAAGCTTACCACAACACAAAAACAGCACATTTTGAGCACAATTTCAGGCCTTTTTACGTTACGCCGTAACACGATATGAAAAAGCGCAAAATGGCACTAAAACTTCATAACATAAAAAACAACAAACAACAGTTTTGGTTGAAACCACGTGGGGACATTATCTTCAAGTTACCAAAATGTGAAAGTTTAGAGCTGGAGCTTGGGGTAGTTTCAGATTAGGATCAGGATTTTGTTAATATTCATAAATAGGAACTTCTCTTTACAACCAACATAGAAATGAACTGCAACGCAAGGCATATTTACGCAAAAAAAGTCGTCAACTCGTACTAATCAAACAGAATTGTTGTGGTGTATTTACGCTCTCTTGTCAGATCGGGCTCTTTCAAGATGTACTTCTACAATTATGACTTGGTATTTAATCTGTTTATGTAACTGAAGCATCATGTTTGGCTGAAATTTAGTCGGATAAAGCTATTAACTACTCACACATATGCATTTCAACGCAATTTTAAGGTTTTCTGACTTGAAATTTTTACAGACCTCTATTTTAGTTTGCTGTAGGGGCCGCAAATTGGTTACATGGTTATTTTGGAGATGCCAATCCGAAAAATTGAGGAACCCCTGCTGTAAGCGCAATCATCTCCTTTTCTGGGGCAATGCTGGCGCACTATATTGTAATCGTAAGTTATAATATAATACATGGCGGTTTCTTGTAAAGATATAAGTATTATATGAGATGAGAATATTTTGAAATCGTCACATGGATGTTGACTATGGACAAAAAAAAGCTTTGTCTACATGAGCTCAAACCAGCCTCCCATTTCCAGCCAAACCACCCATGCCGTCGTTTTCAGAAGCGTGAGGAGTGAGAGGCTAATCTTATACAAACTGAAGCTGTCAAGCAGTCAAGTTTCAAAAGCAAATCAATGACAGATGAGACGTGTCAAACAACATCTGCGAGTAAAGTCCAACATACATACTGTATATTATTATAGGAAGGGTATAGAAAGAAACAGCTAGACTGAAGCAATATTTGAACAGTATTTGTGTATCTTAGATGGGCAAGCTTCTTTTCTAAGTCTGCGGGCAAAGAAGCGGCAAGTCTCAAGTCTTGACCTCACATCTACAGTCCCAAGTCAATGATTCACAAGTTTGAGTTTCCAGATCAAATGATTCCACAATATGTAATTAAACTTACCAAAGCAAGATAGAGAGGGTTAATACCAGTAACATCCCAGACAAAGAAATACACCTCTGTGAAGATAAAACAACTGATGTACCAGAAAATGTACACTGTGCACTTTCAAAGCTACAATGTTGTCATAGTGAGATAACAGTTATACTTTAGTCAAGAGAAGGAGCATTACAAGGAACAAAATAATGACCTTTTGAGGAGCTTTAATCTGGGTGTAACATTGTTTCTTCATCATATGTTTAGCCATTTGTAGCTTCCTATTATTTATGTATGTTTCATTATTCTATTCTCAGAGAAGATGGCTCTACTATATTTAGCTTTGCCCCTCAGATAACACACAGTTTAAAATTTGCTCACTTTTTAGCTTCGTATTCCTTCATTTTGAAGCACTTTTGACAACTCTCAGAAGCCAGGGGGTTGATGGGTGTTGGTGTACTAAGAGAAGCTAGCACAGGCTGCAAAAACAAACAATAAACAGCTTTCTAGGTTTTGGTGGAACAAAAATGTCCGAGGGCAGAGCTTGTTCACCCAACCTGTCTGTTTTTGTGGACATATTTTGGACAAAATAATTTGCTTATTATAGAGCTCCTGCAGCCACGTGACTACCATCACGGAAGTGACCCTACTATTGAATCTTTTGGGAAGAAATCGAAAATTTATCTTGTGTGGTTTATCCTCAGCATTAAATAGACTGTAAGGAAAACTATAGTCTTAAAAGTGACTGCCAATGTTTATCTGAGTTGTTTTTGTGGCCAAAAGTTGATTTTCACCAGTTTAGAAGCATAAACCACGCTCTGAATTTTCTGAACATTTGATTCACTTTTCATCTTCTTATCCCATCAAAGCGTTTCCCTGAGGAGCCTTATGTGCATGATTTTTGTAGTATTTCAACACAGTCTCACAAGAAGGCGTACATATAGCGCGTCACAAAAATAGCGTATTTTTAGCACGATATCAGTCCTGTTTTGCGTACTTATGTTACGCCGTACATATAGCACGATATGAAAAAGCGTAAAAGTGACACGAGATTTCACAGCGTAAAAATGCCACGTGGAGACGTTTTCTTCAGGTGAAACGTCTAAGTACAGGCAAAAAGTTACTAAAATGGTTAACATTAGGGTTGGGGCTTGGGGCAGGTTAAGATTAGATGTAGGATTTTATAAATTTTCATAAATAAGAACACATCTTAACAACCACCATTGAAATGAACGGGGACTGTGACGTGTACTATAATTACGCAAAAGAGCCTTAAACTCGTGCTAATCATACGCAATTTACATGTTGCGTTATGTCGTGGTATATGTACGCTTTCTTGTGAGATCGGGCTGAGTATTTAGGGGAAACCAAAGCACCTGGAGGAAACCTACATGGGCATGGAAAGAACAAGCAAACTCCACATAGAAAGGCCTCGGGTCACCTGGAAATAAAACCCAAGACCTTCTCACCCTAATTGTAAAACACAAAATTGACCTTAGAAATATATATATATATATATATATATAATATATATATATATATATATATATATATATATATATATAATATATATATATATAAAGGTTCATTGACTTCCTGTTTTCCATTGTAAAAACCTTGCATTTTACAAGATTACATTTTAATAGAGTTGCTCTTTTTTTTTTAAGACAAATAGATATGTGGTAGGTGATAAGCAATGACGTATCAGCTTACTTGATACTACCAGGTGATACAAATATTTAAAAAAGGTACTTCCTTGATAGTATCAAGTAATTACCTGATAGTATCACGTAATTACCTACATAGTTTACATAGTTACCATGACATTTTGTGATACACCAGAAAAATAAATAAAGTAGAGATTAGCAGTACTGAGCTTCCACACAACTGTTAGAACATGGTTATAAACAAAAATAGAAAAGTGAATTTTGCATAATAAATCCTATTAATTACTGTATAATCATTACAATTGTGCTTTACATTCTCTGGCACATTGCTTGTTGGCTATAGCTCATGGATTGTGACAATAATGCAGCAGTTTTTGATTGCATTGACTGACAGACAATAAGAATTACAAAGGCGGCAACATATTACCCAGTCTTCCTCTTCCAAACGACTCTTGCTTCATCTTCACACACACATTTGCGGTTTGGTGAAGCTTGGCATTCGACGGCGAATTCACTTGGTTCAGATTAGAGACCATTACTTTGTTTATAGACGCAATATACCGACAGAAACTCCGATGCCAGATGATGCCGTTCCCCAACATTTAACAAGGGCTTAAACCTGTTATGAGTTTAAAAGGGCAGCAGCGGCGACCGCAAAAATGCGCTGAGTGCCATGATAGCAGGGTGGTGAGGCTGTGCGGGCTGGCAGAGAGAGAGAGAGAAAGACAGAGAGAGAAGAGGCAGGAATCAGGAGGCTGTAAAGGCAAGTGGATGAACACAGGATCGCTCGGGTTATTTCCATGTACTGCTGCTCACAATTACAGAGCTACACTTAGTTATATGAGTTCATCCAAGTTGGTGCAAATGAAGAGGAGCTGCAGGACTGTGGGAATGGCTTTGTTTTAATTAGGATAGCAGTAAGTGTAATGTGCAAGAATGTGTGATTTATATTTGTTCATAAATGTATCTAGAAGTCAGTATTCCAGTATCATATGTCTTCTTCCTTATTGACGCCGCTTCGGGCCACTGTATCTTTGATGCAGTGCCAGCTTTGACCTTGCACTGCATTTTTTCTCCTTCTGTTTATTACAAGTACAAGTTTAGCTCTGGCAAAGTCTACGACCGATGCTGCACCTTGCATAGAGTCTGTGTGTAGTAAAGCGCTGCACAGAAAAGAGACAAAACGACGACGATGAGGCACCTGCATGCGAAGGTATAACATGGCGAAGGTACAACACATACTGTCTCTGATTGAGAACAAACTGGTCCTGCACAGTCTGATTGCTTTAAATCGTCTTGTAAACAGTTCGAAACGTGTGTTGTCCTGTATCTCTAAAAATAAGCTTGAAATGGGGTTTGGTTTTTGCTTCACACTTAGCCTATATTTAATTTATAATTATTGTAATAATGACAAAGGTGCACTGTGTAACTTTCTGGAGGTGAAAAGTAAAGTACGCAAATTGCTAGAAATATTTGGTCATCCTCCAGGCCACAAATAAGCTAAAAAAAAGCCCACTCAAAGTAAAGATTCAGATTTGTATAATGTATTAGTGCAACAAAGAAATCTAAATGATAAAAACTTGACTTGTCCCACAAGAAATCATTTTTTAGCACCTCTCACCACTTAAAAACTATTTAAACAAACAGTACACACATTATTTAATCTAGATGAAGTCAGAAGGGTAAAAGGATGTTCAGACAATCCCAAAAATACACTACAAAAATTCATTCCAGTGCTATTTTTAGCAGTGCAAAAACATAACAGCTCAAAATGCTAATTATCATTAAAGGTGCATTGTATGTAGTTAATGGGTGCACGGTAGCCAAGTGGTTAGAGCTCTGGCTTCCAATAAGGAGGTCGGGGTCGACTCCCGGGTCGGACCATATCAACATCTCATGATCTCTCTGGTGGAGTTTGCATGTTCTTCCTGTGTCACGTGGGTTTTCTCCGGGTACTCCGGAGACATGCATGTTTAGGTTCATTGGGCATCACTGTAAATTTCCCTTAGTGAGTGAATGAGAGAGTGAATGCTTGTCTGTCTAACCCTGCGGCAAGTTGGCCACTGTCTAGGGTGTTCCCCGCCTAAGGCCCAAAGTCACTGGATAGGCTCCAGTCACCCGCAACCCCTAACGGGATTAGGCGGTAGAAAAAAAAAAAAAGAATGAATATACATTCATTTATGCTCAAAGTTAATGCTCAAAGTTGTGATCATCAAATTACAATCCAGTTGCTATTGTCTGGATGTGCTCCATGACGTTTTGTAAGCTCTCCACGGTTGCGAAAGTGTTATTAGTTTTTACTTTGGAATACATTAGACGAATGTTGTAAATTGATTGGAAAAACCATCAATAACCACCATGACAATGCTTGAGGCCGTTTTATGCACAGCCGAGTAGCACTTGGACATGTTTTTGAGAAAGAGAAGAAAGTCTGAACTGCGCTGGGGGATCATCAAGAACAATCATCTGGAGATTATTTTGATTAGAAAGTAAGTGACTCAGACCTATGTATGTATCCCACACTTAGACATAGATTTTGTGGTTTAGCATTACCTTGTTAGCTGTGTCTTGGTAAGGTTACAGTAATACATTAGCACTCCGCATTTTAGAAAATAGTCCTGTAAAGAGCCTGCTTACAATTTTCTCTCTCTCAAACACAACTTTTGGAGTTTGCAGCTCGCTAATCAGTCCAGAAGAACAAACAAAAAGTCAGCATCTACGTTTGACACTAATAACTTTGTCCTCTTACCTCAGAAAACACTTTGCAGAGAATAACGTGGTGTCGACAAGAAATTTGAGATGTAAGATGCGTCTTTAGCTGCTGTATGGTAGAGAAATGGTGTGGATGCAGTGCCACAAACGCCCAAAGCTCAAAATCTTTGTCACTTGTCACTTTAAGTGCTTTACAACCAGATGTGAACTTGCAAGTCTTTAACGGAACAGAATGAACATAGCTTCTAATTAGGTGACTTCTTTTTACTACGATCACAATTATGGACTGAGCTGAACCTCGCTGTAATCCATTTCATTCAAACACAGAGATTTCACCTCCTCTCCGACCTGAATATGGCTTTGTCCTTTTAACATTTCTCCTCTTCACACAGACTGGGAGGCACCAGAATCATAAAACATAAAACACAGCGACGCCCGGGTTGAAATCTTCCACCGATATCTGACACACCTTTCCTCCCCCCACGTTTCTCCTGAGGCATGCTGGGAGCTCGGGCGGGTGCCGGGCCTAGACGGCTTCGTTCGGCCCGGTTTTTAAAGGGGGGCTTGAGACAGTGAACAATGAAGAAACTGTTGAGCGGCCGCGGACCTCAGCCCAAAGGATTTCCTCTTCAGTCTAAGAGCGCGTAATGGTGGATGACACGCCGCATCAGGAGCAGGAGACACACGTTACAGGCGGGCAGGGGGCACGGAGGACTGCGAGGCCATGAATATTTATGATTTAGCCTGGATTGGAAGCAGATAACTGGGGAACTCGAAGCAGTATATAGAGATGTTGCATGTAAAGACTCTGGGAAGAAAGTACGCCAACGCAAAACTAACTTCCTCCAAGTAGAAGATTCGAAGTGTGAACAGTGAGATAAGAAGTCATTTGAAACCATTAAGTGCACCTTGGAAATGTTCCTCGGGTGAAAAAAAATCAGTGTTTGACCAATAGTTTTGAGTGTTTTTTCAATGAGTGGCCTGGTCAAATATAAAACCAAGATTTTCAAAGCTGGTTTTGACAGTGGAGCCGAGGGAACCAAGACGTTTTTGATCCGAGAAATCTTGTTTTGAAGAGCAATGATTACTTTCATTCTTGTTTAACCTTTAGACAAAAATTTACAGCATTGAAACAACGATAAACTATTCTAGTTCTGCCAGATGAGTTCTTGTGCTTTGTGAATCCCACACCTTGAGAATATTCAGAACTACCCCCAATGTGTGGTTAAAGATGGCCACTGTGGGGAATCAAGGCAGTCAAACCAATCACATGGTTTTACTTAGACCTTTTTGAAGAATTTGAGACTCGTTTGACTCTGCACTGCAAAAAGTAATTTCAAGACAAGTTAAATTGCTTGATTCTAGGATTTGAACTAGATTTGAGCTAGATCATTTTTCTTGTTCAAACTAATTTCAAGACATTATTTCATGTTTTGAGCCAAAATTATTTGCCAATGAGCTAGAACACTCTTCTTATCCCACTGGCAAATCTTTTTTTATTAAGTTTTTTGGTTTTTGTAACCGCCTTGAAACAAGTGAAATCTTCTGCATTACTTAAGCATTTTGGCTTTTGCTGTTGTGATGCGTCAATCAATCAGCTTCAACTTTTCGCCATGGCGTCCTAAAAAAAAAATAAAAAAATAAACATGCATAGGGCAATACACTCTTGCAGGTAGCCTTCATTTTGTATTTGGGGTCAAAAATGTCAACAGGTATAATCCATGGCTCAATAACAGACGTGGAACCTTCTGTGCTTCTAAAGTACTATAATGCATTTTTCATTGGACTGAAAGTAATGGCTTTCAAAAAACAAAAAAAAAAAAACCAACAACTTAGGTTTAAAGCATTGTGATCAACAATTAACTGAGGCAAACAGTGGCACATCACAGAACAATGTTAATGACTGATGCCATATTAACATTGTGTATCATCCATGATGTGAATCATCATGGATGAACACATCATGTTCAAAACACACTTTATCTTGACAAATATATGGAAATCCAGTGCAAGCAAGTAAATTGATCCTTGTATGTTTGCTATGTATGACAATTTGGACTTTTTACTTAAATACAGTGAGTGGAAATATATAGTGATGCCAATGTTGTTCAACTTTTGGTCATTTCCAGATATTAAAATAACTTTCTAACATGTGAAAAAACATTTAATTTTCTTCATTTGGATTCTTTTGCCACTGTCTGACATATTGATAGATCAAAAGTTATTTGGCAACTCGAGCATCAAAATTATTTCCCAGTTTCCCAGTGGTAATTACGACATGAGGAACTGTACATTTCCTATTTCCTAACTACTTTGAAAGTGTTTTTACCATAATTCCCACACTAAATGAAGGCAACATTATACATGTAACTTTTAGCTCTCACTATGTCACTGAGCAAGACACTACCACGACAGCTAAAAAGTGAGTCATTAATTATCACTAGAAAAGATTAACTTTGATTGAATAGAACACTCAAAATGAAGAGCTATCAATTTTGTAATGTAGACTGTAGAAAAAAAAAAACAGCACAAATCCAAACCATATTTATGATTTTTGTTAAAACTGCAATCCGATTCCACTATGTTCCGCCATAACTCTGACATTTGCTCTTCTGTATCTGGTCATAAATCCCACATGGCAGTCCGTCTATCGCCTCTCCGGCCGAATCGCTCTAGGCTCATAAATCCGCCGTAAAACCATCTCGCGCCCCTCTCGGCACATGACCCGGGGCCTACCGTTAGCCGCTAGCTGTTAGCTACGGCGCTAACCACATCCACATGCTCAAACTGACAGCAGATGTGTCTCACTTCACACGCCGCACGGAGCTTCCCTTGTTCTGTCACATTCATAAAAGCCGGCGCAGTTAAAGTTATATGCGCTGGAACATGCTAGGATGTAAAAGGATATAGTCGCAGTGACACGCTCCAGATAGTCTTTTGTTACTTTTTGGCTGACATTTCAGTAAAGATGCACAAAGAAAGAACAGCTAAAGCAAAAAAAACTGTGTAGCAATGATGATAGTGTGTTCTTAATGAGGTGTGGACTTGAAGGTTGGATTTAGACTTAAGTCAGACTTGAGTCACTGTTTTGATGACTTGAGATTTGACTTGAACTTGTGGGCCACTGACTCAAGACTAGAGTTGAACTTGTGGGCCACTGACACTAGACTTGATTACAACTTGTGGGCCACCGACTCAAGACTGGACTTGAACTTGTGGGCCACCAACTCAAGACTAGACTTGTACTAGTGGACCACCGACTCAAGACTAGACTTGAACTTGTGGGCCACTGACTCAAGACTAGACTTGAACTTGTGGGCCACTGACTCAAGACTAGACTTGTACTAGTGGACCACCGACTCAAGACTAGACTTGTACTAGTGGACCACCGACTCAAGACTAGACTTGAACTTGTGGGCCACTGACTCAAGACTAGACTTGAACTTGTGGGCCACTGACTCAAGACTAGACTTGAATTGTGGCCACGACTCAAGACTAGATTTGAACTTGTGGACCACTGACTTAAGACTAAACTTTAACTTGTACAACACTAACTCTGGACTTAACTTGTGGTGTACTGAATCTGGACTAGACTGAAACTTGTGGGGCACTGACTCTAGACTTGACTTGAACTTGTGGGACACTGAATAAAGATTAGATTTGAAATGTGGGCCACTCACTCTGGACTTGAATTTAACTTGTATGACTGTAACTCTGGACTCCGAAGTAGGCATTTAGGCACTACAGCTATGAGTGAGCACACATAGTTAAGAAAACGATTGGTTGAAATGGACAAATTGAATGATACGTAGCTAATGTTAAGACCCGGGGTATGGAAGACTCTGAAAATCAAGTTATGTTTAAGATTTTGCAAATCAAAACTTTTGACACGATGAACGATGAACATCCCTATTGGTCGAGTTACAAGGCCCAACAAGTGATGAGCTAATAAGCCTTAGTTGCACAAATTACTGCTCTCAAATACATGGGATTTCCGCATTTTTATTTGATTCTTTGAAAAGCCACACAAAACATGACGTTTTTGTCCCAACAAAATTTTAACTACTTTGTTATTCGCAGGCAGAAGATGAACGCAGAGCAAAGGGATTGCATAGTGTAAATGCAATCATGTACTACTAAAATAAATTGCGCATACATTAAATTGACTTTTGTAAAATAAGTATCTGTTGGTCTAAAATTTCAAAGAATAAAGGAAAATGAATCTATTTGGTACAAAAGTTGCAAAATAGGAGCTTGCCTGCCTTCAAACAAGACAATAATTTGAAGATTTTAAACATCATTGTAAAGAAAATGACCTAAAATTAGGATAAGTATTACTGTGAATGTACATGAATATTTGCACGGGGAACCCAAAAAGCTATCAGCAGCCTGGTTGTAACAAGCTTTAAGGAACAGGCCACATGCCAAGTACTTACAAACTATTCTATGAGTCAACAGTTATTCATTTTTGGTCAAACCCAAAGTCAAGTTGGAAGCTTCGAATCCGCAGCTGCTGAGTCAATGACCCTAACATCTTCTTTTCTGCCCCACAGTAGGCAGACATACTTCATTCCGGGGATCAGCCAAAGTGCTAGCTAGACACCACGGCATAATTTGTAAAAGATACAGCGGCTGCATGTCTTTCCAGCGCACTGTGGGGGAACCAAAACATGCAGCAGTTGTCCAAACAGATTCCTCAACACCAGCCCGGAGAGTCGTTTTAATCCACACACACACACACAAATTCTCTCTCTTCTCACTCTTCTTCTCGTCGGCATTTATTTAGCTTGCGGTAAATGCTGCCTCTGCAACTTCTGAAGCCCTGTTAATGAATTTGTAACAGGGTCAGGCCGGGTTTGTGTGCAAGTACAGGAGCTGATACGAGATGATACGCTGTAGGTTTATTGGCGTTGAATTTGACAGTGTTTTGGAAAAAGTGATGTAGCGTGGAAGATCTGATCCGTGTATGGAATCATGTTGGGTTAGAATGATGCTGGTGAAGACATAGTAGGTTAAAAGGATGTTTCAATGTTTTCTTTTGGTTCTCAAAAGAACTCAAGACCACATTCATCAGATGCATACATAAAAAAAACATCACAAAGAGCAAAACTACAGATAAAACAGTAATAAACAAGGTCAAACTATAACAATGGACAAAATGTGGACCATCAGCAAGACATAATGATGTTTTCCCCTTCAAATCATGTATTAGGTATTGGTTCACAGCATTGGTACGAGTGTTGCCAGATGGCAAATGTTGAATTCTCTTACCAGAGTCTTATTGTATTTTGCAAAAAAAAAAAAAAAAAAAAAAAATTATATATATATATATATATATATATATATATATATATATATATATATATATATATATATATATATATATATATATATATATATATATATATATATATATGTATATATATATCGTACACATCCAAGCTATTTTCTATTATGGGCCAGAGCACTGTGTATGAACTAAACACCACATAGATGATGCTAAATTGTCCCTGAATTAAATTCAAATTTATGTTCAGTGAGTTTATGAAAGTGTACATCGGCTCTCTCATTAGTGCAATGCAGTGAGCTTTCCTCTTCACAGCCCAAAACAATTTTAAAAAAGCATTGATCATTCGCTAATTTCTTCGTTTGGTGTTTCCGTTATTGCTCATGCGGCATTGGTGTGTATTTATGTTTGACTCTGTGTTAAGTGTTTGCTGATCCTGTATCAGTTTTTCTGCTATTTCGATGAACTCAAGTTAGTCAAGATGACGAAAATATCTGTGCTTCAAAATCTTCATACATTTGTATGGAGTTTTATAGTGAACAAAATAAATCCAGATTTTAAGACATGGGCATTACGGTGAATTTGTTATAATTTTCCGGATCTTATCATGTGACATACTGTTTATGTATTTGTTAAAAATTATGAAGTTTTCACTTGTTAACTTATTCACAAAGCACTGACACACAGCAGGTCTGCACTGCATCTAACAGGCCTATTCAACTTGAATTTTTGCGGACCATGGCTTCTGCTTTTGACTCGAGGTTGTGCCAGATATTTAGAGGACAAGATTTGTTTCTATAGTGATAATAACTAATGCTGCAGTCTGTTTTTATAATGTAAACAATAATAATCAAATCTAAACCTGGAGAAACTTGGTATTAAACCAGATCTAATCCAGGACCAAATCAGTTCTAAAGCAGAATTAAACCAGGACTGAAAAAGGTCTGCATGCAATTAAAAAGTGATCATTTTCAAATGAATAAGGAATAAATAACTGCTTAAAATAGGTAAAATTTGTCTTTATTTGAGCATATTTTAATGGTCTTAAAATACAATTTGCTGACAGAACAAGATAAAAAATAGATTGTTTTGCTAAAATATGAAAAATACAGCTTTTTTTCTTCGCTGGAATGAATAAAAAAATGCAACTGAAATTGAAACAAGAAAAATACACTAGATTTATTAGCGATTTAGAGATAACTGACACATTAGAACATTTAAAGTTATATTTAGAAAGTGAACTAATGGCGGATCAGATTTTTGGACCGGCCGATTTAGCTCGAGAGTAGAAAGTACAGCTATTTCTAGAAAAAAAAGTAAAGGTAAAAATCTGCCCATCCAGAGTTTCCCACAATAGCTTCATCACGCACTCCTGCCTCCATATCTGCTCCCATCGCTCTGTCTTATCACGACCAGCCCACACCGCTCCCCTGCCTCCTGTAATTGTGTGCAAAAAGCGAAAGGAAAAACCACTCGCCTTGTTTGTGACAATGGCCGTCGCGGAGCATGGCATTTTCTGTTATTACAAGGGGCTAAACAAATACATTCGAGAGAAGCCCGCGACTCGAGAGAGGGGCCGTCGCGCTAGCTCCTTCTCAAAAAACAATGAGCTGACATGTCGGACTCTCCATCAGCACTTATCTGTCGTGGAGTGGACAGCTGTAGGAAAACCCCCCGAAAACAGTGGCACCAAGGTCAAGGCATCAGGGGAAGAAAACACAGGGATAAAGGGCAGTCTTGTCGCGTTCCTCGTGTTGTATGTTTTCAGCCCTTTTGTCTCGATTACGATGAAGTGAAGCGGCTATATTTAGATGTAAATTAAATGCTGAACGGCTAAGAGAAGTCTCCATGAGTTGAAATCTAAGTATGTGTGTCAAGTTTTGGTCATTTTTACAAGTTAAAGGCAAATCCTTCAATTCAACTTTGCACTGTTTGCCCATTAATGCATTGTGAGCATTCTAATTCTATACCACAAAGAGTTTAGAAAAGTTATTTACCTGGATTTACTTGTTATTAATCAAAACAAAAATAGGGTTAGGGAATCAAAAATACATTCAAAACTGTAAACATGTTGACGCCAATAAAACATTGACCAACAAAAATCAAGGTTGCCTCTTTATAGATTGGCCTCTTAACCTGTCAGTCAAACCCTCTATGATCCTAAACATAGACATATAAATAGTAGATGTGTAGTTCGACTGATGCTATCGAACACTTAGCATTTGCTCCGGAGCATTCTCCTGTTTATTTTCCTATAGCCTTTAGCATTAGCTCGCAATAACTTTGGCGATGCCATATTATATTTCCTAATCCAGGAACCGATACATTCATAGGCAGGACATGCTATTCAAAGTCAGTTACTCACTGATGTGACCTGGACACCCCTCCACAGAAGTAAAGCTACAACTTTCATTTGATGATGTTCATGTCATTTTTTACTGGTAAAATGTGATGTTTAGTGTCATTAGAGTCTTACATGATGCACTAGTTTAAAAATCTTATGTGAAGTTGGCAGCCATTAGCAGTTTTAGCACATCGTAAAGCACTAAAAAGTTTGTAAAAAAAAACATCCACATTTGGCAGAGGTCAGAGTGTTAAATAAAGCTTCATAAGACACAAATCAGTCCATTTTGCTCATGGTTTTACTGAAATTGTTTGTTTTAGCTCGTTTTATCCATAAAAGTGCAACTTCTGCCATTGTGTACAATTGATTTGTGTCATCACCTCTTTATCACCTGTTGCAGCAACAGAGCAGAGCCGCTGAGTTCATCATTTGAAAAACAGTTGATGCTTTTTTTCTTTCCATGGAAATTTTCCTGTATATTTTATGTTTTCCAATTTAAAAAAATAAGTAAATAATTGATGTACATGTGTTATAGATTATTACTAAATGCATAGAGAAACACAATATGTCTCCTTTAAAAGACTGCAGCGTTCTCCGTAATAGCAGCCGACCTAGCACTCGACACAGGGTTAAGAGGGTTTCCCAGTCTCTCTTCGCTCTCTTTTCTCGTGTTTGCAGTGGAAATGGCCGCTCTGTACCGCAGTGCTGCCGACTCAATACACAGGTCAGCCAGGATAACCCCATATCCTGATTACTGACACGCGGCGGCCCCAGGAACACCGCGCCGGCAATAAAAACACATTCTAGCACACTGCCAATGAGGTCAGTGCAATCAGCTGTGTGAGGCTGTGTGGAGACTGCCATGTTAAGTGGGTTTATATGTTTGGGTCAGTACTTGGCCAGACATTGCAAATGATAGAAATACATTTTAAATCCTAAACAGGTTTTAAGTGTAAGATTGTTTTTGTAGTTGGCTTGCATAGGGCATTTTATTGACTGAGATTGCACATATTGGAACATTTTCGATTGGGTCAATAAGTGGGCAGACATCGCAAATGAATCAAAAGAAATAAGAAATTCGAAACCACATAGTTGGCGTCTATAAAAAAAGTATTTTATTTTAATGACCCAGTTTGCACATAATTGGTGCGTATTGGTTTAAATTAAGGATGCACCTGTAGCTCCATACCAGTATTAATATTTTGGCTTTATACCGGTCAATACTCAATATCAAACAACACCAGTGTAGGGGCAGAAAATGACATTTTTCCTCCCTGGAAACGAAGTTATTATCAACAAGTAAAACATCAAATAGTGCTGTATCCACACATCGACATCATTGTTGGTATCCTTCTGTTAATAAAACTCACAATGGTCACTGAAATCACTTGATGCATACAAACGTAACAATAAATAAAAATTTGCCTGAAAATTAAACAATTAAAATCAGCCTTTTCGTTAGATTTTTTTTATCAACAGAATACATGAAACCCTAACCCTAATGAAATTAGGGTTAGGGTCTCCTTCCACAGAGGATCAATAGGATATCTGGGCTGCCACTTCAAAATATATTCCAGTGCTTTTCTCTGAGCTGATCTTGGCTGTTTTTGATGGTTGTCCTGTTGGAAGATCCATGACTTTCAACTGAGACCAAGTTTTCTGACACCAGGCAGCACATTTCTCTAAAATCTTGAGATTTTATTGTACCTTGCAGAGATTCAACATGCAGCAAAAACCTTAAAACATAACCAAGCCTCCTCCATGTTTCACACTAGGACAGTGTTCTTTTCTTGGTCTGCTTGATTTTTGCCTCTATGAACACAGAGTTAATATATTTTGCCAAAAAGCGCCATTTTTTTTTAGTTTTAACAGAGAGGTTCCAGCAATGTTGTCCATGTCTGCAACTTTGCCTTCTGCATTTGTTTATACCGGACTATTAGTGGCCTTTGAATTTTTAAAATCTTACCCTGAATTGTTTAATTTTCAATTTAATTGCATTAATCAAATGTTTTGTTTATTCCCTATGTATTCTGGACCCAATAATTATGTTCAAGAAACTTTGAAATGCACTACTTCCAGAAATAGCAGTGTGAAGCTAGCATGGCTAAAAAACACAACATAATATCAAATTAGCTCAAGTTAGGCTAAGCAATGTCTATAAACCCTATAACAATTCAAATACACAACCTGCATCTATTTTATCAGCCCTGTGTAGATTTTTTTTTTTTACCTCCTCTCATATAGCTTACTTTGTGCATATCTATGAATATCTCTATTATGATTCCTATTGACCCGGGGCCAGTACAGCACAGCGGGAGTCCGTAAAGCGCAGCAGGGGCCCGGCTTGTCTCAGGCTTCACAATGGACTGCACCAGAGGGCAAGGAGCTCACACTAAAACACACATGTGCCTTCTGGAGGTGGCCTTTGTGGATTGTTCGCTGTATTTAGAACAAATCTGCTGTTGGATTCTATTTGGCAGTTCAGAAAGACACGAAAAGAAAATTGAAAAAAATGTTTGCTTTTTTTTCATGGTATTGATAAATATAACTCGTTGAAAGATACAAATGTGTCATTTCAATATTCTTATTAGACAGCATAAATACTGCCACAATAAAATGACACCCGCCACAATAAAAGGATACTACAAAAGGTTTAGCAATAGCAGAAATGACTCCAGTTGTTGGCTGTACACTCTATTGTCTTTTGAATAATAGTAAAGATGTATTTAAGATTCAGTTTAGACAGAATGAATACTGCACAGGTGTGTCGCAGGCAGGCCACAATAAAAGGACACTATGAAAGTTGGATTTCAGTCCACAGCAGAATGTACATAAAGAGTCCAGTTGGCGTTGGCTGTATACGATGTTGACGTTTGAATGATTCTGATCAGATAGAAAAAATACTGCTTAAAGAAGTGACCACAATAAAAGGACACTATGAAAAGTTGGATTTCAGTCCACAGCAGAATGTACATAAAGAGTCCAGTTGGCGTTGGCTGTATACGATGTTGACGTTTGAATGATTCTGATCAGACAGAAAGAATACTGCTTAAAGGAGTGACCACAATAAAAGGACACTATGAAAAGTTGGATTTCAGTCCACAGCAGAATGTACATAAAGAGTCCAGTTGGCGTTGGCTGTATACGATGTTGACGTTTGAATGATTCTGATCAGACAGAAAGAATACTGCTTAAAGGAGTGACCACAATAAAAGGACACTATGAAAATTTCAGCCCACAGGCATTGGGTGTACAATATGTATTGTCACTGAGATAATAGAGAAGTTATATTCAAGATTCTGGTTAGATGGAATGAATACTACTCAGGTGTGTCTTAGAAATGCCACAATAAAAGGACACTACAAAAAGTTACATTTTAGCACACAGCAGAATGACAAAATCCAGACCAGTTGGGATTGGCAGTATACGATGTTGACGTTTGGATGATTCCGATTAAACAGAAAGAATACTGCTCAGGTGTATCGTAGGCCAGCCACAATAAAAGGACACTATGAAAGGTTCAACTTTAGCACACAGCAGACTGACATAATGAGTTCATTTGGCGTTGGCTGTATACTATGTTGACATTTAGAGGATTCTGATCAGACAGACATACTACTGGACAGTTGTATCGTAGGCTGACCACAATAAAAGGACCCTATGAAAAGTTCATTTTTAGTGCATAGCAGAATATACATAATACAGTCAGTTGGCATTGGCTGTATACTATATTTTCATTTGGATGATTCTGATCAGACAGAAATACTAGTGCTCAAAGAAGTGGCCACAAAAAAAGGAAAATGAAAAACTACATTTTAGCACACAGCAGAATGTAGATAAAGAGTCCAATTGGCGTTGGCTGTGTACTATTTTGTTGTTTGAGTGATTCTAATTAGACAGACAAAATACTGCTCAGGTGTGTCAAAGGCTAGCCACAATAAAAGGACACCATGAACATTTTAATGCACAGCAGAATAACATAATGAGTCCAGCTGGCGTTGGGTGTATGGTATGTATTGTCACTTGAATAATAGAACGGATGTATTCAAGATTGAAAAAAAAAAAATACTGGACAGGTGTGTCTTAGGCTGGCCACAATAAAAGGATAAGATGAAATGTTCCTCCTACTGGCGTAAAATGTAAGATTTGTAAAAAGACATTTGTTATTTGTTGTCACTTTTACTTGGCTAATGGAAGGATGTACTCAAGATTCTGCCACAATAAAAGGACACTACAAATTCTCCCGTTTTAGCACACAGCACAATGACACAAGTCGGTTCCCAATAAAAGACAATAACAATGATCCATTACTATCTTCACTTACCTAATGAAAGGATACATTTTTAAGGGGCATCAAACAAAATGTCTAAATTGAGAATATTAATACATATTATTGATCCTGCAAAGTCATAACTGCAAGACTTGTCTGGACATTTTTGTTTTTTCCCCAATAAGAAAAACATAAAAAAAAGATTTAAACAAAGGCTGGACAATGACTAATTTCCTATTGCACAACATAATATTTTTCATTCATTTTTTCTTCAATTAAAAAAAAAAAAAACTACGATAAAAAAAATCCATGGCCTGGAAAGCATAATAACCTTGTTGTCGTAGTAACGGAAGTCGAGAAGATGGATGTTTGAGGAAAAGTTTGGTCAGAGCGCTGCAAAGTTTGGAAGGAGGGACTTTATTTCAGTAAATCAATAAAAGAGTAAGACTTTTGACGATGTGGATGTGATTCTCAACGACAAACTACACGTGACGAGGACACACATTTATGCAGCTAATTCATGTTGAAACAAACCGAAAACACAAGAAACGCTCATTTCGTGAATGACGTAAAAAGTTGTACCATAAATCTTCTGCCGCCATTTCCGGAAAGTCTTTAAAAGCAAGAAAACTGCAAAATCAATACCAGTGCAGATATCTGTAAAAAACAACAACAAAACTCAGACTTGTTTTAAGTTTACAGACGTCCCAGGTAAATGTATGTATATGTCGTGTAAATAGGACCAGGTTTAAACAAGTGCAAACACAGAATTAAACCAGCAATACACCATTAATCAAGGCAAATAATGTTCACATGATTGAAAGTTCAGCCGGATCAAGTGCCGTTATGCCGAACTGACTTGTCCTCGAATCTAATGTGTAGGGAAGACTGGGGGCAATTGTAACCCTTTTTTCCAAATTTGACATATCAACTTAATCTTAGTTGAAGTCCTGCTTAAAACGACATGAAATGAAAGCTGCAGATCTTGGCTTGACGTGTGAACAGGTTTGGATTCTCTAGAGCTGTTTATGTTGAAGCTGTTTTCATTTCAAGACAAGAAAGTCAAGTGTTACAACTGCCCCACAACATGGGGCATTGTAACACACCAAGGGGGCAAATGTAACAGATGAAATTACAACATTAATATTTATTTTTTCTTTACTAAAGATAATACATTTGACAGACTGGAAGGTTGTCCATATTTAAATACCTTAACTCTGTGATCTTAGTATAATAAAACACAAAACTGCTGTGGAAAAAAAAAAAAAAAATACAGTCTGTTTAACTTTGCTTATGTTTTCAACTAAAATGAGAATATTCGAAAAATATCTGAACCTTTTTTGGACAAAAAACACAAATCTAAATAAATCCATCCAAAATGAATTCATAAAATGGCCGAGGGGCAGTTGTAACGTGACAGCCAGATGAAGGCGGCCATGTTTGGAGGGATTTTTTTCTATGTTAGCATTCATATTTGTTGTTGTAAAACTCACCAAACACAGACCACAAAACATATATTTAACCATATAAAATGACAGCCATATCTCAATCACATCTCTGTCAGAACAAAAACATGAGGTCATGTGATGTAGAACTTTACTACTCAAAAAACAGTTTTTTTTATGTTGAAAGTTTCCTGAAATCCTAAATATCTTTCCACTCAAACAGCAGGTGGAGATGAAATGAGTAGGTTCTGTGCAGAGCTTAAGCTCTGTTTGCTTCTACGAATGGAGCCTCTGTTACATTTGCCCCGTGTTACAATTGGCCCCGGTCTCCCGTACTTAAATTATATCGCACCATGTACAAAACCACTTTATTCTCCATTTCAACAAAAAAAAAAAAAAAACATTCAAAAACCACCATAAATCCCAATATTCACAAATCGTACATGATTACGAGCACGTTATCCTGTCCCGCTGTCCCTGAACACACTTTAGAGCGGGACAGATACTGGCTCTTTGTAAACCGTGCACTGGTGAGGGGGGGGGACACTTTGATGAATGGCCAGTTTATGGAGCTGTCATTGGGCATGTCTTTGGGGAAATAGACCCCCAACCCCTTCTTCTATATATGTGTGTGTTAGCGTTAGCCATGCTCTGGTCATTTGATTGCAAAGCTCTCCACTGAAGCATTATTAATCACACTGATTGGATGGGGCAAATATGGTGGCTGATAGGGACAGACAAATGGATTACAGAGATCGGGTTTGGACGACTGCAGTGGTGGTGGTGGAATTGTGCTTTTGTTTTGAGTCCATTTGGATTACTTATGTCATGTATTTAATCGTCCTGTGTGCATTGCTAAAACATCTGTCAGCAGCATGTGTCTGTTCTATGAAGACACAAAGGAGTATTTTTTGGATAATTAGCCATTGGTTGAAAGAAGTGGGATATTAGCAGCATTTTTTTTGTGAATGGTTGGCTTGATTTATTTTATTTATGGAAAATATTTTTACACACAGATGTCTTCCTCCCAGTCAGTGACAGCAGCAACCAAGTGTCATCTTTTACACGCACCTAAACACCTGGCGCCTCAACCTCCGACTACCACCAAGCGTTACCTAACCTGCATTTTGTTGGTTGGTGGAGAAACCAGAATGCCGGGAGAAAACCAGACACAGAAAGGCACAGGCCATGTGAGAGTAGAAACTACAACAGTCCTGCTGTGAGTGCTATCCAATCTGCCATGGTAGTAATGGGTCTAATTACTAATAAAAATGACCTTTTACCTCAATGGCAACCAGGGTTCAATTTGGCTAGCAAAGGAGTGTTCAGGTTTGTTAGGATTATCTTTTTTTATTCAATTTTGTGTTAAAAAGATTGTCAAATGACACAAAATGTAATCTTCTAAAACACGTTAATAAAAGACAAAAAAACTTGCCCATCATCTGATCTTAGACCTCTTAGACTCCACAGTGGACCTCCAGAATGTAAATGGTAAATAGTCTATTTATACAGCGCTTTTCTACCTTTTCAGGCACTCAAAGCACTTTACATTCTAGCATCCACTCACCCAGTGTACGCAGACACTGAGGCAGTGTGGGTTAAGTGTCTTGCCCAAGGACACAACGACAATCTACTCCTGTCGTCCCACTGTGGCACCTGGTGTTCTAACGGTCTCCCATCCAAGTACTAACCAGGCCCTTTCTTGCTTAGCTTCTGAGATCTGACGGGATCAGGCTTTGACAAGCAGGTATGGCCACAATGTAAACGCAGCCTATTAAAACCTCAGGTTTTGGTCTATATAGTGTATGTCTTGCTATAAGAACATTTCCTAGGAAACAACTGAAGGCCAAGAATCCAACACTGTCTCCAGAGAAAAACGATAGACAATTATACAACGAAATGTCAAAATATACAATACACACATTTTCACCTTTTTTTTTTTTTTTTACCCATTTTGGGTTTAATGGGTAAGTTTAGACTGGCTGCAGACACCACAACAAACCTCTAGAACAAACCTTATTCAAACCTTGGGTTTTGGCCCATAGAGTTACATTGTTGTAAAGCTATAAGAACAACATTTCTGTGTAAACAACTTCAGGCCAAGAACATTTCAGGAGGTATAGCCTGAGTCTGAATTTTAAACCTTTGAACCTTAAGGTTAAAGGTAAATTATAGTTTGATTTGATTAATTCAATATGCATAAGACAATTGTCTAATGAATAAGTCACTTCTCAGCCCACTAACTTCAGCCTCAAAGGCACAATAACTGGCAAATTCAGGATCAAAGGCATATTACCAGCATTTTTTTCTTCATTAAGCCACTATACAACAGTCAGATCAGAACATGTGTCTTCTCCTGCCTCCTTTTCTCGTCTCTCGTCTCATCTGTAACAAACCGCTCCGACTACCCATCCTCACACTCGTTACACTCGATTTACGCCCTGTCCCGGTGCATTGTGTTTGGGTTTGGAGGGTCACACAAACAGCCGGTGGAGATGTGCAAACACGGAGCGAGCTGCTGACACAGGCAGTGAGCGGCTAATATCTCACTCCCACCCGGGCCGGCCCCACAGCGCACCGCACGGTAATTGAGCTGTGCCACTGCAGCTTTGTAAGAGCTGACGTGTCTTTACATCTCGCCTTTGTGCGCCAACAATGGAGACCCGGGGACTAAGTTGTCGGAAGAAAAAAAAAGAAAGAGATGAAAAAAAAGAAGAGAGAGGAGAACAGAGAGAAAGAAAGGTGAGGAGAAAGAGGGAGATTCAGACTGGTTTGAACTGTAACAATGCCGATGTTTGTGTAAAACAACAACTCGACTTTTTTGTAAATAATTGAAGATAAGAAAATGTAAGTGGGTTTAGAGCAATGTATTCAAATGCTGCTGGAACAGACCTAGGCAAACTGCGGCCCAAGAGCCAATCCGGCCCGCTGCCTGTTTTAATAAGGGTCCCAGCATGTTTCAGAGCAGACTGACAGAAGCAAGGGTGCCATTTTGCGTCATCTGCCCCTCTGACGACCACCAACCATTCATACACACACTAGATCCATACTAGGCAATGTGGGTGAAGTGTCTTGCCAAAGAACACAACTAGTTTCTCCTCTGTTGCCCCACTGTGGCACCTAAGGATCCTCCGCAATCTCCCATCCAAGTACTGCCCAGGCCCAACCCTGCTTAGCTTCTGAGATCTGACGGGATCAGGCTTTTGGTAAGCTGGTATTGCCACATACTTAATTCAAATGTTGTTATTTATTTAGTTAGCAGGTATTAACTTATATCAATACCTATATTTGTCCAAAAAATATTCACTCTGAGCTTCAATAAGTTTGTGTTTTTCCTTTAACAACATTCATTTATGTCAACCTAAAGTTAAAATGATCCGATGTGTGTGGACATGAGATTCACCTGAGAATCTTGATCTGTGCATGAAAAGTTTAGGAAACTCAAAAGCTGCGTCATGTGTTATAATCTTTTTGAGACAACAGTTGCCTGTAGCCAGACTCCCTGTACCACATCTACGATCTCGGTACAGATGTGCGTGGGGTTGTGTCCACTTTGGCGCGAGGTTCTGGTCCGGACTGTCCAAAAAGGTTCCGTGCACACTGGCATTGTCTCATGTTTATTTGATTATTTTTATATTACATCCAAAATGAACTGGGGCAGCAACGTCTATCACAGACATGCAAGAAAGGAGAAAATGTTGCACATTATCAGTGAAGAAGATCCATTTAAATTGTTGTTGTATACACGCATTTTGTTGATACTGGGAGATTTTTTTTATGTCTCTGCTTGTGTGTGCTTTGTATTAAAGAAAACATAATTTGACTGATAATATTTTAATTCTAGTGGAAATATATTATTCACATTTGTCTAGAAAGTCTTGTTTAAGAAATCCTCTCATCTCTTCTCATAAAAAAAAAAATCTAATTTCCTGCCTTTTTTGCGGCAGGTTTGCTCAACATCCATACACATTTGTAATTAGCAAAAACAGCATTGGAAAAAGATTCTAAACTGCTGGTTTACTAGTGCTAAGATTATCTATCAATTGGTTTCAATGAGCTTTTTTAAGTATTTTAAAGTATCCATTGCTTTAACAGCAGGTCAACTGAAAACTCTATTGTAAGACTGAACGATTGGATAGCAGTTGGCGTAGGTGGGCTCGGTTGTTGTGGGCGGGGCTTGGCTGGATCCGGCTGCTCTCTCGGGCGTGTCTTGTCGTAGGACAGGAGACATGGTGTGTGAACCAGCAAACCGTCTCTGTAATAGCATCATTCTTCTTCGCTCATTATCTCTCTAACAGCCTCCCCGGAGATGAGAGCGCAGAGGCAGAGACAGAGGCGCCGTTTAAGGAAGGTACAGAGGCCAGACAGATTAACCCAATGTGGAAGCTATTAGACTACAGAAGTCGTGTTTAAAGGTGTGTCGTGTGCGTTCATTTTGTGGCCTACACCGAGAAGATAAATCCCATAAAAAGATATGTACTGGCGTTGCTTTTATTGATAAAACTGGCAGAATTCTAAGCAGCGTACATGTTTGCTTTTCCACTCAAATAAATATTATATGACAAAATGGAAACTCTGTTGTTGCTCTGACTGTGCAGCCTTATTTGTTAGCTTGTTTTATAATTATGTTCTTTGGTACATTAGCTGTTCCCAAGGGTCAGCTAATCTTCCCTGCTAATCTTCTTAGTTTGTTTGCTAACATTGCAGCAAAGAGTCCAAGCTTCTTCTACTTTTTTTATTGTTTGTTTGTTTATAGAGGGCTGTGTTTCAAAATCTAGATATCAGTGAAGTGATTCATTCGGAATTTTGCATTTGAGTTTAATGAGTCACCACACTTCATTATTTTATTATGATAGCAGAATTTTTTAAACGTCATAATAAGTATTTTTATGTTATAGGGCAAGAAGTTTGAAGTCTGAAAAATGTTTTGGGGGAAGAGAAAATTATGGGACAATGTTTAGTTGAACTATACATTCTAAAGCTTATTTCCATGTGGTAGCTATTTTTTACACTGTAAACACATTTTAGGTTTTAAATCTGACAATTTCTTCAGAACATGGTAAAATCAACGAGTAACCATTTTTGGTTGCAATTATGGCTTAAAAAACACTTCTTACAAACTGATGTAAAGCAATGGTATCCAAAGTTAGGGATCGGACCACTTTGGAGGATATGAAGCAAAATCATAGGGGTCACGAGATGATACAAGATTATGGCTTGGTCTTTAATCTGTCTTTTTTACTGTAGCATCATATTTGACTGAACTTTGGTCGTAAAATGGTGCGTTCAGACCGAACAGTGTTTTCGCGTTCATTTTCAATGTTAAGTCAATGTAAACCCACGTCTTGAGTGTTCAAGCGTATTTGCGGTTCATATTGGCGTCGGGTGGCGTTAGTTGATGTCCCTTCATGCTTCTGAAGACTTGAGGTCTTGCAATGTGGAAGCTCTGTGTCCGCTGCAACTTTGCACCAAGCTGCAGCGAACGCAGGAGTTTCTGGAAGTCCATTTTCAGACGCGTTGAAGGTCTGCATCAGCCAATCAGAGACTACACTCCTGTGACACGTGACATGCTGCTGTTCTCCTCTCACATCAAGGGGAAAGAAAGACTGTTTCCTGACGTCTTTTAACTACTTTTTTAACGAAAGGTCACTTATTTGGGAGCTTTTTCCAAAGGCTTAGTCGTTCATTGCTCTGAAAATCTGGAGACACGGCAAAACAAACAACATAGGACATGATCTGTACTGACAATACACTCTACAAGGAGAGATCTGTTTATGAGCAAAACAAAGCCTTTTACACACAAGCGGGAACTCAAAGAAGCGCGTCCGGGCGTAAGAAGCGTTTTTGGCGTTTGTTGCGGCATCAGCTTCGAAAATATTCTGCGTCAAAATTCGCTTTAACACGCAAATTTAGATGCTTAAACGCTGTCTTGTCCAAATGCAGCAAACAACAAGACGTTTCTAAAGACATCTATTTTATTTTCTGTGGGGATCACAAGTTGGTTACATGGCTTTGGGGGGGTCGGTCTGAAAAGTTTGGGAAACCCCTGTGTAAAGTACTGTGGCTATGAACCCATAAGTGTATTTAATCATATTTTTATCTTTATTGTTTTAATAGATACCATCTTCAGTACCTTTACCACTATTGGTACTTCTTCACTGATGATGTACAAGTACTTCTGTTTCTGCGCCCGTTCTTCAAACCTAATAGTAGCACTCATGTTTATGTACTACATACAGTATAATTTTACATGTATTTAGATTTGTTCATCAAACTATTTCAACTAGTACACCATCAAAAGTATCTTCAAAAAGTAACTCCAAAGTGGCAACGGAAACGCACACAAAAAACACCATCGAAATGCAGATAAAGAAACAGCACGGGTGTCAACTTTGAAAAATCAAAAAATTGCTCTGCCGGAATTAGCATCTTTTGCCTGCTGCTTTCCATATTCTCACAAACACCACACTGCTAATCAAAGTCAATCTGGCGGACCTGACCTCTCGGCTCCACCGCACTCGTGTCAATCACCCTTTTTTTTCATGTGAGAAAAACAACGTCTGATTGTCGCAAAGTGGTCGCGGTGCATTCAAGAGCATCCCCGGGTTTACCGCTATCCAATCAAGCCAGACATAAAAATAATAACAATAGACGTCTTCGCCTTCCCGTTCGCGCGTCATTTTCTTGTCTGTCTTTCTGATTCTTACTTGACGTGTCCCCAGCCTTTAACCCTGTGGGCAGGTGCTACTGTAATTAACCATTATTTGACTATCAAAAGTCAGGGAGTTGATTAAATGGCCACAAAGCTTCGCCGAACACTTTCCCCTCTGCGCCGAGCCCCATAATTTCCAAAGCTTCTTACTCCCGCTGAGGCTCTTTCAGCTCGGTGCGCTGCTGCTTCCGACCGCGGCTAAGAGCCTGTTGCTGGCGGTAATCAAAACTGATAATCTTACAGGAGAGAAAAGGGGGAGAGAGAAGTGGGTGGAGGACGCGAAAGAGAGTGAAAAGAAAGAAAGAACTGGTTGGGGGCTTTGGAGCTCGACTTCAAGCAGGGAGCCTTCCATTAGAACAGTACTAGCAGAGCGGAGGGGGCTAGTGACCAGCCAGGGTTAGAAAATGCTGCCTTCTTAAAGCAAGTGAATGGCATCTCTTTAGTGATTAAGAGTGGGGATAATGGGCACCCCTGCCTTGTTCCCTAAGTCCATTTTATTGCTAATTCATTACGCCGTTATTTCAGACATACTTGACAGGAGACACCTGCTAAGAAGTCATGTTAGTCAGGCAGGTATGGCCATTAGGTGCCGATCTTAAATCAGCCGACACAATGGCGCAGGGAGGGGAGCGAGAACGGGCGGCCATGTTGTAAGAAGATAACACCCTGTAGAGTTATCCGAGGAAAATCTGCTGGCAATAATCAGGTCCAAATGAATGCATGTTTTTTTTTTTTTTTTTCCAAGGCTTCATTGTGAGAGACTTAAGACGCTGATCAGCTTTTGTGCCAAATCCCATACGGTCAGGTGAATATTCAGCCAACCGGTGCGTTTAGGCGACGGATTATTTTCCAAAATGAGTTGTAAAAAGAGGAGTTGTAAGACCTTGCTGATTTAAATTATATTTTATTAAAAAAAGAGAAGTGTTTAGTCTCCACATCTGTTGACTTTATTCGATCTATCTAAAATAGTTTGAATAAATTTTACGCAAAACTGTTTAACATGTTCGATTTAAAATGAAGCTAGATTAAACATGGAGAAATGTAATGACCACCCCTCAAACTGCAAATTAAGATTCACATTATAAATGACTGACTAATATTTACCGCAAATATAAATAGTATGAATACATTTTACCGTCAAACTATTCAACATTTTAGATTTAAAATGCAATCTAAACATAGAGATATCTTAAATGATCAATGTTTCAACTGAGTAAATCTACCTATAGTTTCTGTGTAGTAAGTTAAACTGATACTACATTTAATTCTGATTCAAATCAAGACTCATCCAGCAAATTGTAGACCATGCGAGAATATTATTTAACAAAATGGCATGACCTCTCCCCACCCCATAGAATTCAACACTTGAGATTTGAAATTGCAGATTAAACATGAAGAAACGTCTGCAATGAAATGTTTCTTTATTATACAGTTAATCTAATCTAATGTTATGACAACATTCAAATCTAAATTTACATTTATTTATTCACTCAAGCATGCTGGAAATAAGATTATAATAATACCAAATGGCAGAATAGTTGAGATTTTAAATCTTTATTATTATAATTTAATATTATTATTTTTTTTCTTTTTTGTTAATATTTTTATGTCATGACAACTACCAAAATCAAACTTCAAGTTACAAATTGAAGGTTGAGTTGAATCATGATTTAAGTCAGGGGTGGGCATATTGTTTTTTCCCAAGGGCCACATTCAAACCCAAACAAGTGGCAGTGGGCTGGACTGTGAACATTGAAATAGAAAACTCTTATTGAAAAAAAAAAAAAGGGATTGTAAGTTTATGAGAAAAAACACAATCTTATGAGAAAAAAAGTAAACATAAGATTCGGTAAAAGTTGTTATCGCCACAGTAAAACAGAATAATAGTTCGCTTTTGCAAAAAAAAATATAAATAAGAGTCAAAATTCTTCTAAATCAAAATGTGACTTTTACTATGTCAAAATCGTAAGTTAATGAGAAAAAACAATTTTAATTTTAATCAAAATGTTCCACCTGTACATTAACAACATGATTCAAAATCAGATTTTAATCTGGAAAAAAATGTATGGCTTAAACTTTATTCTTAGGGAAAAAAAAAAAAAAAAATTAACATTTCATTCTTGCTCAATTATCATTTTTTTCCTCGTACAATTACAAAGATTTATAGCTTCCACTTTATTCACTTTATTCCCATAAAATGATTTGTTAAAGCACAAAGTGTTGCAAGTTTATTCTCAGAGCTCAAGATTTGTTATTCGTACATGTCTCTTATACTTCCTCATACCTTGCTGATTCTCAAAATCTTGGAGGGGGCCTGATTAAAACAGGTCGAGGGCCACATCTGGCCCCCAAGCCGCTGTTTGCCCAGGTCTGATTTAAGTGAATAGTCCCATCCCTATAAATTAGGTTTACACCAAACCAAACCCAAAGTGCAAAAAAACAAACAAACAAAAACAAATTGGAACCTTGGAAAACTTTCGTGTTGATTGAAATATTCCCTTGTTGTTATTATTGTTGTTGTGTTTGTTTGTCTCTGTTTGTTTGTTTTCATCTGTCCTACAAATTGACTCATAAATACAGAGAATAAAGTTTCCAAAAAATATTTTCTTCCAAACTATTCATCATTTGAGATTTAAATTTCAGTTTAAACATGGAGAAACGTTACATTTACCTGACACATCCGCAATTAAATACAATTTGCTTTTTTCTAATAAAGTAATACTTAATGCTATAACAATCACTCCAATCAAGATCCACATTGCAAATTATCGACTCACATAAACATAAAACAAGACAAACTATGAAATATATATTCGACAATATAAGCTTTGTCTAAAAAAAAAAACATCCATTATGACATTTCTAGCTGCAATTTTGAATATTTCATGTGTGAACGACTTGCCCAAATGCCACGTACAGACATTTGACAGACAACGCGTTCTCCTATTCACTGAACAAACCCATTAATATCGAAACACACACACTGGACCAGACGACTTGTGTATGAATAAATCCTCCTTTCCCTCACACACACACACGCGGCGTTCTATTCCCTAAGGTGAGATAAAGGGGCCAAATAATCTCGTTGACTGCCTGGTTAATGTAGTGGATAATTCTCCCAAGGGAAACTATCATAATACAGAGAGGTATGAGGGCATCGCCAAAGCAAAATGTCAGAGCAGCGTTTCTTTCCCGAAGAGCGTAGAGACACAATAGCATTAGCCGCTAAAGACGCGTGTTTGAATGCAGGGTGTTCGAGGTAGGGTCAGTGCTGGAGCTGAATGCACATTTTTTGTTACAGTGGATAGAATTGCAATGTTTTGTAAGTACACCAAAGAAAAGGAGTTGGTGATGAGTTGGTAGTTAAAGATATTGTAAGTTTGCTTCTAAAACAACCATCAAATAAAATAAAAAGAGGTGCCGCTTTTACTTTTACATTATAATAAATAAATGAATTAAAAGTTTGGTGTTTTGACAAACTATTACAACGCAGCTCATCAAAGATTACTCTTCTATGACCTGAGGAGCCTAAATATACAAGACAATATAATAACCTTTCTTCATAATATACGTTAGTTTATTATTGAAGAGAAAAATGCATACATAAAGTATAATCATTTTAAATAGAGATTTTAGATGGCAGAATATCATATATATATACATACAGACATATTAAACAGCTTTTGCTTTCATTTTTCATGGCCTGCATTTAAACAAATGAAACACATTCTATATTTACTGATTTGGGGCTCAATATAGAATATATCAGCTCTAAATCAGTCTGAATCTGTTAGTGAGCACTTCTCCTTTACCCAGATAATCTATCCCAACTCTCAAGTGTGGTTTAGAAAGATAGGTATTAGATAACAAAAATATTGCAAATATTGCACTATAGACGGATTTTAATGCAGAACCTGCAAGAGCTGCCGCTCACAGACACAAACAGTAGAAACAAGTTGAAAAAGCATCGTTGTCAGCTAAGTACAAGAGTTTCTCACTATGAGAAAACAAAAATGAAGTTGCTAAATCAACATTTGTGAATAAAATTCGACCCTCACCCATTCAGGTGAAAAAACTGCAAGAAAAACACTGTCTCAAGCTTCAGGAGACAGACGTCTGCCAGAGCGCTTCAGACCTGATCTCTCTCTTGTCCCCTTTTGTTGTTTTATTCAAAGAAGTTTCCCCAGCTAAGCAGATGGAGAGCAGCTCTTTTTGCATGGAGCATGCGCAGTAGGTTGGAACGTGACGTCGACCTATACTCCCTCTATATTGGCATCTTTCACATAAAAGGACTTTGATATGATAATCAGAGTGTCTTTACTGTATAAAGTGACACCATTTAGTTTTTTGGTGATAAAAAGCCAAATGCACGATTTCATTAAAATAGAGTTAGAGCAGTTAAAGCATTAGTTAGGAGCATCCTTTTATGATATACTTGTGTGTACAACAGTTTCATGTTATACTGTGGAGTCTTATTACTAAAGGAATAATATTTACATGGAAACAAGAGGAGGCCCTCCTTTACGGTACCAATAAGGAGGTCGTGGGTTTGACTCCCGGGTCAGACCATGATGTTGATGTTGATGACCATACATCAACATCTCACGATCTCTCTGGGTGGAGTTTGCATGTTCTCCCCGTGTCACTGTGGGTTTTCTCCAGGTACTTTAATTTTCCCTAAGTCAATGAATGCAAGAGTGAATGGTTGTCTGTCCAACCCTGCCACTGTCCAGGGTGTTCCCCCGCTTAAGGCCCAAAGTCACTGGGATTGGCTCCCGTCACCCGCGACCCCTAACGGGAACAAGCGGTAGAAAATGAGTGATAGAATGAATAATTGAAAAATCACCTGGCATAAACTCATTATGGAACTTTTTCCTTTGGAATATCTAACTGGTCTGCTTCATTCTACAAAAAGTCATCAATGGACACTTCTTACCTTCATTATACTGTCATCTGTAGCCTTCATATTGAGCAATGCTGTTATTGCATTGTGTATTATTTATATATATATATATTTTTTTCCTTCATAAAATGGGTCAATGTTCTGCTGAGCTGTTTGTTATTAAAAAAAGTAAAAAAATCAAATAGTGCAAAACACACGTATTACTTCTTATCATGTTTTTAGTCCAACAGAAACATCCAAACAGAACATTGTCTTTGTTCAAGTTTGTTTTCTGGCTAAATTGTTACACAGTGTACTTTTAACCAGGTATTTCTGCTTTTCACTAGGTTTTCGCTGGACCTGACTCGCGACTACCTCCTATACCTTCTTACCTTCTGTACCGTTCATCTGCGTCTCTCTAACAGAACTACTCGAGCGCCTGTCTCTCGGGGGATGCTCCTGCCGCGGCCCTAATCACTGTTTGTGTCTCCTCACAGATAATTCTCCATGTCATCCCGCCGCTCGTGTTGTGTTGTCGGAATTAGCGCCGGGGCCACTGGAGGCTGCTCTTCCTCCTAATGACTTAATTAAGGGTGACGAGCGCGATGCTTGTTTACTCAATTAGCCATCCTGTTTAATTATCTCATTGGCACTGTCCTTCTGTGCCAATAAGGCGGGGTGAGAGTTTTTTTTTTTTTTCACTTTGCGCTAATGGAATGAGGCCAGATTACAGTTTAAGAGATTGATTGAAGTGTAAAATTTACTCATGTAGGATTTTTTACTACACATTTTTTAATAACCCAGTTCTTAGGTTGTCTAAAGCTGAAAATGTTGTGTTTTACCATGTGATGTCATTAAGTGGTGGGTTGAATATGAGATTAGGTGATTCTCAGCTGAAGTACCTACGTCCACAATGCACAACCTTGACCAATAAATGAAAAATATTTAAATACGTCAAAAACAATAGATTTATGATATCATATAGATAATATTGTGGCATTCAAACGATTTTAGTGAAAAAGAACTGTCTTGAGCTTGGTCAAAAACATACGCAAATTACTTTTTTGGGGGTAACAAGTACACTAACTCAACCCTGTTGTTGGTTCACCTTGTCGAAATGGTGCATCTTTGTTTTTGTATGGCTAGGCGATAAATCAAATAAATTAATTTAATTTGGATCTTTAAAAATCGGCTTATGAAATAATCATAAGATGAGGTCACTGCGCTGTGACCCAGCCACGTTCCCCAAGAGGACAACTTCAGCGACTTTGCAACGCTCTTCTTCGAGGCTCTTACGCAAAAGAGACAAACCGAAACCATAGGCCTGTTTAGCTGTTCTTTTATCACGTAATGACAGTCGGGAGGAACCTCTAGAGTAGGGTTCATGTAGATTAATCTGTGAAAGTTACGAGTTTGTTGTTTCTCCGCGGGTCAGTTGATCTCTTTCAGGGCTCAACTCATGTAGCGTCCTGTTGATTTGCTTTTACTGTTTAGCAAAAGCCGCTTACATGTGCTTTTTGTGAGGTTTTCTTCGATTGAGTTAAAGTTTGGCAGTCCACTGTGTGTCTCCTCCGGTCAGTGTGACATTAGTGAGTGATGTACACGCAGAGACCTGAAAACTTTTAGATACAACCTAATGATGCAAATGTTAATAACCTAAATGCAGTAGCAAACACTTATTAATAGTTTTAATATGAATTAAAATAAGTTCACTGGCTCATCCTTTGTTGATGCTTTAAAACATTATGAGCTCATAATAAAAAAACAGCAGTCATCGATGACTTTGAATAAAATCGATTCAAATCAAAACTGTCCAAAATTAAAATAAAATAAGATTTAATTTTTTGGCTCATATTGCCCAGCCCTAATTTTAAGTTTGAGACTTGAAACTCGCAAATTGTATGTTAGTTCTAATCCTAACCCGGTTGCCAATTCTCACCCTAGCCCCAACCTAATGAACAGAATTGTGCCTACACTATTGAGGTTATCCATTTCTCGTAGTTTGGGTAGCATGCCACAAAAACAAGTGAAGAAAGCCCATCTTGATAAGTTGACCAGTTTGACACAACATACGACTAAAACAGCATCCGATCTAGCTTTGGTGCAGATCCGGTAGAATCATCACCATCTTTTTAAAAAGTATGAGAGGCGCTCTGTGAAGTCCACATGGAGATACTCTGGCATTACGGATTCTTTCTGTTGGAAGAATCTTTCTTGTTGGAGTCCTGTGCGTGTCAGGATCAAAGGCAGTGATGGCAGCAGCATCGAAGGAGAATCTGTCTGAATGCAAGCGCTCTAAGTGCAGTCTGAGTCAGAGTGATGTATTAGTGGCACACTTTGCGATTCTATGAGTTCGGAGAGGTGTGGTCAGAGAAAGGATTTTCGCAAGAGATTTTTATTTATTTTTTTATTTATTCATTCAAAATTTTACGAGGTAGGTCAATTGAAATAACTCCTCATTTGCAATGACGACCTGGCTTGGCAGCAGCACAAGATTAAAACAAATCAATCAAGCATTGAAACATTTAAAGGAAACCATAAAGTACGGTTTTAAAAACATGTGCATTCATCCTGTAAATGACAACAAACTCAGCTTTTAAAAACAGAGAAAGAAATGAAAGAGCTAAGTTGTAAAGCCTGCTGTAGTTTATTATGAAATTAGGTTTGTCCAAAGGTTGTACGAGCTTTAGGAACTGACAGATTTATGGAACTATTAGACCGGAGTGTGAGACTGGGGCTGTGGATGAACTGAGGTATGAAGGGTTTTACCGAATAGAGGTATGTAAATGAAAATAAACCAATGAGATTATCTGCGAGTGTGAAGAGATGGCACTTAACTAGAGAGTAGATATTAAGGTTGTTTCTAAGTCGCAAAATATAATACAAATGGAGAACAACAAAAATATTTTAAATCCAGTTTTTTGTAGTGCTTCAACAAGTGAAAGGGTAGTATGCAAACTGACTCCTGTCATCATCATCATAAAAATGCATATGTTTTTGTGATTTAAGTTAAAGTTGGGCAACCCAGGTGAACTCGGTAAGGACGTGCAGGGTAAGGAGCAGTGGAGGGGGGAGTGATCCGTGGCGGGACATCTCCTGGCCGGGACAGTGCCAGGCCGCGCTGTGGGGAGACGAGACAGGGCCTCCCCGGTGCACTAATGCCCTGTAATGAAGATTAAAACTCAGTCAAAGAGAGCACTGTTCAGAGGAGCTGGGCTGGAAGGAGCGAGGAGGAGGAGAGGAAGTGAGGAGGCAGGAGAGGAAGTGAGGAGGTAGGAGAGGAAGTGAGGAGGTAAGAGAGGAAGTGAGGAGGGAGGAGAGGAGTGAGGAGGAAGGAGAAGAAGTGAGACGGGAGGAGAGGAAGTGAGGAGGAAGAGAGGAGCTAGGAGAGGAAGTGAGGAGGAAGGAGAGGAAGTGAGGAGGGAGGAGAGGAAGTAAGAGAGGAAGTAAGGAGGTAGGAAAGGAAGTGAGGAGCTAGGAGAGGAAGTGAGGACTAAGGAAAGGGAGGGAGGAGAGGAAGTGAGGAGCTAGGAGAGGAAGTGAGGAGGTAAGAGAGGAAGTGAGGAGGAAGGAGAGGAAGTGAGGAGGGGGAGAGGAAGTGAGGAGCTAGGAGATGAAGTCAGGAGGTAAGAGAGGAAGTGAGAAGCTTGATTTTGATTATTTGGTTTTAACAATCTATTTCTATTGAATAGTGTAGTTGACTTTTCACCTCCAGGAAGTTACACAGTGCAGCTTTAATACTATATTATAGTAGTTATTTTATAAAATATGGTTATTTTGGATTCTTCAAATGTGGTAGCAAAGGTAAATTTATTTTAAACATTCTTTGACAACAAGATTCTTAGCAATTCTTGTTTTCAGAATCTGGATTATGCCAGATGGATCTGTGGAAGAACTCAAATCGGAGTTCAACACAGATCCATCTAAAACTTGACTCGCTGAAAGCGTTTGGGAAATAGTGGGATGTTTAATGAAATACAAAGCTGATTGGATGAGTGGTCGACCTTATTTATCTTTAACCAATCACAGCAACGAATTGTAATGGCATTTCCAATGTCCAAGTGTCACACACTTCTTTCAAAAAGAAAATACTCTGTATTTCTTCTAAAACAGAATCAAATGCAGCAGAAACACGTACTACATCCATGAGAGCCGCCATCTTTGTTTTCTTTGATTCAGGTAGTACTTCCTGTCGTCATTGCAACCATGCGATGTGATTGGGCCGACACACCGCTGTGTCAGACTCCAAACCAATCAGGCTGCTGGAATGCCAGAAGGGTTATCTCGAGTTTGTGAATTCGCAAAGATTGTGAATAATCCATCTGGCTGGTCAGGTCAATGTTTTCAAGATACATACAGTCAGCCACAGAAGCCACGCCCCTAGAAGGCACATTAAGAGTAGTTTAGAATGGTTTTATCACTCACTGCTCAACAACTACAACTACAAAGCAGACTTAAGGAAATTGTGTTTCTTCACAAAATCTGTAGCAGCAGATGTGAATTTACAGTGTTAAAACACAATATGATGTACATCCCGTATATGGTATGACGTGTCCATGCATTATCCACACACACACACACACACACAAATCTCCTCTCCATCTCAGTAACCAGCCCTGGGATCCGACTGGTGGGTATGTGAGGATGAGTAGGTGGAGGGCAGAGAGCAGTTCACATTCACATGACCTCACATCAGTCTCTTTCTCTTTTTCTGAACTGTCCGTCTGTGTCCACCAGTGCCCGATCTCTGGGGCCTTATCTCTCCCACTGACCCTGTCTCCACATTACCAGGCTCAAGCTGTCTTTCAAAATGATATCCAACAGTTAAGTTCCACAAACCTTCTTTAACCAATTAAAAAAAAAACACTTCTTTTATAACTATATCAAATCTCCGCTCACAAAAAAAGAACAATGTCTTTCTGAACTTTGAAAACGCGGCTGCCTTTTTTCTCACGCACACATGATGAACTTGTCACGGGAGATATTTTTTGACGGGCCGGGACCACACAGCCTCCGGGGGCCATCTCCGTGGAAACGCCATGCGGGTCAGAGGCGTTATTATGGGCTGGCGTTTGACCGCTGGCTCCCCGCGTTCAGCCCGTCTGCGTAATGGACTCGCGGCGGACTGAGAAGACAAAGAGAAGCCAGAGGTGAGGCGGGTTCGGGTTGTTAAGAATGCTTGTGTGTGTCGTCTAATTACTTTGAAATGATGGTGTGATTGAGTGAGTGAACAAGGAAGAAGAATAAGATACAAAACGAAATGGATGTTGAGTGGAGATACATATATTAATCCCGAATTTGAGAACATACACCAACTGTTATTCTGTAATCCCTCCAATGCCCACTTGTGTAGTTCCATGTTAACTAAAATTAGTTTGTTTTTAATTGTCTTCATATAATTACAGCACATTTTCTTGCTAGTTGTCTGAAAAGCTAAACATTTAATCAAAAAAGACTAGAACGTATATAGGTCTGTAGTAGGATTTAGATCATCATCATAGTAAGAAGCACAAAAAAATTACATTGTCAGTTACAATTACTGACAATGTAACATACATTTATTTACAGTTATGTTTGCAGGTCGTATGAGCACTTCATCCATTCAGAGAAACTACAGTGGTCCCTTGCTTTATTGTGCTTCACTTCCCGCGGCTTCGCTGATTTTTTGTGTGTGCAATTTTGCTTTTTTTTTTTACAGTGCGCAGTCCTATAGACGTGTGCTGTAAATGTGGTTTTCTCTCAAACGCACTGTTTGGGGACCTTGTGACATTACAGCATTCACAGACAACAGCACAGAAGCTCTTTTAGAAAACTTTAGACATTATACAGGGGAAGCTGACCTGACCCTCGGATGTTTCTCCAGGTGAGGATTTGACTCTTTGAGCTCGTAGTTACGATGATAAGTTTGTTCACTCTGGAATGTCATTTGTGTAGTTCAGAGATGTGTTTGAGGAGCGTGTTGTGACTTCACTAGAGTCCGGATGTGTTTCGTGTCGGCTCTGGAGCCCGTGTGATCCGTGGCTCTGCGGTCGGCTGTCGCAGCGGGACGGGCAGACAGCAGCAGAGCGGGCGAACGAGCACAGCACCGTCCCTCTTTATGCAGTCATAAAAATGACTTGCGCTATTGAATCTCACAGTGAATCATGTGTTCAGTGCATCCTCACAAGTACAAAAGACACTAAACATCAGAATCAGGCAGGTCATCAACTGAAATTATTGGTAAAAAATGAAGATCACTACTTCGCGAGTTTCGCCTATCAGGTTATTTTTGGAACCTAACCCCCGCGATAAACGAGGGACCACTGTACTTCCAAAAAGGCGCCCAATCTCAAAGTAAAAGTATTTTTTTTTTTTTTTTTTACTGAAATACTGATACATTTGTATATTTGGACATACCTTTGAAATAAAACATAGAATATTATTTCTCTTGATTGCATTGCATGACTATTTGCACAACTAGACATGACACAAATGTGTTGCTGCTGCATTGAAAAGAGAATTCTGATTTGGGGATAAGTGTCTCAACCTCAATGATTTAACTTAAAGATGCCGGAAAATGCAAGACTTACAAAAAAGCTGATGCTCATAGTTCGATTAACCATCATGTTCACATGTTGGAGTTGATGTACCTGAGGCGTAAGATGTTCCCCGCCTAAAACCTGAAGTCGCTTGGATAGGCTCAAGTCACCCACAAACAGGAACAAGAGGTACCAAATGAATGGATGATCGCAGACAACCAGGCTTTAAAAATGTTATGGCAAAGTACAAAGTTAATATAGGAAAAACTACCCGTCGTCCACAATCTAGCTTTACACAACAAACTATCACTTATATCCCCAACCTCTATGATTTAACTTAAGATGCCTGAGTGAACATGCAAGATTTCCAAAAAGCTGATGCTCATAGTTTGATTAACCAACATGTTCACATGGAACACATGTCTATAATATTGCTATGTAAAGGTAGTGTGATAACAATGTAATTTTCTTTCCTTGTGTGTCAAAGACAGCTTTGGATTGAGACGCTAGGATACTTGTTGAATAGACACAATATTGTATTGATGTCTTACAGATATGTGCTTAGATTGAAGCCTGGTTCTTTGGATTTACATGTCCTATTCGCAGGGCATTATTTTTGCCTAGGGACCTCATATAAATTGTAATAAATATGGACGTTATCAGAGTTTCATATTTGTAAAAATGTCTGTAAAGCTTCACTCAAATTCAATGTCCTCGTGTAATAAAATAGACTCTGCAGCCTATTTTAATTTCAGATTTCAACACAATTTTTGCTACTATTCACCTCAGATTATTCTCCAATGAAATTTGTTTGTTTTTTTAACAATTTGAAAGCTGAAATTTAAACAAACTATGATGGAAGCTGTGACGCAGAAGTAAAATACCGTTGACGTAAGGTCGAGAAGTCGGGTGCTAGAGAAAATTTGGACAGCGATGCAAAGTTTGGATGGAGGGACTTTATCGTTGGAAATGGATTAAAAAAGACAACTATTTCTGATCGAGAGACGACAAGCCACATTTATACTGCCACAGCTCAGGTCATTCACAATAAAACAAACCCAAAAGTTGTCATAAATCAAGGTGTGTCCATAGACCTTTATTACCACAATGCAAATGCCTGTTAAAAACCGATGTCGTGGTGTAATGGCCTGCTTAAACACCAAATAGATGGAGCATTTTTTTGCAGTGTGCTTGGCCCGAGAAACCCGCAGACAGATTGTGCGATAGAAAACAAGCGATAAGAAGAGAGAACAAAAGGAGGACGGTCAGGCGGGCGAGAAAATGTCCCGTCATCACCCCTGCGTCCCACGTGAATTCCATGTCCCTGCTCACCGACGCTGCCCCTCCCGTCACCACGACAACACAGATGCGTCAGCTTGAACCCACACGCATTTCTGACACAGGAAATCACAAGGAAATACCATGTGTTGACACTTGATTTTGATTGTTTGTCTTTTTTTTATATTTTGCATTCATTTGAAGTTCATCCTTGAGAAGCAATAATTTAGGAGTCAACACGACACACCAGCAAGGTCTTGGCTCAGTTTGTTCACATTAAGCTTGGACAAGTTTTGGACAAATAGTGTATACCAGTAGTTGTAAATGCACAAAACAATGCGCCAACAGGTCACCAACAACAATGATTAGTTTTTTCAAAATAATCATATTGACAGACTGGCTTCTTTCATAATAACAGTGTCTCTTACACTATACTTTTTTGAGCCGGATCTCAAGAAACCGTACATTTACCACGTAAATTACGTTCACGGTTGTTTTGGATAAATATTTCTATTGCATTTCTATGGTAGTTGTTAAGATGTGTTCTTATTTATGAATATTAACAAAATCCTGATTCTAATCTTAACCTGCCCCAAGCTCCAGACCTAAGCTTACCCATTTTATTAACTTGAAGCCTAAACTTACTCGTTACACCTAAAGAAAATATACCATGTGGCTGCAACCAAAACTCATGTACTTTCACGCTGTGAAATCTCGAGTAATTTTTGCGCTTTTTCGTATCATGCCAAATTTTACGGCATAACATAACATAAATTGTGGTCAAAATACGCTGTTTTTGTGTCGTGGTAAAAGTATGCTTTCTTGTGTTGACTTTTTTCTTTGCTGATAAACTATATATATACAGTATATATACATATACACAGCACTATACAATAATATAGAATTTATGTTTAGATTTTTTTCCCAAGGGTATTTTTTTTTTATTATTATAATTTTCACAATATGTTTCCATGAATATATTTGGTTAATAAAGTGTTTTAGCCCAGTTAATGGTAGAGTTGCCCAATTCACAATTTCAGGCATATTTTGGGTCTGTCCTGGAAACCTAATTTATGACAATTGGGCTATGACTAGTGAGAAAGCTTTTTTGCTTCAAATTGACACATTCATAAAATTTATTGAGAATATAAGTTGTAAAAATGTGTTTTTCTGTGACTTAGTTTCAAATATGGATAATTTGTGGTTCATTATGCCCCCCCTTTTTTTTATAATATCTACTCTCTAGTTAAGTGGCAAAAAAAAAATCAACTGATTCTTGTTTTGGAGTCCAACTAAGGTAATCATAACCCTTGAAATTTATTTTTTTAATTAATTGTTTATTTATTTATTTATTTTTTTTGGAAAATAATTCAGGCGTCAAGTGGTTAAGACCCACTTTTATTCTTTGACTTTAAACAGTGTGTGAGTTGTGCTGTTTTTTTATTGTTTTGTTTTATTATTTTATGGGTTTTACTTTCGGAGGATTTATTTATTGTGTGCATGTTTAGTCTGTTTGATTCTAGCTGTTTTATTTTGTGTGCAGCACTTTTTAAACAACTGTTTGTAAAATGTGCTATAGAACTAAAGAACAGGTCTACATTTCTTCTTTTTTTTTTGTTTTTTTTTTGTAAAGGCTCTCCAAAGTCTTTAACAAGCCAAATGGATAAATCGACAAACAGACAGATAGATAGCGTACAGTTGGAATTCTTCTGAAAAACGTACAAAATGTGCTGTGGACTGGAGTGTGCGACTTGTATTTTGCAGTGCACGCTCGCACACAGAGTTATGAGATGAGAGGGACAGCGGCGCTCTTTGAGGAGCTGGGATAATGGTGTCTTTCTCCCAGGACAGTTCCCACAGACCGTCTTCACCTCTCCTCCTACTGCCGCACAGACAGTCCCACAACTGTGCTGAACCGACACACACAAACAGATACACACTGTACTGAGTGTCATTCATGTGACCGAACTCAGCGTCAGCACTCGGCCGGGTCAGGAACTTACAATGAAGTGAAAGTACAAAGTGTTTGGAGTTAATAGTGTGCTGATAATGTTTGGACTTGCATGGTTTAGTCCAATGCTTCTCAGAGTGTGGTCTGGGGATTTCTGAGGGTTCATGCGATGGGGTGTACCAAAAAATGTTAATTTCTTGAGATGTACAGTACAGTTTTTTTTCATGACTATGAACATAGTAGATTCACACTGAAGGCATCCAAACTATGAACTAACACTTGTGGAAGTATAATTCATAGCCGAAAAGTGTGAAACAACTGAAAATAAATAAACAACTGGTCAAAGCAGGCTCGGGCTCTGTATAGGAAAGGTCAGAGTAGGCTGTTTTTCCTAAGAAAGCTTAGGTCTTTTGATGTGTGTGCCGACATGTTGTTCCTCTTTCATCAGTCTGTTGTGGCAAGTGGTGTCTTCTATGGTGTTGTCTGTTGGGGTGGCAGTATGACCACAAGGGATGGCAATCGTTTGGACAAACTGATAAAGAAGTGTGCATCTGTGATTGGGAGGAGGGTGGACTCTGTGGGAGCTGTGCTAGAGAAGAGGATGAGGGCTTTAATGCAGGGCATCCTGGGCAATCCCAGACATCCCTTGCATGACACGATGTCTGCACAGAGAAGCACACGCAGTAATAGGTTCCTCTCACTGCGCTGCAGGACAGCGCGCTTTAACAGGTCGTTTGTCCCTTCACCTATCAGGCTGTTTAACAGATCTGCCTGATATGAACTGTAATCTTATATGTGCACTTTATACTATTGATAGTAATATTTTATTGTTCTATTGTTATTATTGTGTGTGTTTTGCAAGTGTGTTTGCTGCCGGACACCTGAATTTCTCCCTTGGGAGATTAATAAAGTATCTATCTATCTATCTATCTATCTATCTATCTATCTATCTATCTATCTATCTATCTATCTATCTATCTATCTATCTATCTATCTATCTATCTATCTATCTATCTATCTATCTATCTATCTATCTATCTATCTATCTATCTATCTATCTATCTATCTATTTCTATCTATCTATCATATTTGTAGGTTCTTCAAATAAGCCATCTTTTGCTTTGATTACTGCTTTTCACACTATTGGCATTCTCTTGATGAGCTTCTAGAGGTAGTCACCTGAAATGTTCTTCCAACAGTCTTGAAGGAGTTCCCAGAGATGCTCCTTCAAGCATCTCTGGAAACTCCTTCACACTGCGGTCCAGCTCACCCTAAAACCATCTGGATTGGGTTCAGGTCTGGTGACTGTGGAGGCCAGCTCATCTGGCGCAACACACCATCACACTATTCTGGTCATTCATGGTTTGGATATCTTCAGTGTGAATCTACAATGTTCATAGTCATGAAAATAAAGAAGACTCTTTGAATGAGAACGTGTGTCCAAACTTTTGGTCTGTACTGTACATAACTCACAATTGCAAGTTTTTGATAGAAACGGTTAAAATTGATCATGACAAACTCCATCTAATACAAGACAAAATCATACATGATATTAACATGTTCCTGTTTGGGAACAAGGGGACTGGAGCCCATTTAAGCGACTTTGGGCCTTAGGCAGGGGTACCAAATGAATGTATGATCACAGACAACTAAAAATGTGAAGTGGCCACCAGGCTTTAAAAAATGTATAGCAAAGTACAAAGGAAAAAGTACACGTTAGACTAGATACCACTATCTAGTCTTACACAATTCCTTCTGCCACTTCCAAAGCCACAGCTGCTCTGGAGCTATCAGAAAACATGGTTGCCAGTCTGCACCAAAACACAACATTTACCAACCTAACTCCACATCAAGAAATATTAAAAAATAAATATTGCCACTGCGTCTTTTCTTTCCAATCACATTCATTCATTTCCATACTTCAAACTTTCTCAAATCTGCAAGAACGGTGAAAGATCTTCCTCCAAAACTACCAAAACATCAGCAAGTTCGTCGGTCCCATGTGACTACGGGAGGGGTCCAGAGACAGACAGACAAATATGCAGCGATAGAGCTTAGCTAGTCAGAATCCTGTATACGCGGAGGACGAGAGGTTAGATCCCCCAGCTGGATAATCTTTCAAAGCTACAACAATATATTCACACATTCTTGTCCAACGCTCCAGAAGTGAACGTCTCCGTCTGAGATTCTAGCAAAATGTATTGTAAAGTGACAAGGATCAACTTTAAAGAGCTTTTGAGCTGGCTACAGCAGAACGTTTGAGTAAGGTGGTATTGTCTTTAACTGAAGCTAATACAAGCTCGAGTTGGGTCTGGAGAAAAAGGATTAGTTTAGAAAAAAGGTTAGAGTACTACTGAAAACATGATTTAGGTTTTACATCTGACAACTTCCTCTTCTAAATCTTTCAACTCACGGTTATTATCGACTCTTATTCATGTTTAGCTGCAGTTATGACTTAGAAAAAAACTTTTTTACAACCAACAAAGTGAAACTGGAGAGGACCACCCAAGCACAGCCAATCAGAGCACAACAATCAGCTCTCGATTAGAACTAGAATTCTTTATTGTTCAATTCAGACAATACTCAGTGGTCTCATATTTTCACAAAGTGCTGCATTTATCATAGGCTTTTTAAAAGGAAAACACAAAGTTTACTAATTTACAACTAAAAAAGTTAGTTACTCCAACTTTGATGTAACACTTTAGCTACGGTAATATTCTCATTACCATGGCAACTAGATCACTATTGTCCCTCCGAACTAGACTATCTAGTGTCACGACCCTTTTCATCCCGGAAGAACCGATCCGTTCGGAAGTTCCCTTTTTCTCTAAATAAAACGTATAATGAAGGGCTATTTTTGTTCATCTTTTAAACACCTAATACTATCGTCATCCACAAGCCCTATATTCATTACTCACAGACGTTATTTGCCTTTTAGCAGTTTATCTAGTGTAATACAAGAGTTTGATCTTTCTGTTCAACCCTTGAACGCAACATCACACGTGACCTTACGCGCCTCAAAAAAAAAAAAAAAAAATTGGCAATTTCTTTAACAATGCTTTTCGTTATTTGTTCATAAACAGTTAAATAATTCACAAATAAAGACTGTTTAGATTAAAAATAAGCTTTTTACATTATTATTTTGAATGTGTGCATGTTATAATCACACTTCCGGACGGATTGGGTCTGCCGGTGCGAAAGGGGACGCGACACTAACCCTTTTCTTGGCAGTCTACTTCCTGTTTAGCTCTGTTAAGCTAGCATGTTAGCTTGTCTGTCTTGCAGGGCGGATGCAAAAAACTATAACGATAGTTCAAATATATAGCTACACAGCTAGACTTTCAAAACAAGGTATTCACTGTATGTCATCATTAGAACACCTGATGTTTGATTGTGGCTAATGTGACTTAGGCTAAACAGCTAAACAGGAAGTGAAAAAAAATGGGTGAAGCAGAATTAGATGAACAACAACCAACAAGTTTAGGTCTGAGGATTTTCTTGAATAGTATTATATGATTGATGATGGATTGCACTCATAGCACAGAAAATATTGAACAGATAATGTCACTTTTTGGTCTGACACTGTCTTTTCAATAAAAGGATTCGAATTTTTGAGATAAAAGGGAATTTCCTAATCAATGCTGGATAGTTCACTTCCTTCAAGACATTTCTGACTGATTCATAGATATTTTAGCTTGAAACTTTTTCCACTGAACTAAGTCAAACTATCTTACTCTTTTGGGCAAAGATTTTTGTCTGAAATGAAACAAGGTAAACAACACCTTAGCATAAATCAAATAATCTACAATTATAAAGTAAATATTTTATCTAGTGAAACTGGACAAAACGACTAAGACTTGTTAACCTGTCCAGTCAGATGGATTATCTCATGATTTTTGTGAATTCCTAAAAATTTGGCCTTCCAATAGCTCGATTGGTTTGGAGTCCGACACAGCGGGTTACCAATCACATTGCATTAGGGCCGGTTGAGTGGGGTTGGTTGCAATGACGACGGGAAGTACCGCTTGAATCAAGCAAAACAAAGATGGCGGCTCCTGTGAATGTAACCTACATGTTTCTGCTGCATTTGAGAGTTTTTTTAGTTTTTTTTTTTTAAGAAGTACAGAGAGGTTGTGTGTGTGTGTGTGTGCGGACATTGAATCATCCACCATTGTGATATGTTGCTGTGATTGGATAAGGACTAATAAGGTCGGCCGCACACGCAATCAGCCCGGATGTAATTCATTAACATCCCGCCTTTTCCAAAACGTTTTCCTCGACTAAACTTCCAGATGGATGCTTTGGAAGAACTCAAATTGTAGTTCAGCACGATTCCATCTGGCATGAGTCAGGTTAAAGACTCAATTTTTTGCATTGTATATGATAGAAGAAGAATAGAATGTTTTGTTCTCTAAAAACCCAAGTGACCAAACATTCTATTCTTTACTGTTAATAGCATGCACTAGTTGGTGTTCGACTTACAACTTGCACTTGACGACTGGCTAGAAGAAGTTGTAAATAGCGCTCTTAAACTCATCATAGTGAAGAAGTACAGTATAAAGCAAAAAAAGTTTAACATTCAATAATTGTGTTTGCTTGGGTGATGAAATAAAGCACAGCATTCCTAACCATATGACGATTGTTTGTTTTTCTCCTCTTACGTTGTGTTTTTTTCATGTTCGTTCATCCATCTAACCTCTCTATGGCGAAGTCAGGACCCTCGGGAGTACCTCAACGACCCCCATTACCACCTCACCTCACCCCCGCCTCACTCAGCGTAACCGGGGGGCAACGCTTCGGAGAAAAAAAAAGCAGAAGAAAAATGTCTCTTCCCCCATGGCACGCCGGGGTGGCAGTGATTATAATATCCACATAATCATTTCAAACAAATTATCATAATTATCAATCAATCATGAGGCTATTTAAGCCCGTGCTGAGGGGGGTGAGGAGGAGGGGGGAGCGCTGCTAGCTAGCGGGGGGTAAACTACAACCCCCGGGCTAGCATCTGACCCATGTGCCTCCCCTGACCGCGTAATAGCCCTCATACATTTAGGGTCATTTACAAGCTGTATTTAGCGACACACACACATATACAGAGTAACATATGCTGCCCGTGCCCGCTGCCGCCCCTCCCGCTCCATCCCTGACCCGGCGGACTTTCTACAGTCTCTCAGCGAGCGGGGGAAAGAGCTACTTATAGGTCACAAGGAAAGGCACCTCTGTCATTTTTACATTTGCAGCTAATGCGGAAATGTGCGGCCATGCTAGCTCAGCTTTCTACAGTGCAAACGAAATATACAGAGGATTATAGGTGAGTACAGCAGACGAATGTGTTTGTGGAAGAATATGCAATAGTCAAAGGCAGTGCTTTTCAACCAGTGTGCAGCCGGCGAACACTACTGTGCCTTGAGACACTGTCAGGTGTGTCTTGTAAAAATGAATCAGTTTTGAAAATCCAATCTATGAAACTAATTTTAAAGATTTAAATGAATCATCTACCATTTTGAAATGTTCAAAATAACTTTGAGAATACAATGAAAATAAAAACAATCGCTATTTACTAATTAAAGGATAATTAATGAAAGGTGCCTTATGTAACTTTTCAAACAAGAGATTCTGTCATTATGAATAGCTAATAATTTTGAAATGTTACAAAGTGAAATATTACACAATGTGTATTTGTGAGGTTATAGGTAATAGCTTCAAAAAATGCAGTCTTATTGTCAGCAAACTTACCTCTGCATAGATCTAAGGTAAGGTAATGTTTATTAAGTACAATGTACAATTACATTAAGCTCAGTGGCAGAGATGCTTGTACCAGATTCTAGCTTTCACAGCTAATTTCCATCTGTAGTCCTGGGGAGAGGAGAGGGGAGGCATAATGGACATGTTTTTAGTTGTAGGAGGAAACCGGAGTATCCGGAGGTAACCTGCGCAGACATGGGGAGGACATGCAAACTCACATAGAAAGGCCCCAGGCCAGAGCACTAATCGCTGCGTACTACTCGTTTTTGAGTCACACTCTTTCTATACATATAGTAAGTTTAGAGGAAAATTACAAGCACAAATATCCACCAAAAAAAGTTATATAGTTTCCCTTTGAAGTGTAATGCAGAGTATTTGTAGAAAAAAAAAAAAACAACTTTGATTTGGCCTTATTTGAATTGATGGTGTGTCGCGGAAAATGTTCAACCATAATAGTGTGTCATGGCTCAAAAAAGTTTGGTCTAAGGAGTGCTATACTGATAATCTGACATGAGTTTTTGGATCTCCAAGGTGTTTACATATTATTAGAGTTATGTTCATGTTTATGTAATGATGAAATTCAGGCACATTGAAGTGAGGCATCACGCTGTCACACCTTTTGAACGACACCTCACTGTGAACGATGAGAGTCGCGTCACAGAGGTGAACGATTCATTTCCTCAATGAAGGAAACAACAACAAATACAGGGACAAAAAGGGAGCTTTTCTCACTCAAATGTGCATGTACACAGAGCACCGGACTCTCCTGGTGTCACCTCAGACACAGTCGCTTATACAAGTGTGCACCACATTAACAAGTACATACTTCGTTGTTTGGACTAGCAGATTGGGTTCACAGACTATTTCATTGTGGCAGGTTGGGGTTGTGATGATTAAAGTCTGACTGTGTTTTCATATTCCTGCAGTAACTTTACATTTAAACATGTCTAAGTTTGTGTCCTTATTCGATCCATTTCTCCAAGAATATGAGTCGTATTGTGAAACACAATCTCTGCAGTTATTCATGTCCCTTCTGTCCTCCGTTTTTCTGCTTTAGTTGTGTTTGTCGTTCTCCTCATCTGTAAGTGGAAGCTTACCAAAACCTGATTCTGTCAGGTTCATAAGCTAAGCATGTTGGGCCTGGCAGTATTCGGATTGGAGACTGCAGAGGAACCTCAGGTGTGAGACAAACAGAGGAGACACAATGGGTTAAGAAAATGGGTTAAGAAAACTGTTCTTACCCAAGCCAAATTTCCTTAAAACCAGTTAAAAATGTCATGAAGCCAGTGAAATATTCTACATTACATAAGCAATTAAATCTTATCAATTCAAAGAGCTCAACTCTGGATTCAAATTCTGATTCCAAGTCATTTTAAGCAAGTCTAGATATATCATTTTTGCAGTGTAACTTGAACTTGTGCCTTGACTTAGGTCTTGCCATTGTTGCCTTGACCTTCCGAAATCTTCATCTTGTCTCACAATCACCACCGCAGCAGCAAAATCCTTAGCCTCTTTCACCTCTGATCAGCTCCTCTTCACTTCCACCTCTATCTCTTACAAACCAAACAAACAAACAAACCCAACTTTCTTTACATCTCCACTTGTTCCAAATTCAAGCTTTCAAATTCCGTCCATTCACCGGAGACTATCCCTCATTTGTCTGCTTTCCAATCCCCCTCCTCGTCAGATCTGATAGTCGGACGCTGCCCCGCTGTATCTCTTTGTATAAAATCCCTCCGTGAAAAGCGGCGGCGCGAACGATTCTATCTGGGCGATTATCGAAAAGCCAGCTAAAAACCATTCAGAACCAGATTTAGACAGGAAGCAGGACGTTTGAAAGAGAGACAGATAGCGAACTACAGGGAATCGTCACGGGATAAAACCAATCAGCGAGCATTGATTTTTTTTTTTCTGAGTTGTGTGAAGCAGGGTGTCTATCTGGAAGCTATTATCTGTCATTGGATCTGCGGGAGTGTTTAGATGGACAGAGGTGCTCTTCTGAACGGGATAAGCGCACGGAGGACAAAGGTGGGACTGTCTTCTTCGGGGCCCCAGCTCCAGACAGCCTAAACTAACTGTCAAGAGAGATGTTTGGACAGAGAACCGGCGAGAACTATTATCCGCAATATTGGCAGTAATTGTGGTGGTAAAATAAATAGTTAGGTTTGGGTAAAAGGGCGATGGGAGGTTTTGAAGGAGATTTGGAATGGGAGAAATGGATGATTGAGAGAAGAGTGTGAAGTGGTTTTAAGGGTGTAGAAGGTGGTTTGGATAAATGATGAGAAATACAGTTTAACCTAAGAAGAAAGTGAACAAACAAATAATCAAATAAAGAACATCAGCAGAAAGGTATCAATGTAAAACTTGTGTTGGCAAAAATCGGCACACAACAGTGAGCAAAATCGGAAACATGGAGAGAGCCAAGTTTAAACTTATAGACCAGATCTGGGCAAACTGCAGCCCGGGGCCAAATGTGGCCCGCAACTTGTTTCAAATGCATATACCTATATTGAGCCCAATCTCACAAAAAAGCGTACATTTACTACGATGCTACACAACATGTAAATTAGGTATGATTAGCACGAGTTCACGGTTGTTTTGCGTAAATATAGTACGCGTCACAGTCCCCATTCATTTCAATGGTGGTTGTTAAGATGTGTTTTTATTTATGAATATTAATGAAATCCTGATTCTAATCTTAACCTGCCCCAAGCCCCAGACCTAATCTTACCCATTTTAGTAACTTTATGCCTAAACGTACCCATTTCACCTGAAGAAAACGTCCCCACGTGGCTGCAACCAAAACTGGTGTTTTTAACGCTGTGAAATCTCGTGTCATTTTACACTTTTTCATATCGTGCTAAATGCACGGCGTAACATAAGTACTAAAAACAGCTGTGAACTCGTGCTCAAAATACGCTGTTTTTGTGTTGTGGCAAAAGTACGCCATCTAGTAAGACTGTGTTGATATATTTGACATTAACTTTACATTATCATTTGATTCAATTATTACTTTAGATCTACATGCATATACAAAAAAAAATGCTTAACATATTTTTGTTGTGGTTACAATCTTAATTTGAACATGAAGGCGACAGCTCTGAGGATTTGAAAACAGCTGCGATAAATAATTCCCAGCAACATTACGTTTTAGTTTAGCTCACAAGACAGCAGTTTTACAAATCTCCTGACACAAGCGCTCTCCTTTTACCTCTCTTCTCTCCTGCAGCACAGCCCCTGAACGTGAAAGCCTAAGCAGGGCCTAGACATCCAAACAGACAGATAGTCCTGCTTTGTACCACCGTCCCAGACCAACTCAAACAATCCCTGATCCTATCTCCCTCCTCCTCCTCTCGTCTGGACCCACCCGGAGAAGAGGATCTACCCTAAGCACCGGCGAGATCCAGATAACACCTCCGTTTTTATTTTCTGTCCCCGAGCGAGGCGAGAAGATGCCGGAGTATTTGTGTGTAAGCCAATATGTCTCCCCCTCACAGGCCTGGCACAAACGCAGACGATAAGCCGGGGCGAGATTTGAGTAAGTGGGCCGGAGAAGCTACAATAACATCTTTGCTAGCGGTTTATCCCCGCGGTCTTAACCCCGAATCGCACAGTGTGTACCCCCCCGCTCGCCCAGGAGAGGAGGAGGAGGAGTGAGAAGCTGTGGAATTATGGGAGAGGAACCAGAGCAGACCTGGGTAAGTCGATGGAAATATGAAGCCGCTCAATCAGATTTTTGCCATTTTTCAAAATGTAAGCTATGCACTATTTTATACTGTTTTTAAAATATTTATTACTCCATTTATAATAATTGAAAATTGTCCATTGTCACGTTTTGAACTCAAGCACTAAACTAGTTTAAACTTGTCCGAAAGAACTTTCTCTGTTCATCTTGGCTCTGACCCATCTAAAACTGTCACATTGAACTGTGGTGTGCCTCAGGGTTCAATTTTAGGCCCAATTCTTTTCAGCATTTATTTTATACAAGAAATCATAATATTTCAAATCATTGCTTGCTAATACTAATAAGTCTTTATTTGAGGCTTTACAATGCCTCAAAGACATCAAAGACTGGACTTAAATCTATTTTAAATCTTCTGCACTTAAATGAGAAAAAACTGAAATGTTTTTGGCAATCCTACTGCCCTAGATGGCACAGACAGTGTACTTTGGTCTTCTTCTAATCTTCCATTTGCAAAAAGATGTTTTGAATTTGGAGTAGTTCTGTCAACTGGATAAACAAGTCAATGCAGTTTTTTTCCCACTGAAGCTGTTATCAAAAGTAAAATCTTATTTGCCTTCCAAAGACCGAAAAAGTTAATCATGCATTTCTTATTATCGTACCTCTTTCAATTGTGACATGGGCTTGGCCTTTGACAAACGTCTACAGCTGGTTAAAAATGCTGCCTCTCGCCTGCTCACAGGTACCAGACATCAACAACATACTGTATTACACCAGTCCTTGCATCACTGCGCTGTCTCCATGTTGCTCAGAGGATTCATTAGAAAATGTTACTTGTAGTTTTTAAATGTCTAAACAGTCTAGCTCCCTCATATTTGTGCCAGTTCAGAATGTTCTATACCACGCAATTTGAAACACCATGTCATAGGAACGCAATATGTATTGTTTGTGTGCCCATTTCATGTGTTTGCTACTTCAGTTCATTTCTGTGGTGGATGTATAGACATGTTCGAGTTAATAAATGTTAAAGGGACCTATTTGTTGGTTTTTTTTAATGTTTAGTAAGAAACTAGAACATATGCAGATCATAATTTAAGTTTTGTTCATTGTAAAACACAAAGTTGATCTAAAACAGCTTAAAAAACAGGAACAGCTCTACTGACTTCCTGTTCAAAACTGCAGAACTGATAAGCCCCGCCTCTTCATTTTAAAATGCAACTGTAAAAAGCAACAGATTTTTTTATTGTTGGAAAGTGAATAGGGACAGTTTTGAACCAGACATGCTTCACTTTAAGTATTAATCTTTTGAAATATTACAAGTAAATACAGACAAGTGGGAGGGGATAGGTGGTAGGTGGAACAAGGATTCTGAACACTTCAGCTTCAATTGAAGAACAAAATAAGATTACCCCAACATGCATGAATCAATTCAAATATAACTTTGAGTAAACTAATGATGAAGGGAGGCCATCATAACAAGGTTAAAATTAGAATTTGACATAATAGATCCCCTTTAACAAAATCCTATTTCTACTCCAAGCTTCGAAACCTAAATGTACCAATTTCTGTAACTTCAGAACTAAATCTTGCTGTTAAACCCCCCAAAAACCTCCTGTGTGTCCTGAACTAAAACACGTTCTATACAATGCCAAGAATAAGAAGAAGCGTCGTCATAACACGTTATTTTACTTAGTGGTACAGATCGATCATAGACACAAAACGGTAGATATAAGTCAGAAAAGCTCAGTTATCAGCTAACTTCAAGAGTTTATTACACTGCAAAAAAAAAAAAAGGAATTTCAAGAAAAGTTACGGTTGCTTGATTTTAGGATCAAACTTATTTTTTAGACTAATTAACCTCGATTTAATGTAGAGAAATAGATTATTTTCCTAGTTTCAAAGTGTTCGAACTGATTTCAAGACATTGCTTCTTATTTCAAGCCAAATTATTTGCCAATGGGTTAAGAAAACTGTTCTAATCCCATTGGCAAATTTGGTTCTATTTGTGTCAAATCTCCTTACAACCAGTGAAAAATGACTTGAAACCAGTAAAATATCTACATTACATAAACAATTAATCTATGCAGTGAAAACAGCTCAAATCTGGATAAAATTCTGATTCCAAGTTATTTAAGCCATTCAGATTTATAGTTTTGTAGTGTACTGCCAAAACAAAATTATGCTGCTAAATCAACTTTTGTGAAGAAATTTGACCCTACAACCCTTAAAGTTCAGACCGGTTCAGACCTGATCAAACGTGACGTCGACCGAAAATCCCTCTACACATATACATTTGCCTACCCTTGCCTTACCTTACCAAATAAAGTTGACATTTTCAGCCAATCACAACTTGTTTTTCTTGTCCCAGTCAATCAAACCATCCATGTAAATCGAACAACATTCTACCGTTTTCAGTCGCAACCACCGCAGCAGCAGAGCCACCGCCTCTTCACCCTCTCCATCTCTCTAGTGCCGGAGTTATTTACATAATTCTGTTTTAGTCATTACTCTGAATGTGAATGGGCCCAGTGTAGGAGTCGCGCTCTGCTTGTGTGTGAATGAGTCATGTTGTGAGAACAGTGCATACATTTACTTCATTCATTTTCATACAGTCGGTTGTGGTGAGAGGTCCATGACAGCCAACAGCGCTCGGACTGAGAGAAGCACTAACAGAGGAAAGAGGAAGTGCAACATGAGCAGACAGATTCTCCTATACAGTGACTGGGCTAGAGAAAATCTTTTTAATTTTAGGTTATATGTAGTTTTCATCTATGGCTACGTTCACACCGCAGGGTCAGATTCTCAATTCCGATTTTAATTGTGCAGAAACGGAGCCGCAAAGACCAAATACTATCAGGGAAAAGTTCTGCTAACAAGCTAGCGCACATTAGCATGTTCTGTTTCCTGTCCAAAATAAAGTCGGTCATTTTGAGAAATCCAAAGAGTTCAAAACATTCAGAACATTACACTACTATAGATACAAGTCCACACTATTAATTCATGTGTAAAATGTGATGCAGTGTCACAGAGAAATGCGTCTGAAGCACTGAAAATTGGCGACGCTGACAGGAAGTAGTCCAGTGATAATGACGTTATTATAACTTGACCAGGTCGTGCCGCGGATAAACAAAAAACACGAGGGACTGCTTCGTACTTTTTGGCTTGTGGACTTTATGTGACTGATTTGTGAAGAATGGATGAAAGGACCTGGATGACAACACTACAGTTTAATGTGAAAACTTTACAGAGGTGAGTGAGTGATTCTTCATCGTGTTTGTCCTGTATCTCTCTCTCGGACTGACCTGATGCTCTGCTGCAGTAGAATGAAAAGCGTGGTTACTAAACAGGCTGTGTATGAGGTAGTTTTTTCACGTGGAGTTGAGTTTAAAGGACGATGCAGCTTTACGAGGCTTTAGCAGACGCAGGCTCCTCCATTGACAGTTTTCTGTTTCTTCTGCCGCTGTTTCTGCTTTGTCTTATTGAGTTTTGTGACGTAAAGGTCGGATGAATGCGACATGAGCGTTCAGACTGGAGTCGCATTTGAAAAGATCAGATATGTTTCGGATTTAGGACCACATATGGAAGTGGCCTGGGTCGCATTGAAAAAAATCGGATGTGTGTCGTTCAGACAGCCATAAAAAGATCCGATTTGGGTCGCATAGGGGCAAAAATAGGATTTGGGTCGTTTCAACCGGCGGTGTGAACGTAGCCTATGATCATGGAATTTATTGTTTAGGATTCAACCTACACTTTGTCACTTCTAGTCACCACTCCTTCCATCTTGTTTTAAGTCAAATCTACAACATACAGTAGATTAGTTAATTTGTGTGACATACAAATTAAAATAACTCATGACTGTCTGTTCTAAAACTTCACTTCACTCACACATTTTTCTAGCATTGCTCATTGTTTTTTAGTTCCCCATGGCATCTTTTTCTTTTTTCCCTTTCAGCATTATTGATACAAACAAAGTCCCCGATTGGCGAATTTATCTACAGCAGGCCTATTCAACTCGAGGCCCAGAAGCCCAGTCGGCCATCCAAAGATCTCATCTAGGCCCTCAACTAAGCTTTGTAATTTTGCAAATATGAATTTTTTTCTTTGTAAGGGTATTTATGGGTTACTGCTATAGATTTGACTGATTTTTTTGTTTGTTTGATTTTGCTGGTGTAATTTATAGTTTTAGACTTGATTGGTCCTGGCTTCCTCCTGGTTCAGACTTTTACTTGTGTAGTCCTTGTTTAATTTTGTCTCGGAAAACATAGGCAGGATGTAACTGTAGTTTTGAACATCACTAAAACAGATTTTGCACATAAGTTTTTTTTTTTTTGCACAACCCAAACTTTTGTCAGAAATTCTACATCTTACGTATCTACTCGGCCCAAAGGCCACAGCCCTCTGAAAAAGCTAACTCTAAGGAAAATTTAGTTGAACAGCCCTGATCTACAGTAACAAAACAGTCAGGCTGTTTTTTTCTGGATTTGTCAGAAAATTAAATGAATACAAAATACAAAAATATGAACATTTGCTTATTTTGAGGTAAAATGTCATTTTTCCAGTGAAATAATCAGCCAGTGCAGTAAGAAAGTTTGACCAAGATTTCTAGGCAAATCTATTAAATTATGGCTTAAAACAGATACAAATTTGCTTTATGTTCTAGATAAGATAAACCAGGATAAAATATCTTAAAAAAAGTAAAAAAAAAAAAAAAAAAAATCTTAGTAAGACTTGGTCTTATTAAATGAAAAAAAATCTTAAAGTTAGTCTTCTAAGAGTATTATGCTTAGTTCAAGTCATTTTATCTAAGTTTGATTTTCCTTTTTTGCAGTGTAAAAAAATGATTTTTAAGTCTTCTAAGCCTTTTTCAATGGTTATTTTGCTGCATGAAATAACTTTTTAAATGCTTGAAAGTTTCTCAAGGCTTTTGTTTGTTGCACAAAAAAGTCAATCAAAAATTCTAAAATCAGTTTTTCCTCAGTACAGAAATATTGTCTAAGGCTCTATGCGTATGAATCTTGCCGTGTTTCATTAAAGTCTAAAATTCAAGACGTTTTAGCCTAGCACTAGCTAACTTTTTGTTCAGAAAGTTGTGAAAAATACTTCTAAAACATGACTGCTGTAAAAAGAAATGATTGCAAGACTAAAATGCACTAAATATTTGCTTTTGCTTACATTTTTAGAAGGCATACTGACTTTACGGACTAATGTTTTTGTCTATATTTATACGTATGCTAATTAAAGCACCCACAAAACTCCCTCAAACACTTGTAACCCACAGTTCTCTCTCTCTCCTGCACATGTAGTGAGCTAACATGAGGCGTGTGAAGCTAACAGAAGCCCAAACCACCTGTGTGCATGTGGTCGCCTCTTTAAACAAGCGTCAGCTCCAGACTGGGACATTTGCATGAAGAGAGAGAGCGGCTACGTGACCTCTGACCCCTCGCATAAGCAAAACGACGTCATGTAAAAATGTGTTTTTTTACCGTAAGCGCTGCAAATGTTTAACGAGGCCGGTAAAATGTTGTTTTGATGTGGGTTTGAGTGGAGTTCTTGTGGATGGTTGTTGCGTTAGTGTGGGGAGTATTTGGAGATGTTAACGCTATGGAACCTGGACGTGCTTGTTTTCAGAAGAGTCGATCTGCACTAGACCCATCAGAACTGCTCCAACAACTTGAGCTTGAGCATTCACACACATAATAGACCTAGAAGAAAAGAAGAGGCCACAGACATAAGGACATTTACAACGAGAACAGAGACAGAACGCAATAGAGAGCGGAGAACCATCACATGTGTGCATTATGACAGTGAACAATGAAACATGGATTATAAAGGTCACAGGAGAGCAGAGAGCCAGTAGAGCAGGGGTGTTAAAACTTTTTCCAGGCCGCATTTTCAAACATTTAATGGAACGGAGGGCCGCGTAATGAACAGAATCATTTGCATTGGATTTAATTTTGCTAAACCATCACAGCCATTATATTTTAAATTTAGGGTTATTTAACATCAGAATGTGTGTTTTTTCAATAATGATAGCACAAATGTTCAAAGTTATACATTTGATTTGATTGCTGGAGAGGTAAGGAGCTGTTCCATTGGCCATGTTCTATATAGTAGTCCAGGGCTTTCAACTTTATTTTTCAGAGGGCCAGATTTTATCGAGGACCACAGCTTGTGGGCCGGGCAGTTGCACAATACATCACAGTTTTTGACGCAAGATTGTGCCCAAGACCAGAGTTGTTTCTATAATGATAATAACTAATGTTGCGTCTGTTTTTATTGCTCTACAGCAGGGCTATTCAATTATATTTTACAGCAGACAGAGGACTCTGGGCAGAATAACAAAACTACACCAAGAACTTATGTGTAGTGCATAGAAATAAGTCTAAATTGCTCTGTCATTTACACACGCTTAGACTAGCAGATGAATGAAAACTAGAACGTGAGCAAACCAGACAAGAGATAAAGGACCGGGCTAAACCTAGAGTTAATGCCACTCTATGACTCTAGGTCTACATATATGCTTCTTTAAGGATGAATCTCAAATAGGAACAAGACTAGAGAACAATTTATGAACCAGAATAAAAGTGAACAAAACAAATATCAGTGGAATTTTAGCTGATGAAGTTGATTTAAAAGTACTGCAGGCGACTGAAAACAGATCTAACCATGAAATGTGGCCCAGTCCCTGGCCCACTTTACTATGATGGGCCAGTCTTTATTTCAAAGCATTATGTTGCTGTATCCACCACTGTTCACTGTAAATCAGATACAGATTGTTTCCCAGGCTTCTTTACAATGTGGCCCAGTCCATGGCCCATTTTATCAAGGTGTGGGCCACATCAAACTGCTTCCGCGGGCCGCTATTTGAATAGCCCTGTAGTAGGCCAAAGTCGGTGCTTCACATCATTTAAGGAGAAGGTGCGTTGGGAGATGATGTGTAATGCTCGTAAAAAAATTCAACAATAGCTTTACATTTTTTACAGATGATGAAGCAATGTTTCTGTTTTTATTTTATGTGCATGTGCACATGCAGCACGTGAACCTCACCATCTTCCTACTCCTTTTATAGCATTTATTCAATGATATTGCCAAGATATTCACCTGTATGATTTTTAATTTGATTGACTGGTAAATAAATTTGATTGATTGATCATAAAAGAGAAAAACAAAAAATTCTTGCAAAAATCATTACTTTGACCACACCGTAGAGTAGAACATTGGGCTTAAAGTCGGGCCAAACTCCTGTAGTGTGCAGAAGGCTTCAGACTAAAACAGTTCATACATGGCAAATGAGAACAATGCTGATTCCACAGACACGTTTGTTCCATGCTAAGCTGTAAAATGATGTGTGGTTTGCAAAAGCCTGACTGATATTCACGGAGAAAAAGACTCATAAGAACGTGATTTAAAGTTGGTGTTTGATGTCAGAAAAGTTTGCGATATGTTTCAAAGCTAACAACAAACTTGTTCTTTTTAATGGCTGTAATCTTTTCAGTGAACATATTTGAAAGGGCATCAGAACCTTATTTTGCCAACTTTTTCTGTCAGTGCCCCAACATGAAACACAATCAACTTTATACTTTGTAAGGTGGTAATGGATAAAAGAATGAACAAATAAATGTACAGCATGGCCCTCTACATGTAAAACTCCACTCACTGTTGGCCGAAACGACACATTGACAGAAGCCTCCACTCCAGCACACATACATCCACATGCGGTTGTGATTACGGCGGCCCGTGTGGGTCAAAAGCAGCGCTCCTCCTTTAGTTCTGCTCCCGTTGTTTGGAGCCACTGTCACAGCAGATAAGACCAGCACGACCAAACTCTACAGACAGACAGACAGAACGCTGATCTATGGGACCGCTGCTGCTGCTGCTGCTGGGTGCGCTGATTACAACAAGATGGAGATACATTACAATGTCATAAATAAGTGTAATTAAAGTACAAAGGAAGTGCACGTTTCATTTAAAAATACATAGGGAACAATACATAATAACGAAAAATCGATAACCTTCCTAAAACCTAGTACTTTAGACAATAAAAACAAACAAGTTTATCTGTCTTATACCAGCCCGATCTCACTGAAATGCAAAGGTATACCACGCAAAATTAAATTCATATATATGTGTTTGTATTAGGCTGGGCAATATTGTGATAAAAATCAAATCGTGAGCTCATCTTTGTGACAATCTGATTTTTTTGGTGAAACCTTCATATCATGATTTCCCTTTTCTCTATTTGATGCATCTGTCTGTTCAAATACTATTTTTTTCCAACCTATTACGTTTAGTCTCAGAGTTGCCAAATCCAAATCGTTTTAGTGACTTTGGGCTTCATTTTTGAAGTCTCTTTTGGACTACGCTTTTAGTTCGTAAAAGGAATGAATTTGAGCAATTTTTCCGAGTTTGATTAATGGAAATATATCAATTTATAAGACTGAAACATGGATATTTTTGTAGCATGTTTCATGTCTAAAAGTTGCAACTAATGTAAGAAAAACACTACATTTTCTTTTGCCAGCAACACAGTATGTTCGAATTAATCGATTTTTTAAAAAAACTTTTTATTGAAGGGCTAAGTTTGCTTGTTTTCTCTCTGAAAATCTGGCAACACTGGTCAGCTTTGACAGCTGGATTCAGCTGTTGATAGTGAATTGTAATTACCTCAAAGACAATAGGAAAATAAACAGTCTACAAGAGTTGTGATAAAATCAAGATCGTGATCTGGCTCCAAAAAATTGTGATGTTAATTTTTTGCCATATCACCCAGCCCTAGTTTGTATACCACCTTATTAGTCCTTTTTTGCATATTTATGATATGTGTTGCAAAATCCGAACATAACAAACCACCCATCTCCATGTCCCAGACCTAAACTTACCAATTTTTGTAACTTCAGACCGAAACTTAGCCGCTAAGCCTAAAGAAAGTGTCTCCAAGAAAAAAGATGTTTATGTTTTAAGTCATAAAAAAGCGTAACACAGAGACGACGTATAATAAGCGCACAAAAAAGGCCAAAAGATTTAAGCAATACTATCATTATTACATTGACATTTACTTCCTGAACCAAATGTGGACAAGATAAGAAACTAGTCAGAATCAAGCCAGGTCTAAAACCAGGTTGTCTGGGATCCAGAGTCCAGGCTTCAGCAAATTGCGAAAACTGCTTCTTTTTGTAAATCGTCTGGATTTTTCAGGCAGTAAACGATAGCCAAATCAGCTCTACAGCAGAATATAGCAGGACTAACCCAGGCCTAAACCACGTCTAAAGAAATACTAATCTAAAATGAACCACATACATAAAAACATATAGGTTTGGAAAATGGAAAATTGATGCTGTTATACGCTATTAACTTATCGTAGTGAATATACACATTTCAGTGAGACTGTGTTGGCCTTATAAAAAAATTTAATATCTCTTTTGTTTATATTTCAAAATATTCATACAATTCGCTTGACAACAAAGCTCCATCTAGCCGAGGTTAACTGGCCATGGTATATCCAGAAGTCACACTGTTTTCAATTAGATAATTTCTAACTACATCAGACAAAAAAATAATGTTTTTGAGTGAATGTTGAAACGTCCCAATATTTTAAAATTATGTCCAGATTTGATTTAGTCAACCAATGGCACAAACAAAATACTAACAAGTGTTCAATGGTAAGTGCACATTTTCATATCACATTAATTTACCCCAAAAAGACAAAAAAAGGAAAAAAAAACAAAAAAAAAACCCACAAACATTTTTTTTTTTTTTTTGACAATAAATTTGTCTGACCCAACATATCTCTTCAAATTTGGGTTTTTAGTGAGATTAGTTGGAATAATTAGCTTGCATGTGGCCCAGTGTTATTGCAGTAAAGCATCCAGGAATAACACAAATTATTTTCCAAAACCAATAAAATCTTCATCTTCATTGTCCATAACTTTCCAGATGTTCCATGACTCTGTGAACACTGGTTGTACGTGTTGAAAAATATTGTTTTTGTAATGTAAAACTGATTGAAAAAGAGATATATCAACCACACAATAGATCAACATCAACAGACCAATTCAAGCCCAATATTTAGTGAATGAACAAGAAGGCAACATTTCCTAAATATTGTCACAAAAATACTTTACTTCAATCTTTAGAATTTTCCAGTTCAATCCGAGGGCTATGACAAGCAAACACAGCAGCTGTATGAGTAAATAAATATGGTTTCTACCTTTTTGATGCAGCTGTCTGGAGATGAGTCTTCATGGTCGTTCATCATCTGAAAGACAAAACGACATGGCTTTGAGAAACACAAACAGACGGTTAACGGAAATTTAGATTTTGTTGTAATAGTAAAAACGATAAGGTCTTGTCACAAAGAAATCAATAGATTAAAATATATATAAATCATCTCGTTGCCATGTCAAGTGCACAATAAGATCATGTGACACTGATATTTGTGTAAAACTTCAAGGTGGTCTTGATTGTTCTCGACGAGCAGCCGTCTTAGTCTTGTCTCGGTCTCAACTTATGAAAGTCTTGCTTTTGTCTTGGTCTCAAAAAGATCTCGATGAGTGTGATCTTGACTACTACACTACAAAATTTGGTCTTGGTAAAAATAGGCAATTGGTCAAAAAAAAAAAAAAAAAATAGTATTAATTTGGTTGGACGTTTGTATTGAAAATATTAGAAAAAGAATATTGCTTTATACATTTGTTTGAGGATTGGAGCCTATTCTATTAACTTTGAGCCTTTTTTTTTTTTACATCAATATGTTACAAAAAGTCAAAAATGCATAAAAAACAAAAAAAAAAAAAAACACAAATTTAAACACATTAAAGGATGTTTAGTTGATATTAATGAATTCCTTACTAAAAGCAATTTATTTATAGAAAGCTTAACAAAATTATATTAAAATCCAAATTACCCAGCCCACAATTTACAACAAAAAGTCAAATACCTTATATCCTTATGTATTTATTTATTTGCACCAACTGCCACTGGGCCACTCCACAGACTGACTCAAAACGACAAGACTATTTACCAGTTTGTGTTTTTGTTTACTTTATCAAATCATCCGTAAGTTTACTCTGGTTCTCTATTTGCTTAAAAAAACTTCAGTTCCAGATGCGCACCAGTGAATCCATTACGCTGTCAAGAAGACGTGTTCCTCTGCCTGCTCTCCAAATGGGAGCGATTACCCGGAGATACTTAGGACAGTGTTTTGGGCCTACTTACGCAGCGTTTAGACCCACGTTCAGGCACCCGGGTCTGGGATGGGTTTGGGATGGGCAGAGGTAAACATGTCCACCCCACAAGAAGCACAAGACAGCAGGCTAAATGCTACCACTTGTTGCACAGTGAGTAAGTACACAGAAGCTTTTCGAGATGGTATGTTCTGATAGTGTTTAGTCTGGCAGATCATCAGTTGCGCATAAGATATAGCTTCAGTATTTGTTAATGTGAAGATGATAATGTATGTTGATGATGTAGTAACTCTAAATCCTATCAAAAATTTTGAAAAAAAATAAAAAAATAGTTTGACCTTAATGTTACTTCAGCATGTTAGTGTTTGGATTATTTGAGACCCAGCCCGATACTGGTTTCTCAAACAGTGCATACCAGACTTTGGATGCAAACATCACGGTCTCTCTAATGAGCTTGAGGCAGTGTGATGGCACTTTTGTCTCATAGCAAGAAGGTCCCGAGGTTCAACTCCAGCAAGACTCAGGCTATTATGTGCACTGCAAAAGTTAAAATTGCTTGATTCTAGAATGTGAACCCTAATTTCTTGTTTCAAACAGTTTTGAACTAATTAAAAACAAAAAAACTTCAAATTATTTGCCACTGGGTTAAGAAACATTGTTCTTATCCCCTGGCATTTTATTTCTGTTCTTAACTTAAGCAAAATTCTCTTCAAACTAGTCAGAAGCACCTTGAAACAAGCATTTAAATCTTATCAAATTCAAAGGATCAACGCCAGATTAAATTGCTTCACTTTAAGCATGTCTAGAAATATAATTTTTACAGTGTGAGGAGTTTGCCTGTTGTTACCATGTTGGGCTAAAGCTATAACCAATCGTAACGAGAAGATCTAGCGATGGCCTTTCGAGTGACCATAATCCACTAATTATGGATAAATTGAAAATCAATGCCTGAAGAACCAAATTACACGTGTTTGTTGTTCAGTCCAGTTTTTTTTAGAAAACTAACCAACCAAACTGACAAACCAACCATCTAACCAACCGACCGACTAACCAACCAACCAACCAACTAACTAACCAACCAACCAACTAAACAACCAACCAACCAACTAACTAACCAACCAATCCAACTAAACAACCAACCAACTAAACAACCAACCGACAGACCAACAACAACCAACCAAACAATCAACTAACCGACCAACCGACTAACTAACCAACCATCCAAATAACCAACTAATCAACCAACCAACCAACTAACGAACCATCCAAATAACCAACTAATCAACCAACCAACTATCCAACTACCATCCAACCAATCAACCAACCAACAAACCAACCAAACCAACCAACCAACCAACCAACTTTTACAGGAACTATTTAGTACTTTTCCTCTTCAGTTTATTTCTCTCAACATAGAACCCAAGTACACCCACCAACCCAGCGTTCCCTCACTCACACGTTGTCTCTCGCAGGTGGCTACACAAGCTTGTTTTGCTTTGAGGTCATTGCGAAAGAAAGCCATGTCCAGACACTTTGTAATTACCCTCTGTAGACTCACTGTTTTCCCTTCTCCACAAGACATATCGACGTGTCAGCCTTCAGCAGCAGATACAAGCTCACGGAGGTGGAAAGTCCTTTCTCAGGCAGCTCTGTATTTGGGTTTGTACCAGTCACTTTGAGATGACGCTGACACCGGCCATAAATCATAGGCCCGCGCGCTCCAATCACATTTTCCTTCACTAATTAATAACTTATTTATTTGCTCGCTGGCTCTGGCTGCGGGCTTTGGGCCGCGGTACGTCTGCTGGTGCCAGAAGTGTGCACGGACGGAAACTCAGACGGTGGTGAAAGAGCGTACCAGCCTGTTTTGTTGTTGTCTTTGTATGTTGTGAAATTGGGGAGGTTTAAAGACACGCTGCGGGGCTGTTTTTGGTAACATCGTGTGTATGTCACAGCAAAGATGAATTGCCTGGCCTGAAATACTTAAACTTTGTTGAGCTAAATGTCAAGTTAAAACCATACTTTAAGCATTCTATATTTGGATGTTGGCCCTTTATCAAGGGCCAACATCAATAATCAGACACCATCTTGGGTCACATTTTGTCCCGTGCAACAGTTTGAGAAAGTTGTCACATCACAGGGTAGAACAAAACATTTATTAGCTTTGCAGATAAAAAGGTAGCCANAAAAATCGGCACACAACAGTGAGCAAAATCGGAAACATGGAGAGAGCCAAGTTTAAACTTATAGACCAGATCTGGGCAAACTGCAGCCCGGGGGCCAAATGTGGCCCGCAACTTGTTTCAAATGCATATACCTATATTGAGCCCAATCTCACAAAAAAGCGTACATTTACTACGATGCTACACAACATGTAAATTAGGTATGATTAGCACGAGTTCACGGTTGTTTTGCGTAAATATAGTACGCGTCACAGTCCCCATTCATTTCAATGGTGGTTGTTAAGATGTGTTTTATTTATGAATATTAATGAAATCCTGATTCTAATCTTAACCTGCCCCAAGCCCCAGACCTAATCTTACCCATTTTAGTAACTTTATGCCTAAACGTACCCATTTCACCTGAAGAAAACGTCCCCACGTGGCTGCAACCAAAACTGGTGTTTTTTAACGCTGTGAAATCTCGTGTCATTTTTACACTTTTTCATATCGTGCTAAATGCACGGCGTAACATAAGTACTAAAAACAGCTGTGAACTCGTGCTCAAAATACGCTGTTTTTGTGTTGTGGCAAAAGTACGCCATCTAGTAAGACTGTGTTGATATATTTGATATTAACTTTACATTATTCATTTGATTCAATTATTACTTTAGATCTACATGCATTATACAAAAAAAAATGCTTAACATATTTTTGTTGTGGTTACAATCTTAATTTGAACATGAAGGCGACAGCTCTGAGGATTTGAAAACAGCTGCGATAGATAATTCCCATCAACATTACGATTTATTTTCGCTCACAAGACAGCAGTTTTACAATCTCCTGACACAAGCGCTCTCCTTTACCTCTCTTCTATCCTGCAGCCCAGCCCCTGAACGTGAAAGCCTAAGCAGGGCCTAGACATCCAAAAGACAGATAGTCCCGCTTTGTACCACCGTCCCAGACCACTCAAACAATCCCTGATCCTATCTCCCCCTCCTCCTCTCGTCTGGACCCACCCGGAGAAGAGGATTACCCTAAGCACCGGCGAGATCCAGATAACACCTCCGTTTTTATTTTCTGTCCCCGAGCGAGGCGAGAAGATGCCGAGTATTTGTTGTGTAAGCCAATATGTCTCCCCTCACAGGCCTGGCACAAACGCAGACGATAAGCCGGGGCGAGATTTGAGTAAGTGGGCCGGAGAAGCTACAATAACATCTTTGCTAGCGGTTTATCCCCGCGGTCTTAACCCCGAATCGCACAGTGTGTACCCCCCCGCTCGCCAGGAGAGGAGGAGGAGGAGTGAGAAGCTGTGGAATTATGGGAGAGGAACCAGAGCAGACTTGGGTAAGTCGATGGAAATGTGAAGCCGCTCAATCAGATTTTTGCCATTTTTCAAAATGTAACCTATGCACTATACTATACTGTTTTTAAAATATTTATTACTCCATTTATAATAATTGAAAATTGTCCTTGTCACGTTTGAACTCAAGCACTAAACTAGTTTAAACTTGTCCGAAAGAACTTTCTCTGTTCATCTTGGCTCTGACCCATCTAAAACTGTCACATTGAACTGTGGTGTGCCTCAGGGTTCAATTTTAGGCCCAATTCTTTTCAGCATTTATTTTATACAAGAAATCATAATATTTCAAATCATTGCTTTGCTAATACTAATAAGTCTTTATTTGAGGCTTTACAATGCCTCAAAGACATCGAAGACTGGACTTAAATCTGTTTTTAAATCTTCTGCACTTAAATGGGAAAAAACTGAAATGTTTTTGGCAATCCTACTGCCCTAGATGGCACAGACAGTGTACTTTGGTCTTCTTCTAATTTTCCATTTGTAAAAAATTATGTAAATTTGGAGTAGTTCTGTCAACTGGATAAACAAGTCAATGCAGTTTTTTTTTTCCCACTGAAGCTGTTATTTGCCTTCCAAAGACCGAAAAAGTTAATCATGCATTTCTTATTATCGTACCTCTTTCTATTGTGATATTTGTCAACGTCTACAGCTGGTTCAAAATGCTGCCTCTCGCCTGCTCACAGGTACCAGGCATCAACAACATACTGTGTTACACCAGTCCATGCATCACTGCGCTGTCTCCATGTTGCTCATTACGAAATGTTACTTGTAGTTTTTAAATGTCTAAACAGTCTAGCTCCCTCATATTTGTGCCAGTTCAGCCTGTTCTATACCACGCAATGTCATAGGAACGCAATATTTGCTACTTCAGTTCATTTCTATGGTGGATGTATAGACACGTTCGTGTTATAATTGTTAAATGGGACCTATTGTGGTTTATATATATATAATATATATAATATATATATATATATATATATATATATATATATTATATATATATATATATATATAACTAGAAATTCTGAAGATCAATAATTTATCTTTTGTTCATTGTAAAACACAAAGTTGATCTAAAACAACTTAAAAATAGGAACAGTTCTACTGACTTCCTGTTCAAAACTGCAGATCTGATAAGCCCCGCCTCTTCATTTAAAATGTAACTGTAAAAAACAACAGATTTTTTTTTTTTTTTCTTTTGTTGGAAAGTGAACAGGGAACAGTTCTGAACCATTTATGCTTTCACTTTGAGTTTTAATCTTTTGAATTATAACAAGTAAATACAGACACGTGGGAGGGGATAGGTGGTATGTGTGAGTGCTGGAGCACTTGAGCTCCAGCTGAAAAACAATGTAAGATTACTCCAACATGCATGAATCAATCAAATATAACTTTGAGTAAACTAACGATGAAGAGAGGCCATTATAACAAGATTAAAAATGTAGAAAAGTGAATTTGACATAATAGGTCCTTTTTAACAAAATCCTATTTCTAACTCCAACCCTCAAATCTAAATTTACCTATTTCTAACGTCAGAACTAAATTTAGCTGTAAAACCCCCAAAAAACCTCCTGTGTGTCCTGAACTAAAACACGTGTCTATACAATGCCAAGAATAAAAAGAAGTGTCGTCATAACACTTTATTTTACTTAGAGTGATATAGACCAATCACAAACAGTAGATCGTCAAAGAGTCAAAAAAGCAATGCTGTCAGCTAACTAAAGTTATGCTGCTAAATCAACATTTGTGAATGAAATATGACCCTACGACCCTTAAAAGTTACATTCAGTTGAGGTGACAAAACAGCGAGAAAAACACTGTCTCAAGCTTCAGGACGTATGTCAGACCGGTTCAGACCTGATCAAAAGTGGCGTCAACCGAAAATCCCTCTATACATATACATTTGCCAAGCCTTGCCTTACCTTACCAAATAACGTTGACATTTTCAGCCAATCACAACTTGTTTTTCTTGTCCCAGTCAACCAAACCATCCATTTAAATCGAACAACATTCTACCGTTTTTCAGTCGCAACCGCCGCAGCAGCAGAGTCACCAGCCTCTTCACCCTCTCCATCTCTCTAGTGCCGGAGTTATTTACATAATTCTGTTTTAGTCATTACTCTGAATGTGAATGGGCCCAGTGTAGGAGTCAGCGCTCTGCTTGTGTGTGAATGAGTCATGTTGTGAGAACAGTGCATACATTTACTTCATTCATTTTCATACAGTCGGTTTGTGGTGAGAGGTTCATGACAGCCAACAGCGCTCGGACTGAGAGAACAGAGGAAAGGGGAAGTGCAACATGAGCAGACAGAATCTCTTATACAGGACTAATCTTACATTTAAATGCCTTCAGTAGTTTAAGTTTATGTTAAATGTATTTTTTTATTTATAATTATGGAATTTTATTGTTTGGGATTCAACCTTCACTTCACTTCTGGTCAACGCTACGTCCGTCTTGTTTTTCACCCACCCACCCACCCACCCACCTATCTATCTATCTATCTATCTATCTATCTATCTATCTATCTATCTATCTATCTATCTATCTATCTATCTATCTATCTATCTATCTATCTATCTATCTATCTATCTATCTATCTATCTATCTATCTATCTATCTATCTATCTATCTATCTATCTATCTATCTATCTATCTATCCATCCATCCATCCATCCATCCATCCATCCATCCATTCATTCATTCATCCATCCATCCATCCATCTAGCATCTATCTATCTATCTATGGCTCCAGTGATCTCTTATAGGCCCTATACCAATCTTCGTAATTTTGCCAATATGATATATTTTGTTTTGTTTGCAAGGTTTATTCTGGATTACTACAATATATTTCAATGTGTTTTTTTTTTTTTTTTTTTTTTTTTTTTTTTCAATCAATCAATAATTCAAACATGTTATTTGAGTTGTAACGGCATGATTTAAAGGCAAAACAACCAATCAGAGAGATGTGTCGTCCGTTCCCAAAAACAAAGTGGTGATTTTTTGTTTTCTTCTGGATTTGGCAAAAAAATAAAAAATAATAATAGTAATAATAGCAACGAAATCTGAAAACATTTTGTTGTCAACATAATAAATAAACACATAAAGAAAGAAAGGAAAAAAAGAAATAAATAAAAAGCATGTTTGAAGGTTTCTCAAGGTTTTTGTATTTTTTTTTTCCACAAAAGAGTGAATAAAATATTCAAAAATCTGTATTTCCTCAGTGCAGATGTTGTCCAAGGCTCTATGTAGATGAATCCTGCCATGCTCCATTAAGTCTAATACATTGAATGTTATTAAACCCCAAAAATCCAGGATTTCTGTTCAGAAAGCTGTGAAAGGTATTCTAAAATATGACTGCTGTAAAAACAAATGATTGCAAAACTAAAATGTACTAAATATTTGCTTTTGCTTACATTTTTAGAGGGTATACTGATTAAAGCACCAGCAATGCAAATATAAGCATTATTGTCCCACAAAACTCCCCCAAACACTTGTAACCCACAGTTCTCTCTCTCCTGCACATGTAGTGAGCTAACATGAGGCGTGTGAAGCTAACAGAAGCCCAAACCACCTGTGTGCATGTGGTCGCCTCTTTAAACAAGCGTCAGCTCCAGACTGGGACATTTGCATGAAGAGAGAGAGCGGCTACGTGACCTCTGACCCCTCGCATAAGCAAAACGACGTCATGTAAAAATGTGTTTTTTACCGTAAGCGCTGCGAATGTTTAACGAGGCCGGTAAAATGTTGTTTTGATGTGGGTTTGAGTGGAGTTCCTATGGATGGTTGTTGCGTTAGTGTGGAGTATTTGGAGATGTTAACGCTATGGAACCTGGACGTGCTTGATTTCAGAAGAGTCGATCTGTACTAGACGCATCAGAACTGCTCCAACAACTTGAGCTTGAGCATTCGCACACATTAATAGACCTAGAAGAAAAGAAGAGGCCACAGACATAAGGACATTTACAACGAGAACAGAGACAGAACGCAATAGAGAGTGGAGAACCATCACATGTGTGCATTATGACAGTGAACAAAGAAACATGGATTATAAAGGTCACAGGAGAGCGGAGAGCCAGTAGAGCAGGGGTGTTAAAACTTTTCCAGGCCGCATTTTGAAACATTTAATGGAACGGAGGGCCGCGTAATGAACAGAATCATTTGCATTGGATTTAATTTTGCTAAACCATCACAGCCATTACATAATAAATGTAGGTTTATTTAACATCAGAATGTGTGTTTTTTCAATAATGATAGCACAAATGTTCAAAGTTATACATTTGATTTGATTGCTGGAGAGGTAAGGAGCTGTTCCATTGGCCATGTTCTATATAGTAGTCCAGGGCTTTTCAACTTTATTTTTCAGAGGGCCAGATTTTATCGAGGACCACAGCTTGTGGGCCGGGCAGTTGCACAATACATCACAGTTTTTGACGCAAGATTGTGCCCAAGACCAGAGTTGTTTCTATAATGATAATAACTAATGTTGCGTCTGTTTTTATTGCTCTACAGCAGGGCTATTCAATTATATTTTACAGCAGACAGAGGACTCTGGGCAGAATAACAAAACTACACCAAGAACTTATGTGTAGTGCATTGAAAATAAGTCTAAATTGCTCTGTCATTTAACACGCTTAGACTAGCAGATGAATGAAAACTAGAACATGAGCAAATCAGAACAAGAGATAAAGGACCGGGCTAAACCTAGAGTTAATGCCACTCTATGACTCTAGATCTACATATTTGCTTCTTTAAGGATGAATCTCAATTAGGAACAAGACTAGAGAACAATTTATGAACCAGAACAAAAGTGAACAAAACAAATATCACTGGAATTTTAGCTGATGAAGTTGATTTAAAAGTACTGCAGGCGACTGAAAACCAGATCCAACCAAGAAATGTGGCCCAGTCCCTGGCCCACTTTACTATGATGGGCCAGTCTTTATTTCAAAGCATTATGTTGCTGTATCCACCACTGTTCACTGTAAATCAGATACAGATTGTTTCCCTGGCTTCTTTACAATGTGGCCCAGTCCATGGCCCATTTTATCAAGGTGGGCCACATCAAACTGCTTCCGCGGGCCGCTATTTGAATAGCCCTGTAGTAGGCCAAAGTCGGTGCTTCACACATCATTTAAGGAGAAGGTGCGTTGGAGATGATGTGTAATGCTCGTAAAAAAATATTCAACAATAGCTTTACATTTATTTACAGATGATGAAGCAATGTTTCTGTTTTTATTTTATGTGCATGTGCACATGCAGCACGTGAACCTCACCATCTTCCTACTCCTTTTATAGCATTTATTCAATGATATTGCCAAGATATTCACCTGTATGATTTTTAATTTGATTGACTGGTAAAATAAATTTGATTGATTGATCATAAAAAGAGAAACGACAAAAAATTTCTTGCAAAAATCATTACTTTGACCACACCGTAGAGTAGAACATTGGGCTTAAAGTCGGGCCAAACTCCTGTAGTGTGCAGAAGGCTTCAGACTAAAACAGTTCATACATGGCAAATGAGAACAATGCTGATTCCACAGACACGTTTGTTCCATGCTAAGCTGTAAAATGATGTGTGGTTTGCAAAAGCCTGACTGATATTCACGGAGAAAAAAGACTCATAAGAACGTGATTTAAAGTTGGTGTTTGATGTCAGAAAAGATTGCGATATGTTTCAAAGCTAACAACAAACTTGTTCTTTTTAATGGCTGTAATCTTTTCAGTGAACATATTTTGAAAGGGCATCAGAACCTTATTTTGCCAACTTTTTCTGTCAGTGCCCAACATGAAACACAATCAACTTTATACTTTGTAAGGTGGTATTTGATAAAACAATGAATGAACAAATGTACAGCACGGCCCTCTACATGTAAAACTCCACTCACTGTTGGCCGAAACGACACATTGACAGAAGCCTCCACTCCAGCACACATACATCCACATGCGGTTGTGATTACGGCAGCCCGTGTGGGTCAAAAGCAGCGCTCCTCCATTAGTTCTGCTCCCGTTGTTTGGAGCCACTGTCACAGCAGATAAGAACCAGCACAGACCAAACTCTACAGACAGACAGACAGAACGCTGATCTATGGGACCGCTGCTGCTGCTGCTGCTGGGTGCGCTGATTACAACAAGATGGAGATACATTACAATGTCATAAATAAGTGTAATTAAAGTACAAAGGAAGTGCACGTTTCATTTAAAATCACATAGGGAACAATAAATATTAATGAAAAATACACACAAATGCAAACATTTTGTAGAACCTTCTAAAACTTGCTACTTTAGACGATAAAAACAAACAAGTTTATCTGTCTTATATCAGCCCAATCTCACTGAAATGCAAAGAAATACCATGCAAAATTAAATGCATATAAATGTGTATGTATGTCACCTTATTAGTGTATGTATGCCACCTTTTGTTGCAAAATCCGAACATAAAAAACAACCAACTCCATGTCCCAGACCTAAACTTACCCAATTTTGTAACTTCAGACCGAAACTTAGCCACTAAGCCTAAAGAAAATGTCTCCAAGAAAAAAGATGTTTCTGTTTCAAGTCATAAAAAGCGTAACACAGAGACGACGTATAATAAGCGCACAAAAAAGGCCAAAAGATTTAAGCAATACTATCATTATTACATTGACATTTACTTCCTGAACCAAATGTGGACAAGATAAGAAACTATAGTCAGAATCAAGCCAGGTCTAAAACCAGGTTGTCTGGGATCCAGAGCCCATGCTTCAGCAAATTGCGAAAACTGCTTCTTTTTGTAAATCGTCTGGATTTTTCAGGCAATAAACAATGGCCAAATCAGCTCTATACAGCAGAATATAACATAGGCTAACCCAGGCCTAAACCACGTCTAAAGAAATACTAGTCTAAAACGAACCACATACATAAAAACATATAGGTTTGGAAAATGGAAAATTGATTCTGTGATACGCTATTAACTTATCATAGTAAATATACACATTTCAGTGAGACTGTGTTGGCCTTATAAACAAAAAGGTGGCATTTTTTTTTTAATATTTCAAATTATTCATATAATTCTCTTCACAACAAAGCTGACAAAAAAATACATGTTTTTGAGTGAATGTGAGTGATTTGATATTATTATAACATATTCAGTATATACTTCCAATGGCACAAACAAAATACTAACAAGTGTTCAATGGTAATGTGCACATTTTCATATCACATTAATTTACCCCAAAAATGCAAAAAAAAAAAAAGCAAAAAAAAAAAAGCAAAAAAAAAAAAAAAAAAAAAACCACAAAACAAACAAAATGATAGACTTGCATTTTCTAGGATTTTTTTTTTTTTTTTTTGTCTGACCCAACATATCTCTTCATATTTGGGTTTTTAGTGAGATTAGTTGGAAATAATTAGCTTGCATATGGTCCAGTGTTAAAGCATCCCAGAATAACACAAAATCTTTTCCAAAACCAATAAAATCCCCAAACTTGCATCTTCATTGGCCATAACTTTCCCAGATGTTCCATGACTCTGTGAACACTGGTTGTACGTGTTGAAAAAATATTGTTCTGTAATGTAAAACTGTTTGAAAAATGAGCTAAATCAACCACACAATAGATCAACATCAACAGACCATCTTCAAGCCCAATAGCGAATGAACAAGAAGGCAACATTTCCAAAATATTGTCACAAAATGCTTATCATTCTTTAGAATGTTTCCAGTTCAATCCGAGGGCTATGACAAGCAAACACAGCAGCTGTATGAGCAAATAAATATGGTTCCTACCTTTTTGATGCAGCTGTCTGGAGATGAGTCTTCATGGTCGTTCATCATCTGAAAGACAAAACGACATGGCTTTGAGAAACACAAACAGATAGTTAACAGAAATTTAGATTTTGTTGTAATAGTAAAAACGATAAGGTCTAGTCACAAAGAATCAATAGATTAAAATATATATTAAATCATCTCGTTGCCATGTCAAGTGCACAATAAGATCATGTAGACACTGATGTTTGTGTAAAACTTCAAAGGTGGTCTTGATTTGTTCTCGACGAGCAGCCGTCTTGGTCTTGTCTCGGTCTCAACCTATGAAAGTCTTGCTCTTGTCTTGGTCTCGAAAAGATCTTGGTCTTGATGAGTGTGATCTTGACTACTACACTACCAAAATTTGGTCTTTGGTAGAAATGGCAATTGGTCAAAAAAAAAAAAAAAAAAAAAAAAAAAAAAACTAGTATTAATTTGGTTGGATGTTTTGTATTGAAAAATATTAGAAAAAGAATATTGCTTTATACATTTGTTTGAGGACTGGAGCCTATTCTATTAACTTTGGGCCTTTTTTTTTTACTTCAGTATGTTACAAAAAGCCAAATGCATAAAAAACAAAAAAAAAAAACTAAAATTCAAACACATTAAAGGATGTTTTTTAAATATATATTAATGAATTCCTTACTAAAAGCAAATTTATTTATAGAAAGCTTAACAAAATTATATTAAAATCCAAATTACCCAGCCCACAATTTACAACAAAAAGTCAAATACCTTATATCCTTATGTATTTATTTGCACCAACTGCCATTGGGGCCACTCCACAGGCAGACTCAAACAAATCCAAACGACAAGACTATTTACCAGTTTGTGTTTTTGTTTACTTTATCAAATCATCCGTACGTTTACTCTGGTTCTCTATTTGCTTAAAAAAACTTCAGTTCCAGATGCGCACCAGTGAATCCATTACGCTGTCAAGAAGACGTGTTCCTCTGCCTGCTCTCCAAATGGGAGCGATTACCCGGAGATACTTAGGACAGTGTTTTGGGCCTACTTACACAGCGTTTAGACCCACGTTCAGGCACCCGGGTCTGGGATGGGTTTGGGATGGGGCAGAGGTAAACATGTCCACCCCACAAGAAGCACAAGACAGCAGGCTAAATGCTACCACTTGTTGCACAGTGAGTAAGTACACAGAAGCTTTTCGAGATGGCATGTTCTGATAGTGTTTAGTCTGTCAGATCATCAGTTTGCGCATAAGATATAGCTTCAGTATTTGTCAATGTGAAGATGATAATGTATGTTGATGATGTAGTAACTCTAAATCCTATCAAAATTTTGAAAAAAAAAAATAAAAAAATAGTTTGACCTTAATGTTACTTCAGCATGTTAGTGTTTGGATTATTTGAGACCCAGTCCAATACTGGTTCTCAAACCGTGCATGCCGGACTTTGGATGCAAACATCACAGTCTCTCTAATGAGCTTGAGGCAGTGTGACGGCACTTTTGTCTCATAGCAAGAAGGTCCCGAGGTTCAACTCCAGCAAGACTCAGGCTATTATGTGCACTGCAAAAAGTTAAAATTGCTTGATTCTAGAATTTAAACCCTAATTTCAATCATTTTGACTAAATTAAGTGCTGTCTAATGTTGAGACCTAGATTATTTTTCTTGTTTCAACAGTTTTGAACTAATTTCAAGAAATTACTTGAAATTTTTCGCCACTGGGTTAAGACATTTGTTTTTATCTTTGTTCTTATCTTAAGAAAAATCTCAAAATTCGTCAGAAACACCTTGAAACAAGTGAAATATTCTACATTACATAAGCATTTAAATCTGATCAGATTATTATTTTTAAATTTCTCATTTTAAGCATGTCCAGAAATATAATTTTTGCAGTGTTAGGAGTTTGCCTGTTGTTACCATCTAGAGATGGGTCGCCAAGCGCTACAATGTGCTTTTCGAGTGACCATAATCCACTAAATTATGGATAAATTGAAATCAATGCCTGAAGAACCAAATTATACATGTTTGTTGCAAGCAAGCACATATTTTTTTTAGAAAACTAACCAATTAACTGAAACCAACCATCTAACCAACCAACTAACCAACCGACCAACTAACCAACCAACTAACCAACTAACTAACCAACCAACTAACAACCAACCAACCGACCGACTAACCTACCAACCAACCGACTAACCAACCAACTAATCAACCAACCAACCTACCAACTAACCAACCAACCGACTAACTAACCAACCAACCAACCAACCGACTGACCAACTAACTAACCAACCAACTAATCAACCAACCAACAATCACCAACCAACCAACTACCAAACCAACCAATCAACTAACCAACCAACTAACCAACCGACCAACTAACAAACCAACCAACTACCAAGCCAACCAAATACCAAACCAACCAACAACCAACCAACCAACCAACCAACCAACCAACCAACCAACCAACTTTTACTGCTTACTTAGTACTTTTTCTATACATTTATTCTCTCAACACAGAAACCCAAGTACACCCACCAACCCAGCGTTCCCTCACTCACACGTTGTCTCTCTCAGGTGGCTACACAAGCTTGTTTTGCTTTGAGGTCATAGCGAAAGAAGCCATGTCCAGACACTTTGTAATTACCCTCTGTAGACTCACTGTTTTCCCTTCTCCACAAGACATATCGACGTGTCAGCCTTCAGCAGCAGATACAAGCTCACGGAGGTGGAAAGTCCTTTCTCAGGCAGCTCTGTATTTGGGTTTGTACCAGTCACTTTGAGATGACGCTGACACCGGCCATAAATCATAGGCCCGCGCGCTCCAATCACATTTTCCTTCACTAATTAATAACTTATTTATTTGCTCGCTGGCTCTGGCTGCGGGGCTTTGGGCCGCGGTACGTCTGCTGGTGCCAGAAGTGTGCACGGACGGAACTCAGACGGTGGTGAAAGAGCGTACCAGCCTGTTTTGTTGTTGTCTTTGTATGTTGTGAAATTGGGGAGGTTAAAGACACGCTGCGGGGCTGTTTTTGGTAACATCGTGTGTATGTCACAGCAAAGATGAATTGCCTGACCTGAAATACTTAACGTGACATTATGTAAATTGTTGAGCTAAATGTCAAGTTAAAACCATACTTTAAGCATTCTATATTTGGATGTTGGCCCCTTTATCAAGGGGCCAACATCAATAATCAGACACCATCTTGGGTCACATTTGTCCCGTGCAACAGTTTGAGAAAGTTGTCACATCACAGGGTAGAACAAAACATTTATTAGCTTTGCAGATAAAGTTAGCAACAATATTTAAACATTTGTTAACAGATCAAGCCCGTGGCACTTCATCTGCCAGTTCCCATCGTGACATGACATTAGCACACTGTGTAATAAAACAAAACCTAGTCAAGCAACATAACGTCTTTCTTTAAATCCATGCTGCATCCTCACATCCAGAGCCCCTTCCCGACCACCTCCCCAAGCTTTGAAAAAAAAAAAAAAAAAACATTAAGGCATCAGTGCTTGTCTGGTGCAGTTTTAGGTTACTCTCACACAATTGGATACACACATATTTACACTGGGCACGCAGCAGAACGAACGGAGAGCGCGGGATGGTCCTATCGTCGTTCAGAAGTCTGGTAGCATTTTGGACAAGTCTGTAAACTGTTGCAGCTGGATCTGTGCAGGGCTCGCTCTCGCTCTCTCTGACAAACTTTACAAGCACATTCCTACTCCCAGATAAGGCGACCGCAACATTTAATCAGTGCTTGTTGGTAGCGAAATAGTTACAATAAAAATATAACACGGATCTTTGGTCTAAAACTGTGGTCGGAGTGAGCAAGATGTTACTTTTAGATTGATGGGGAAGTTAGACTGCCAGAAAGCATTCAGCCTATAAGAAGAGATTACAAGTCCAAACAAAAAGACCTTTAACTCATAAGGACCCAAGTGTGATAATGATGTAAGAGCCTAAGAGTTCTAGAAATGATCTGATTCACAGTTTGGACTTTCTACAGCCCCAGAGTGACTCCTGATGAACATCCTGATGCAGCATGGTCTTGGTCATGTGACTTTGTTTTCACATAGAGACATTTTTATTTTTATTTTATTTTATTTACCTTTATTTAACCAGGGAAGTCCCACTGAGATTCAGGATCTCTTTTGCAGGGGAGCCCTGGGGGAAAGGTCAGGGGAGGCATTAATGGACATGTATTTAATTGTAGGAGGAAACCTACGCAGACACGGGGAGAACATGCAAACTCCACATAGAAAGGCCCCGGGCGGCCCGGGAGTCAAACCCAGGACCTTCTTGCTATGAGGCCAGAGCTCTAACCGCTGCGCCACCGTGTCACCCAGAAAAGCATTCAGCCTATAATGGTTGTTTTATAAAGTGTGGTGAGGTGTCCAAATTAGTATTTTTTATAAAAGTTAGATTTCTTTTTTCAAACTAAAGTGATTGTTCTGACAGTTACAGAATTGCCTTGTCACACACAACTGATGTTCATCAATACTTTAATAGAAAACTGATCAATGTAAAAGGGCCGTAACATGTGTGCTGCAAAAACCCCAATGTGACACATACTTTATGTCACATTATTGATTACTGATCAGTGATATCAGTGATTCACATTTTAGCTGATTTCGTCACATTTTACCTAAATAACTAAATTATTCTTAAATGACTATAGAATTTATCTTTTTGTAATAATTTTTACATTTCTTCACTACATCCATATACATTTTCAAACGTTAACCTCAAAGATGAACAGGTTATACGGTAAAACTACGTAGTGTTTCTTCTTATTAACAGAGATCATTTTAGAGGTAAAAAGTGAAAGAAAAACCTATTCTGCACATCACCGAAGTGTTATAGGTCATATTACTGCTGGAATTCAAAGATTATGATCTATACTCTTTGAAGGAATCAAGGAGGTACTCACAATCAGTAAAATACAATAAATTAATATGAGGTTACTTTGCACATAAATATTTGGGTCTCCAGGTGAAAAGGTTAAGAAGTTGTTGTGTATAGAGTGACAAATTTAACCTGAACATGAACTGATATGTAATACTGTACAGGAGCTTGCATCAACACGTAAACTTACCGTATAAATGCTTTTAATCATCTACAGTAATGTAATAAATGCTCACTGTAACAACTTGGGTAGTTCAAAATGTAATATTCTGTAACTATGAAACAGCCCAAACTTAAAGGGACTGTACTCGATTTTTTGCAACAAGATAACTTAAAAGCAGATTCCCCCTAGCACTGATGCCTTGTTAATGTATCTAATCAGGTGGAATTAGTCCCCAAAGTCCTGTCTATGTCTAATAAAATCCCGTTTGTGTGCAGCTTTTTCTGTTTTTGTTTTAGCAATGTGGCTAACTGTTGTTAGCATAGTGACTCACCTTGCTGCTAAAAGCTGTGAAAAAACATTAAAACTCATCATGATGAACAATCTCTGAAGCTCAGAATGCATTAGCTACGTAAGGAAATCATGTAGCCTGAAGGAAAAAGGTTTAAAATAATTATTCTGTTGTTTACATTTTAGGATGCAAAAATCAGGTACAGTCCCTTAACAACAACTGTATAATTAATTGTTATTACAGTGTGTTTGTTATGTGTTAAAAAGTTCCCATTTTTAGGTGGGAGGAGTTGAACAACGTGAAAATATCATACACCTCTTCATTTTGCCCTAACTGAAGAATATAGAGCCAAAGCTCTAAAAATAAAAAGTCAAAATCAAAAATACAAGATCAACAAATAATTGTCCAACATGTAGAGAGATCCTCGTACTAATAGGTCAAGCTCAGCACAAAGAGACAACAAAACGAAGGGAAATACGCACTACACGTCCATTATAGTTTCACATAACGAAGAGAAGATAATTTATTCAGAACAGAACCAGTAAAAATAGCGCCAGCTCAGGATACCTGCACGAATCGTAATGCAAGAACATAGGAAACAGACAAAGACAGAGAAAGCAATCAACAGAAGAAACGAAAACCAAGAAGAGCACATCAATTTAGAGACAAAAAAGGCAAAAGAAACAAATGAGACAGCACAACCACAACATACATCTATTCCAAACAAGTAAACATTAAGAAAACGAGTGAAAAACAGACCGAGAAACATGCCACAGAGAACCTTTCGACAAATGCAAAGACCAAAAAAAATCAAGAGCCTGTGGAAATGAAGTAGAGAGATAAATGTAAGTGGCATTGTCCAAAACATAAGAAGAAACACAGAATAAAGGAAACATGGACTAATCTAAAATGAGAAAAAATAAAAGTGATCCGATGCACCAAGGACACAACTCAACATGTAAAAGGTCAGAAATTTGAGAACAAAATGAACAACGATATGAATGTAATAAGACTGATGATTCAAATAATCCAGTGACGCTCTAGATTGCCAAACAAGATTTGTATTCTATCGAATTTCAAAAATAACACTCAAAATAGTAGCTTTCATGATAATTCCTCCTTTGCAAATAACCAAATATGACAATTAGGTAGGATACAAAATACATTTTAAAAATATTGACCTTTCTTCCAGACTATGCTGGTTCACAGTAAATAATTGGATAAGAACTAATCAAAGTCAAATTAGGTTAAAATTTGGCCATTTGAAGGATACTGAACTTACAGTCAATGGACATAACTGGTTATAATATAAAACAAAACAACAATTAAGGCAAATTAGTTCCTGTATGCCCTTTAAAGATGAGACACCAGAAATAGATCAATTTCTAGGTAGGTAGAATGATCAAATTGTGCACATCATACTATAAATATACTAGCAAAAAATTAAAAACAATATATAGAAAATGTCTACTGAGCAGTAATAAAATATCGTATTCCATGATACATCAGCAGAGATACATAGTTACAAGTCCCAAGAACCCACAAAGTAAAACGAGATCATTTGGTTAAGGGCTGGCCCCTACTAGAGGGAAAATCCTCTTATTCGAATTTCCTCCCGTGGAACTAAAATATTACTTCATCTTTAAAGATGTTTTACTGGCATATTAAGTTGTTTAGTCCAACTAATTTCAAAGTCCGCCAATCCACACACATAATGGAGTATACAAAATGTAATTTATGCGCTCCAGATACACCTTATAGCATAGCCGCAAGCTACTCGTCTGGCAATAGACTTGGAAGATATATTTACAATCATTGATGGCACTTGATCGCTTTATCTCTTTGATCTCATAGTCTTTGTGTACTATACGCTGACACACATAATTGCCATACAAGCCACATTTGTGTAGTTAAGCAGCTGTTGTTGCTGAAATTCGTTTTCCTACTCGGAGGTTCGTTAGATGCGAATGTATCTGAGACCACTGCGCTCAGGCTATTCTATTTTCATCTTACTTTTTTTTTTTTTTTTCTGGTTGTAAAGTAACTAGAAGATACTAATACTATATACGTTTTAGCGTCTAAACTATTCGCAACACAAAAACAGCCAAATTCATTAATGGGAAACGTACCTCTTCAGACAATTAACCTTTTTTTGTTAACTAAGATTCCATCACAAGTGTTTAAGCTTTTTCACGCGTTGAAGCAGTATTGCTAAGGAAGATTAGCCACAATGTAATAACAACAACAACACAAACAACAATACAACAACTATTACTTAGATCATGTAAGTCAATTTCTGATATTGTGTTCATAACTATAATGATATGTACCTAAATATAACTAAATTCGCAGATCAATCCACCTAGATCAACCTGGACACCAGAGCTCCCGAACCAAGTTTATACTTTCTTGAAGACAATACATCTAAACATATTATAAATGAACTATAATTATGAGTCAGCACTCACCACCAGTCTGGCTAAACTCTCAATCAAATTTCTATGCTTATTCTATCCCATAACGTACACAGCCTCAGATTTCACCCAATAGCAAGCCAGTAGGAAATCAACTATTACCACTGCAAACAAAGAGTTAATCTTATTGTGATTACAACTCCAAACAAGCGGCCCTATACTTGCGAGCATGCAAACGTAGGCAAAACATGTTAGCATACTCGGTGCAAAAACAATACCCACTAATTGAGCTACGCAGATAACACGAGCAGCCCACGCCACACGGCCCGGGCATACGCGAAATGTCAACACCACGCCCGCAAGTATTTACCAAAAAACCGAGGCACATGCGACGAAAAACCAATCCACTAGAAGTCTGTTTGAAACCGAAATAACTAAGCCTGAATCAATTCAAGCGACCACAAACCCAAAAAGAACCCACAAGAATTGCACTGTTGTCTTTGCAGAAAATTGGTACAAGAGTTTAACAGATGATTTTGGCTCCAAGCCAAGAAACAGTAACATAATCTCAATATGCTAGGTGCAATCACGCATCCATTTTTTCCAGAATTGAAATGGTAGACGGTCTGTTTTAATTCTACCGAATAATTGGAAAACAGTAAATACATGACGACATCACAATACTTTGATGATGTTATTTATGTATTAGCAATTTAAAATGAGGCTACCAATAATCAATGAGGTCATATTTATGTCTGAAATGATGACGCATAAGTCGAACCAGAAAAATAGAACAAGTGAACAGTGGAAAGTCCAAAATCCACAAAACCAAAGGGCCCAAAGCATCAGAAAATAACTTCCCACTGAGCTAATAAATTAAATAACAATATCACAATTGCTTATTCGTGACCACAATCTGCACTGAGTTACCGATTATAAAACTCTCAACACACCCACCCAACTCAAAAGATATCGACTAAAAACTTCACGACCCAAACCCAAAAACCCAACCTGACACAATTAAACTAACATACAATGCCGATTAAATAACTCTGATCAATCGTTTCTTCAGCGTATGCGTTGCAGTTAAATTCGTTAAAGTAGCTGTTACAGTAATATAATCTCCCCATTTTTACAGTAACTATGGTTACTGATATAAACATTTGCTGACTAATTTATATACTACTGTAATTTCTTTTCCTTTGGGGCACCCTGACCATAAGCCAACACCACTAGATTTACAGTAAAATAGATAATGTACTATAGTAGGCTATCCACTGGTTAACAAATAGTCAGTCTTGAGATCTAGTAAATTTTCGCTGCATGACTGCATACTATTAGCCTCTCAGTTACCAGAATACATAAGAAAAACAAAATGCCCTCTTATTTTACCAGAATTAACACTATATACCCAAATCATAGAATAAATAACAAATAGACAATGCAAAAAAACAAATACACACAATAATATAAAGTAATCCAGAATACCAAAAAAATCAAAAAAGAAACATCGCATATATATAAGAAGCAAAAACAAATGAATAATAAAAAACAACATCCGCAAAAACAAATTAACAAAAAAACAATAAAACAAAACACAAAAAAAGATACTTAGATGAAAGGATGAAAAATTAGTTCTTTTTCTATATAAAAAAAACTAAATACATTTGGTCATATTGTGTAATGTAACTGTTGTTTATAGTGTAAGTCACAACTTAACAACTTAATCTGAATAAAATGCCCAATATTATGATTGCTATGGATCAACACCAGCCTGTAAATTAGTCTCATTATGTCCAATTAAAGGCACAGCCAGGATATCGGCTGAACCGATATCATTGAGCCGATACCCGATCCAGCAAAATGTCCTGGATCGGCACTGATATCCGATCCAGGTATCGGATCGGTGCATCCCTAAACTCAAGTTTGTTGCATATAAATGAATTGTTTTATATTCTATTGAAAACTTCAGGACCAAAACACCACTAAAAAAAACTAAACTGTTTTCTTAACTGAATAATAATATCAAGTGTAAATGTAACAGGGTTTATCTTGTGCAATGTCTTAACAAATGTGTGATTAGCTCAAAGAACTCACATAACTACATTTTTCTCCATTTAATATATAATGTATAACAATTTACAGTAACTACCCAACATTGTCAATGAATAAAAATGGGTTTCTTGGCTTATGACATTTTACAGAGTAGCTTTTAAAACAAGAATGAATGAATGAATGAATGAATGAGTTGTTCATATAAAAATAAAAGAAATGGCAACATCCAAGATTTGGTTATCGTTCTAGAATATAAAACCCAATTGAATCAATATCAATGGACACATAGTTAGGTTTGGCCCTTGACATGCAAATACATACAAAGTAACATCTTCAAGTGGCAAACCCTCGTTCTGAAAATAGTACTCTTTAGTTATTTGTCCCATTCTTCAAAAGCACAAACAGTCTGTGCCAAAATGTACTTACTAAAAAAGCAGAACAGATACAGAAAAAGCCTGCAGACATTTATTGCCGAAAATGTTATTGTAAGATTATTTGAAGACACTTGTGGGGATTGGAGCCAGTTTGGACCAGTCTGCTCCTGCTCGCCGTCCTGTCTTCGGCCTATCCTTTCCAAAGCAAAAATGGGACTATTTTGGGACTTCCCAGAGATAGGAGTCTGACAGATGACCCAAACAAGACCAGAGCTCGCCTGCCACCACTTCTGAAAACATGCCACAACAATGAGCTTTTAGACAGGGGAGAGTAGAGATTATGGTCTTACTGGAAAATGTCTTTTTTTTTTTATTTTATTTAAAAAGTCAATGATTCCAACATTAACATTTTCCTTAAACAAAGCCATATCTTGTACGATTGCTGAACCAGACTGCCTGGTTCGTACTTAGATGAGAGACCACTGGAACACCAGGTAAAGTGGAACAGTTAGACTCTATAACTCTCATACAATTCAAAGAGAAACTAAATGCAGAATCTACTTTTTTTTTCATTGTCAAACTTTGTATATGGGGTCTAAATTGATCTGAATTGAATCTACTGTTTCCAGGAATTCTTTTTAGAAATTTATGTCCAAACTTGATCATTGCTGTTGCGATGGTCAAACGCTGTCAGTGCATTTTCAGTTCACGCTGAGTCACATCGAGTTGACGAGACAGACGAGCTGCCCAAGGTGGGATATAAAACGTTTTTTTTGACACCACTGCTAAGCCAAGCTGGAAAGCTGCAACATCAGTCAATTGACCCAACCAGGTAAGAGTGTGGTACGAGATACAAAGGTTTGTAGGTTCAATCCTCGATTTGGTGTTGCATTTTTCTCATTTTTAATTTTAGAAAATACTCACATGATCACATAAGTTCATGTACCGTAGGCCAAAGCAAAGGCTTCATACCTATGTCTGCAAAGTTAATAAAAAAGAATCTTGACGTGCAAGTAAGCAACTCAACCGGTGCTGTACAGCCACAGACATGCGAACTTCTCATCACCAGGCGTAAACCAACAGGGCCCTTCAAACCTGCTCCTGATGTCCTCCACTCAGGAACCCCATGCACCAAAGCCAATATAATAGTGAGTAAATCATTTGTTTCCCACATCAGGAATTGAGAACTGAGTCTGCAAAAAAAAGGACACAGGGTAAATGATCAAATCCTAAATCTGAATGACTTAACATGACATCACATCACAGATCTGGAACATTCAGCGCTGTGTTTTGAGGGAATGAAGGAAAATCTCACAAGTAAATACAGAAAATGGCCTTTTAGAATTATCTATCTGTATCAGTTGGTCCGTGAGTCCTTTACTAACAGAAAATTTTAAATAATGTTTTATTTATTGATTGATCCATAAGGTTGAACCAATATAGAGTAGCTGTATTGAGAAAAAATCTACTTCGCATTATATTGATACCAAAATAGTTGTGCCTGTTGTCATCACTGCCACTTTCTCCATTCTATTTTGTTTTTTGTTTTAGTTGGAAAAAAACATGCTTGATTCAATTTGAGTCAAGTGTAATCGTCCAAGTAAACTTGCATCACATTTCACCAAAAAATCCAGACAGAACCAACACTAACCATGCCTGTATTGTCATATTTTTTTTTCACCTTGACGGCTCATTGGGAGAAACGGTCTTTGAAATCCTGTGCTGAATACCAGGAAACGGGGCGTGTCCATCAGATAGTGGGCCCGGTCCCTGTGATGACTTTAATAAGCGGAAGAGTGAGGTGCTCCGGCCAAGGCAAACACGCAGGAGAGCGCTGATAGACTCCTGCTCGGGACTAATGTGGAATTTATTTAAGAACATAATCACGGTTTGATTTCTTATCGTCTTTGGCACGGCGCTAGGTTTCGGTCAATGTGAGAAAACGCACAGTCCAAAACGGAATGGAAAGAGTCGAAAAAAAGCATTTGTCTGACATCCACATGCTGAAATAAAACAAAGATAGACTATTTTAATGCTCTTGTTTTTCATTTGCTCAACAAAAAGATTTTCTTTTAATACAAAAATGATTTTCTCAAGACTAAATAACTACGATAATCCATCCCAGACAGCAGAATCTTCCAAAATTTGCCACAATAAAAGGACACTTGAAAACAGTCAAATTGAATATGCTACTTAATAGCTATTTTGGATTTCCACAGAATTTGCATGGTTGCTAGGTAACATTTGTGAAATTCATGTGTTCCCAATGAACTTCCGATAATGCAATAGGTTCATTATATCTTTTGATAATTTTAGAAGGAAATTTCTATGTCCAACTTTGCATTTACGGTTTTACTTATGGGCTGTTTCCACTACCTGTATACTACGGCTCTACTCTGCTTGGTCTGGTTGTGTTTCTATTGCTTGGTTAGAATCAAGGCCAAACAGGTACTAAAAAAGTAGCCTGATTATCAGCCAGTTGCATTTTACTTCGTGGAACGTCGGACATTGCATCACTGAGGTTTGTTCGCTTCACAGTAGGCTGGGACTTTTGTTTTAACCACCTGCTTTTGATCGTTTTGTGTCCAGAAGTAAACATTAATGGTGTCAGTGATGGTTGCCATTTCTATGCGATAAACTTGCAAATTAAAAGGTACAAATTCATGTTCTAAGTGAATATTTGCTAAAGGGGAAGAACGCATGCAGTCTCATCTGGCTTAGTTGATCTTGTTCTGGCCAACACACCACTCCGCTCCTGTTCACGGATTGGACAACCACACTTTCTGCTTTTTGGAACCATTTGAAGCCCTGCGATACCTGGTCTATAGTTGGAGTGAAATGAAACTGAGTGGGGCGCCTGGCTACTAAAAAATGTACCTGGTCCTAGAGAAACAGGGCTAGTGGATGCCGAGTAGATACTAAAAGGGCTAATAACTTTAACTTTAGCTTTTGCGCAAGCTAACAACAACACATCTCATTATACTGTCCCAAGGAAAGAAAAAAATCATCTACTAGCAGATTCTCTAATTACTGATCCAATGAGTGTTTGACTGACAAACTAACAGGCCAATGAGGAATGATACAGATTTGCTTTCTTTTGGTAAAAGTTTAACAGTGCCCACTATGTCGACGGTGCAAATATGCTTCAAGTCTTTTTTTGTTATTTACCATTCGTAAAAGGCTTTTTTTTTTTTTTTTTATCAAGTTGGCTTAGTGCAAGTATTACGGTAATCTAAATATGATTGTGTTCTTAAGTCTAGCCTCTCATACACTTTTAGAATAATTTGACAAATTTGGATGAAAATGCAGAAAATCTACAACAACAAAAAATATGTTGCAACAAATTGTACATAACAAAGAGATGAATTCAAAACTCTGATACAAACTAATATCAATAACGTCATACAAATCCAGCCATGCTACGCTAGCTTCATTCTTCCATCCATCCAGTAAATCCCCATTACCAACAACAGCCTTACCAAAAAAACACAAACCGTCTAATGCTACGCTAGCGCTACCTCCGGCTCCGCCCCCTTTTTTCCCGCTCTCCAGACGGTGCAGTTGTGGGTGCGGCCTGCGGAGGAGCTGAGAACCTGTTAGTGAGATAGGGCTTAACGCTGCACAAAGGTTAGCTCAGTAAAGCAAACACGAGCTGGTATTGTGAGTCTGCGGAAAGTCACGGCCACTTGTGGAGAAGAAAAGGAGAACAAGAGCTGACCCCGGTCGTCTTGAGAGGACTTTGGCTGATTTATGGTCAAAGCGTTGGAGGGAAATCTTTCGTGATAGATGTGTCTCATCTTTTTACTGTCTTGTGCGAAGGCGAGGTCCTGCGTAGACTTGTACGAGAAACATGTTGTGGTTAAGAACATAGTGTGTCTGATTTGTACTGTCTGGGAAGATGTAGAAATGAACTACGTATTTGGAAGCATTTGCATCATATCCTAATAACGGATTTACTCTGTATAAAACACTGATACTTTGAGTAAACAATACATCATTTTGACTTAAGTTTTCACAGTATATTAGCAGAGGTGTGGGCATGAAAGTTATGATTGGACTCAGACTTGTGATAAGACGACATCAAAAAAATATAGCAAAAAGTAAATTTTCAGATGTTGAGAAAAAATGTTCTATTTTTTCCAAAAAAAATGTGTTGAAAGCTTAAAACCACTGCCACTACAAAGAGGGGAGTCAGAGTGACAATTAGGACTTTTTTTTTTTGAGCTGGGTTTAAAAATGTAGAAGAAAGCTGAGGTGAGAGTAAAGCAGTCCAGTCGGGGCTGGTTGTCACAATTTTTTGGGGGTTGGTTGTCACATATGATTATATCTAGAACAGCCTGCACCGCCAGAGCGGGGTTGGTTGTCACACTTTTACAAAAGCCAGATTTTCTCAGTGTACAGTTTCAACTAAAAATAAAACTAATTATTGTCAAATAGCTTATTCTGTTCAAAAGTTATTGATCACTAATTCAATATATAGTTTTACATTATTATTAGAATCTTGAAAAAAAATGCATCTTTTAAATTTCCAGTTGCCTTTTTCTTGTAATTTAGCGTCTCCTGATTCAGAAAATGTAAAACATTCTTGAATCAAAATGAAATCCGACATAAAAAATCAAACCAAAGACAAGACACATTTGTCATCTGTCTCCCATTGACATAACATTGTGACAACCAACCCCATGAGGTGTGACAACCAACCCAGACTTGGGGTTGGTTGTCACAGGTGAACAAATAACATTTATTGATCAATAACTTTTGATCAGAATAAGATAGAGAACAGCAGGTGGGTTCATTAGTTACCCAAGACTTTCAGCTTTTCTCTGTTGTTAAAATGGTTCATGTGAGATTTGCTGCTTTTGAGAAATTCACATCAAAGTAAAAAAATGTGACAACCACCCCGCTCTCCCCTACGCTTTCTTGTGAGACTGTGTTGGACCGTAACAGATATATACCTAACTGTATGCATGAAATCAAAATTGATAAACTTAATACTGTATGACAAACAGGTCTGGCACCATTCAACCACACTAAGCAAATACCACGAGACAAACCCTAATACCAACTGACATAACTCCAGTGAAGTTTATTTCAACATACAAATTCAGATAAATAACTGTCACTGAAAAAAAAAATGCAACTATCATCCAAGATTAGCACCAAAACCTTGGGAACACTTCTGTACCACGAATGGGAACGAAGTGAAGGAATGCGCGGCGACAGAAAATCACTACATCTATCCAAAAGCTCATATTTTCCTTTAGCCTTCATACCTCATCCATCACACTGGTACAGCCGGGGCCCTTATCCTTTTAGGGCCCGTTGACTCTGAACTTGCTATCGACAAATCCATTCCGGTAAATTATCTCCCCGGCCTGCGCTTTATTGATAACCCATTTGGGAAGATGTATCCGTAATAATCATAAGTGAATAAGACCGCGGAGAGAGATGTGGGGACGGTAGAATAAATAACTTTTGGCCTCCGAGCTTTGCCTACACAGCATCGGCAGCTGATGATATATGTCCGGGTTGAGCTTCATTTTGATAAAGGTTGCGGTTTATTGACACGTGTAGCCAGGGAGAAAAATCATATGTCCTATATTTCTAATGACCTCCTGTTCTTGGCGTGACAGAGAGTGCAAGAGGTTATGGTTAGAGAGATTTAACGCTCTGACTCCGGGGCAGAAGGTCGTGAATAGGATACTTTTCATTTCGCCGATGATGTATCAGGGGAGATGGATGGGGTTTTCACGGTCCATGATTGTATGATGTTGTTCCTTTTGAAATGTAGAATAAAGCAAAGTATTCTTTGGGTTTGGTCTATTCTTTAACCATCAGGGTTACCAGGGTTCATGTTTTGTCATTCAGACGATGCATTTACATTAAATTATCAGTCACTGCTTTTGGTCATTTGTCATCTAGGACATGGTTGTGACCCACAGAAAAAAAACTAAACTTTGTATAATTTAAGTACAAGCTATTTATATAGTTAAATTGTGTTGTTTGATAGTGTACTACATGACTCTAAACCCCAAAAACTGATCAAATGCCAATTCATAATTGTAAAAATATCTTTTGAAATCATCTCACGACCCCCATATTTTACTTCCGACCCCCCAAGGGTCCGACTCCCACTGATCTAGAAAGTAAGCACACACGTGTCAGTAATTGTAGTTGCTACAAAACTACAAAATTATTTCTAAGTAAATTTTTATAGAAGGTCAAAGGAATGTAACAGTCTGCTATTTCAACTGTTGGTTCTGGCCAATACATCGCTCCTGCTCGGAGTGGACAACCGTACTTCCTACATTTTGGGAAGCGTCTGCAGTTCTGTGATGCCACCCAGCACCGGCCTGGCTACAAGAAATTCACCACAATGGAAAAACAAAAGAGAACAAAAATGTCAAGGAAAGGACCATTATACTTTGGATATCAATGCAAATGATCAATCAATAAGGTGACCTATGGACAAAGAAAATTAATCTCAGGGTCACGTTTTAGCCTCGGGCCATAGTCTGTACACCATGACGTACAATAAGCATGTTTACACACTTTTTTTTTACATCAATATGTTGCAAAAAGTAAAATAGTCACGATTTTGGTAGAAGAGCTGATGACATTTTCTTTCCTATTTTCATGTTTCTTTTGGAAGAGACAGATCTTGTATTTTGCTTCTAGGCCCAAATAAAGGTTTGATGGTTTGGGTAAACATTAAAATGATTCACAGTATTGACCTTTGAGTTATTGGTTCTTCAGATTGTACATGGTTTGATATGTGGAATCTAGAGAATAAGGTTCTGATTTTGGCTTTTGAAAAACATACACACCAAGGTTAGTTCTGGACTTTTCTACACCACAATTTATTTCTTGATGCTTCACCTAATCAGCGTCAAATCTTCATGATACACTCCAACCATATTCACGAATTAAAATCTCTCACATTTCTATTCTCCTTTCCGTCACCAAGAGTCAGGCTGTAGCTTTCGGAGGAGCAGGGTCACAAAGATCCGATAAAAGGTCTCGCCCGGGATCCTTTTCATTGGGCATACCTCAGCCTGCATGTGGTGTTTACATATGTGCCGCATAAATCCGACCCTGGTTTGTCAGCTCAGCACTCTGGCATGGTTCATATCTCCATTTCCCCTCCGCAAAGTCCAACTGTTTACTTAGAAATGCACACCGACCACACGGCACGTCTACTGTAGCGTGTGCCAATGCGCGAGCCTAATTCAAACCAGGAATGCGCCCAGAAGATATAGAGAATATACAAATGTAAGATCTTTCCGCGCTTTTGGGGAGGAGGGGGGGTTCTGGAAGGCGTCATGTTGAGATATTGTCACGTGATGATGGATAAGCGGGGATGTGTTTACGGTGTTGATACATTACAATAAAAACATGGAGTGAGTAGGTTTTTTGGGAGCGAAATATGAAGAAATGTGCAGGAAATACTTGTCATAACAGGGCTGGATTTGGGGTATGGTAAAGTGTGGCTTTATGGGGAGATTTTTAAGCATTGGGTAACACTGAATTAGAACATTGAGGCGAGACATTATATCGTTGTTTTTCGTATTCTTCAATGTGATACCATTCTTTGGAACATTCTTACTATCAGTGGTATCTTTTATGCAATGGAAAAATCCTGCCAACGGATCAACTTTTTAGGATTAAGATGGAGAAAAATTGACAAGGACACTTAGTAAGCCATTGTGTCTTTGACGTAATCAACATATATCCAGTGTTTGAACTCCAAAAGTCATTTAGCGCTTTATGCTATATTTTTCTAATCTTTGATGCCTCAGGGGCTTCGGCAGTGTTTCCCAACCAGGGGTACGTAGACCGCAGGGGGTACGCGATCATTTTCCAGGGGATGATTGCAGATTTTAAAAAAAAAAAGGTAGAATTGCAAGTATTTTATTGTGAAAAATGTTATTTGCAGCACTTTTTACATGTTAATAGGCAACTGTTTGACACGGAATATATTAAAACTATAAAATGCCATGGTTGTAATTGAAAATGCATAAATAAACATAAAAGACCATGATTAGGGGGTCCTCAAGACGAAAAAGGTTGGGAACTGGGCTACGGTGACATATTGCGGAAAAAGAAAAGTTTCTGTTTTATCATGTCAAGTTTCTGTTGTAACGTGAAAACTTCCTGTTTTATGGTAAAAAGTTTCTGTTTTTATGTATAAAGTTCTGACCCAGGTCTTGACATGAACGTAACAGTGAAGGCGATTCCTGCAACGCTTTTGTACTCCATGAGGATCCAATACGATAAACGCTATGGTTCGCACAGACGGTGATTAAGTTAAGGAGAACGGATAGGATTAGGAAAAGAATTGGGGTAATGGTAAGATAAAAAATATAATAGCTTAGGTCCATTTAGCAACAGCATTACCATGACAACCAGCTCACTTCTGGGAACATCCAATATCTGAAGCTTCCTGATTGTTTGGTGTGTTACTACATGTACTGCTTGGATGCATTTCAGATGCATCATTCTGTACCATAGGGCAGACCATTTTAGCTGAGTGGATTTGGGAGAAACATGGCTATAGTTTATGTCCAGCAGGTCAGACTTCTCTTTACGTCTGAACAAGCGCAGTGACTGTCTGAGATGTCTTTGTATAGGCCTATTGACAGGCTTGCCATCTACTGAACTTGAAGAAAACAAAATCTCCCAATGCCCTAAGCCCAATGTAAAAGAAAAATTAAATGGAATAACTCAAACTTTTTTTTGCTTGGGCAAGTTGAGAGCTGATTTCCACATCACTTGTGCCATAAAAACAGGATTTGTATTACTCGTAAAACAGACATTTTACATATTAAAACAGCAACTTTTTCATGTTAAAAACAAAACTTTTCACTTTTTTTACCCTCAAAGTTCCAACATGCCAAACCTAATTTTGTGTTGAGTTTTAATTGAGTTTATCTGCAATAAAGATAATGATTAGAATATATATTTCTAACATGTTTAAGGACATAATTGGTTTTCTTTAGAGGTCAAGCCCAACAACAAGATGATATCATGAGGTTCTATCATGTCTAAAGCAATGCTCATATAACATAAGGCCGCTCTAAAAATGCTCGAAATGAATAGATTTATTTCTGTCTTTGAGGAACATGCCCACCAAATCTAAACTAGTTACCTAATTATTTCTGCTCGTGTGAATGCATTCATTGTTACATAATTTGCACTCAATATTCTCCTTAAAGCACCGTAAACATGCCATCGCTCTCTGACTGCATTTAGGTGTCCAATTAGCTTAGCCTTCCTTCCTTAGCGCGGTGAATGGGTCGGTTATGAGGCCCGGCGATGTGTTTACCCAGAGCAGGGTCACGAGGCGGACACAGGTGAAAGCAGTGTGCAGGAGGAAGCCGTAAACAGGGTCACAGCACGGCTTTGTTTACAGGTATGTGGCCTGTGTTCGAGTGATTTTAAGGGGTATGTTCGGATACAAAGTGAAGTCACGGTACACTGATTGGTTCGTGGAGATTGTGGATGTGGCGTCGAAATTGGGAAAGTTCTGGCAAAGAGATGACTTTTCAGCTTTTTAAAAACTCTTGACTTGCACAAATAGAAGGGTTAAAGTTCTTCACATGCTTCCAGTTTTCATAAAATACAAGTTATAAGAACAGTGCTGACTTTTAGAGTCTGCAGAGCGCCTTCTGGTATCCGTGATCTGTTGTAACCGTAGACCTTCTCATGGTTTTAGGCTGCCGATGGACGTTCCTCCAAAGTTCTTGTTCTCAGACTCTGGAATGATTTCCTGCTTTCTCTTATTTCTACTTTTAAAAGCGACTTCGATTTTTCATGTAAGTGTTTTACCTGTAGTTGTTTAGAATTTTATATGACTGAGTATTGGTAATTGTTCATGCATATAGTGATTTTGAACACATTATGATTTCAGTGTCTGTGAAAGGTGCTGAATTCAATCCACTTCATCTATATTTTCTGCGGAACATTGTCATTTCGAAAACTGTTTCCTCAAAATGCATTTGATTTGATTTTTTTCACCAAGTGATCAATATGAGCCTCTAAAGCAGAGGTAGGCAATCGTTGTTTTTTTTTGTGTTTTTTTACAAGGGAAGTAATTGAATGAAGTGGCAAAGGGCCAAACTGCAATCATTGGTGTGACAAATTGTCATTACTGTAAGCCAATTTCTAAAAAAAAAAAAAAAAAAAATATATATATATATATATATATATATTTTTTTTTTTTAAATGTTAATAGAAAATGGACTAATGTATATTTTGGATGACATTAACTAAGACCACAACAGCTAAATCAAAGAAAAAAAGCAATGTAAAGATTACCACTTATTTTCCAAAGTGTTTCGGAGGCCTGATTTTATACAGGGCGAGGGCAAGATCTGGCCCTTGGGCCATGTTTTCCCATGGCTGCTGTAAAGTAACTCCTACTCAGACCACATTTTACAGTCTTGAACTGAAGTGTTTTTTTTTGTTTGTTTTTTATAGTGTTATAAGTGTTTGTTAGAACCTACTTTCAAGCTTGATTTATTAAAGCTCTAAGTAAAGTGATTTTTTTTTTTTTTTTTTTTTAGTTTTCAGTCAAATGAAGTTTACTCTAATAGGAGAAAGATGCTTAACTTCCTTCCTGCATATAATATGTCAAAAAGAGTTTGTGCAATGTTAGCCATTCTTAATAAACACCTTTTTTCAATATATAACAATACACAACAAGTTATATATTGGTAGTTATGTTATGTTTCCACCTATTTATTGCAGTGTCTCGCCTTAATTAATTAATTTCACAAACTTTTAATCTGGTAAGTTCTATTGGGTGGCATGATGTGGATAGTTTGCCTGCTTTTCCCCATGTCATCATCATCATTAGAGACTAAGTTTAAGCATTATAAGAAACACCGCATTTAAACATATTCACCAATAAATGCCAGAATTGTGTATTACATTTTATTGGTCCGTAGAATGTTGTTATGTCAATGGAACTTTACCACTTCAACAAGTCGGTGAGCACTTTGAATTTCTCCAAGCACAGCTAAAACCTGTGTGTCGTTCCTCATTACCAACTCACAAACCCTACCTCCGCGCTGTAATGACCACTATTAGACTCCACATAATTCTGCCTAAATGTAGAGATAGTGAGACATAAAGCGTTTGTGTCCTGCCAATGGACTGTAACTCATGCACTGTTGATCCTTCTGATTTCTTTTGGTGGCCGATCAGATTATTTATTTAGCATTAAGAGCGGAGCAGTTAGCAACAAACCACTTCTGCCAAGAGATACAGTCTGGAGATTGGGACTGTACGTGCTTTATTTCACCGGCGGAGGTGAAACGTCGGGTCATTTGGTCTGAGAAGAGAAACTTTGTGCAGGGATTCTGTGCTAAAATGGAAGAGAGGTGGTTGAGGCATGGTCAAGAGTAGCTAGCAAGGAGGAATGTTGCATCATAAAACATTTTGTTCTTGCTTAACAAAGAAACTAGCTCAGTTGAAACTGATATGTGTTTCAAGTTGTGGAAGCAACATAACAAAATATTCACACGACATAAAATGATCACTCCTTTTTGTCCGGCAGTCACGTTCATCATCATACTTACATTTTTTAATCATGTCATCGCAAAGTTCTATAAGGTAATAATACAGCATTCAACACAGTTGTTTGTCCACTAAAATAAATCCTATTGCAATGTACTGTTTTAATGCAAACATTGAGGTCAGATTGAAAATATTTGACCTTTGGACCTTCAAGTCACAGTAGCAGACCATGAAGAATGAGCTGAGTTGAAAAGCGAAAGTCTGAGACCTTGTCCAAGCTCAGACGTTTCAGAAAACTGAAAACAAATATTTCCGAAACCAGGTCCCAGAGTGAAAAGATTTCAAAACTCTAGTTTAGCTTCTGCGCAGTATCCACAAAGTTTTCTTTTTTTTTTTCAGTGTAAGTATCACAGCCCTTTGTCATGTCACATCAGCAGAATGTGCTGACCTTGATATGATGTGCACCATAAACCTCAGAAAAATTAAATAAATCCACCACAGTCTCAATGAAATCTGTTTTGAAGCTTTGTCGAAATACTCCAAAGAATCTGAAGCAAAACTCCACTTTCTGTGTCTCTTCTGTAGGTTTTAGATCCACGTTGTTCATTCAGAATGTTTGCTAAGAATTCTTGAATTCCCACAACCAATCTTTCAAGCATCAGAATTTTGTTCGAGTTGAAATGTCAATTTTCCAAAAAATCTTGACTGAGCTTTTGTATTTTAAGACAGCAGCAGCTGTAGTAGGGCTGGGCGATATGGCAAAAAAACTAAAATCACGGTTTTCCTGGAGCCAGATCACGATTTCGATTTGATCACAATTCTTGTAGACTTACTTTTTAGGTAAATACAATCATTTCCTTTTTTTCCAGAAAGTTCCTTCCTTTTAAGTCCAACTGTCAAAGGCTGACCAGTGTTGCCAGATTTTCAGAGAGAAACCAGCAACTATGCCTTTGAAAAAATTCCCAAAACAGTGATCTCAGCTCTTCAACAAAAAGTTATTTAAACAATCAATTAATTAAAACATTGTGTCACTGCAAAACAGGTTTTTAACAGTTTCTAACAATAAAAATGACTGTTAGACATGGAAATAAGCTAAAATCCATGTTTCAGACATAGTTTCTCGTAAATCTAACCTGAAAATCTTGCAAAACTTCCCTTTCAATCATTAAGACTTTACAGTTCAGTCCATAAAAGTACAACTTTCCAAATTATTCATCATCATGATCATTATAGTAAAGCAGACCTGGCAACTCTAAGGCACAGTTTGCATTTGAACAAACATATGCATTAAATAGACAATTGGGAAATCACGATATGACAATTTCATCAAAAAAGCAAATTGTCACAGATTTTTTAGCACGATATTGCCCAGCCCTAAGCAGTAGTTATTTTATCAATATTGACGCAGATCTAGTGTTGTTGAAACCGATGTGTTAAGCGTGGCAGTTCTAGAGTGTGAATGGATGTGACATACATCATACAGTTTGGGTAAAGTAACAGTGAAGGTGATTGGAAGAGTTGTAGATGCGTCATATGTCATAATGTTTTAATGTACTCCAAAGCAAGATGTTCCACTGTTTGGATGTAAAAGTCTTCATAAATAAAGTTTGATATGATTTGTAAAGATTTTGGCCACATCAGACAAAAAACCACACAACTCATTTCACATTTCAAAAACATCCAATGAAACATCCTCACTTGGCACAATTCACATTAACGTCTAAATCCAACCACAATTTCCACAAACCGGACCGACAACAGCAGTGACGTTAGCGCGCCTTTAAAATGACTAATGTGTGTTATTTTAAGAAGAGCACGTGTCCGATAACACTGTCAATGATTGACCGGCGGATTCAGCCGCGGTGTTGTCTCTCCGTCTCTGTTAGCACATACACAACCCTCCGCAGTCTGTCTCAGCAGATAGCAGCAGTTATCAGACAAAGAAGAGTCTCCAAGTCCACCGGATCGGCCCATCACCTGCACCGTAAACGTCACCGCGCTGTGATTTATGGAACTGATTACAGGCAGGGTTTTTTTTTTTTTTTTTTTTTTTTTTTGGAGGGAAGATAGTTGTTTTCGTACATAAAAAGAAGCTTGATAAGGGTTGGTAACAGTTCTGATGGTTTAAAGATGAGAATGATTGTAATATATGAAATCAGCTAAGAGATATAAATAATGCAAATAAAAAAAGAATTGAAAATGTTTGAAAAGTTTAGGTTACCACATTAATAACATAGACATAACTAATTCGTTGGTGTCAGTTTGTTCTTTGAGCACTAAAGTCATCAGGTTTTGTGCTAAATGGATAAGTTGGGCGATTATTCTTTCGATAAATCCGGACCACATGCAGGTCTTTAGTGGCTTCCTGGAGCTTGTTCAAAAAATATGAAAATGGAAAATTGTGTGAATATAGTTTTAGTTTTAATAGATTTTTTAGGAAGAAAAACATGACAAACAAAGTTTTCTGATGCTGGAAAAACGTGCAGAATAAATATTTAATTTCATAATTTCTGTAAACGAAGATTTACATGCTTGTGTCTTTCAGCTCCGCGAAAATAAAGCAGGGAAAACCGTTCACAGACGTAAGCTCTCACAGATTAACAACAAAAGCAGCGAGAGGAAACCTTTCCCGAAGAACAAATGGACAGTTTTTTATGCACAAAGAAACAGAAATAACAGGTAACAAACTGGATTAGCAAAAAGAGATGAGAAGAACTTTGCCGTAGATAAGAAACACACTTCAGTCACATCTTGATCTGCTGACTATCAAAACACACTGCTTATTGCGAAGGATTTAGTGACACTTAAGAGCTGATTATGCATTGATTGTCCTTTTTACTGAAAAACGATACACTGATATTCTGTTTTTGCAAATGTTCAAGACAATAATCTTGATATGACCTAAAATTTGATAGTTTGCACCCTTCTACTACGAGACATTAAAGTGTAGCTTAACCTAAATTCATGCAGGATCAATCCAAGTACTTTTGAGGAAAGCAACCATACAAAGACCAGATGTAGGAGACAAGTTTTTTAGTTGTAAATTAAGTTAGTAAATTAATACACTTTTGGTTTTCCATTAAAAACTTAATGATAAATGCAGCACTTTGTGACGAAAGTAGCAACTTACTGAGTAGTAGTGGTAGCTCCTGAACTTTGCTGATCCAGCTTCAGTTTACTCTTTACAAAGACTTTTTTTGACCATAATTGCCACCAAAAATAATAATGTTGATATAAACTATTAGTTGAAAGATTTTGAGAAAAATGTTGAATGCCTTGAACATTTTGCTTCTTTACTAACAAGTCTTGAACGTTAGAATCCTATATATCATGTTCGACAGCTAAAACAGCTCTGCACTAGCCTGTTTTGCTTTTTTTTATCGACACAAAGCAACAGTTGCATCTCCAGAACGGTGTCTGTCATCGCCGCGGCCTTGAGCTCCTTTGAAGAAGATATATTATGTTATTGAGTGGAGATAGCGTAGCCGTCACCTCTCCCTCCCTCTCTCTCTCTCCCTCCCCGTGTACAAAGGCCATCGTCGGATACTTTCACATCAAAACCCAGATGAGTTCACTTGTGGCGGTTTGTGATCACTTCGGACGCACACTTCAAACGACCCGATAGCGTCCGTGTTGCAAAAGCAGAAGCAGTAGCAATTCTGGGGCGAGAACAGTTTCGAAAGGAGCGTAGGAGTGGACAACGTGGAGCCACGAGGAGAGTGTGTAATGATTACAATTTGGATTTGATACAACCCCCCAAGAAACAATGAACAGTTGATTTGTTCACTCTTCCATTTTTAGAACAAACTATAGTCAAAATGGCATGTTTAATGTGTACAATAGTTCATTCTCTACCACTTGTTTCCGTCAGGTGTTGTGGTTGACTGGAGCCTATCCCATGACTTGGGCCTTGACTTGGACAGTGGTCAACTCATTGCAGGGTTAGACAGACAACCATTCACTCTCTCATTCATTCACAGGGGTAATTTACAGATATGCTCATTGACCTAAGCATGCATGTTTTTGGAGGTGGAAGGAAACCGGAGTACCTGAAGAAAACCTACGTACCGTGCACCCCTATAAGCAGAATGGCATGTTTAAAAAAACTAAACACAAAATCAACTTTTTTTCACTTTCAAAAGATATTTATGGGGTCAAAATTGGGATATCAACTGTTTCCAGGCCTTTTTCTATTATGTCTGTGCAAACTCGCTCATTTTGCTGTTAGTGTGCAAAAACACGTGCTGTGCTTCCATGATGGCAAACGCTGTCAATGCATTTTCAGTTCATGCCCACATCACATCAGGTTGACGTGACAAACGAGTCACCTTTTTTACATCGCTGGTAAGGCAAGCTGAAACGCAATTGCTCTCTGCGAAATGACAGCATCTGTCATTTGGATCAGCTAAATAATTGTTGATGCGAGGTGCAAGGTTCAAACCTTGTTTTGGTGTTTCAATTTCAATTTTAGGAAATACTCAACAGTTCACATAATAAGCTCATGTGCGTATGTATGAAGGCAAAGTAAGAAAAAAATTATTATATAATGTTGATGTGCAAGTAAGAAACTAAATCTGTGCACAGCCTCAGAGCTGTGAACTTCTCCGCACGTCCGCACCGCTCCCACACAAAACTCACATCACTCGTTAAGCTACTGTTCATATTTGGTGCTGTCAATCATTGTCTGTTAACACCCACTGTGTGTCCCTTAAAAAGCCTCAGGGCATCTCTCACTTTTGCGAGTCTGTTTGAGGTTGAGTTGTGGGCGGAGTAAGTCTCTGACTGTGTGTTTAGCCTCAATTTAAAACCAAAACAGTGTATTCACTGCAATAGTTACGGTTACAGCTGCTATCAAACGCTCTGCACTCTCATTCAGACGCTTATTGTGAATTGTTTTAGCTCTAGCCAAGACTAGTAACTGACTTTTTACAGTGTTCTTTGTGACTATTATCGACCCTAGTCTGATTTCTTGAGCCATCACTAGTGAAATGGGTGGTCATAGGTGGTAGGTGAAAACTTTTCTTAGCACTTGAGCATCAGTTACAGGACATTACAAGATTACTCAAACATGCACGAATCAATCAGAATAGAACTTTGAGTAAACTAAAGATGAAAGAAGAAAATTGGATTTTGCTCGTAAGCCTCACAGCAGCGACTGGACTGACTTTGTGCCAGTCTTGGGTAAACTAAGCCAAAGGATCCAGCTGACCTTGGTCCATATGAACACACACGGCTTTATTAGTCGGGCCATATAAGGTGAAGCTTTTACGGCTCTATTAGTGAGGCGGACTATCTCTGTCAGAAAGATTGATGAGCTTAGCTTATCGGGAGCTTCCGTTATCAGCTGCTAACCTGCTGCTAACTATCCTAGCATTCGACCCAGAAAACTACAGCATGTGAAGCTTCCATATTCATACTTTTTTTTTCCTCAAATACAGAAACAAAAAGTGCTTTAGTGCAAGAATTAACAAATATTGCTTTTTTTGTAATACATTTTTAAGTTTGCCTATTGAAAGCCTGGATAGAGATAAATAAAAAAAAGTTAAAGTTAAACGTTCTACACTCAGCACATTTCACGTCCTTTTTTTTTTTTGCGAACACCGTAGGCTACATTTAGCACGATATGAAAAAGCGTAAAAATACCTGGGTTTGGTTGAAGCCACGTGGAGACATTTCTTTAGACGTAGCGGGTAAGTTTAGGTCTGGGCTTGGTTGGTTAAATTAGGATAAGGATTTTGTTAATATTCATAACTAAGAACAAGCAAAAAAGCCATGAATTGTGCTAATGTCTTGTAATGTTGTGATATACTGTATGTGGGCTACGCTTTCTTGTGAGATCGGGCTGATAGAGGTTAGCAGGTGGCATCACAACATTCTAAATTTGAGGTTTGAGTGGCAAGAAATGCATGAGTCAATAGAGACAGATGACATTTTCTCCTGTAAGAGCTCACAATAACGTTAGAAAAGAAGAGAAAAGCAGATAATCACAGTATACTTTAGCCTCTCACATTTATCAAGACATTAGCATCACACACAATTAAAGTAATGACCTTTTTTCCTAAAATAAAAATAAAAAAAGTGCTGCAGCTAAAATGTCATAAATCTCCAACTGATGTTAGCCAAATAAGTTAGCCACAACAACGGAAACGACAACGTTAGTTTGCATTTCACAACAAAAACGGTAAGTTCAACTGTGTGTGATTACAATGTCTGTGACAAATGTGAGAAGCTAAAGTCTTGTTGTTTATCTGCTTTGCTACAACTGTTGACTTGATTTTCTCTTTTTACATGTCAGTTACAAACCCAGTGCTCAGCAGACTTGTGGTGGTTGAACGTGTTATCAAATTGTAGTTTATTTTTCCTGTTTTAGCTGTTTATTGAACTCTTACAAGAGAAAATGTTGTTTGCCACTCAGCACTTACATTTAGAATGCTGTGATGTCACCTACATAACTTCTATAGTACACATGGGCCGCTTATGTATATAATGTTGAGCGTTTCCACTGCAGGTCCAGGCTCCCGAGGGTTTTTCTTCCTGGCGTCAATCTGAGCGATTTACAAAAAGACGTGTAATAATTCGAAGTCTGTAGTGCTGTGACATGAAGGTCATGCTGGTGTAAACAAGAAACTACTTCCTGTTTATCGTCACTTTTTTTTATAATTTATTTAACTCGAGTCTATGATGCTTATTAAACGTGTTTATTTATGCTTTAGGTGATTATGTCGAACACTTTACGCACAAGATTTACAATTTTTTATAGTGTTTAACCTCGACAAACAGAAAACAGCTGATGCTAATGCGCTTTTGCTAAGTCTATCAGAGCAACAAATAATGTTTTCATCAGTGGAAATACGGCGGTTTGACAGGGGATCAAGTCTGCGTTAGGTGAGGAACATTATTTCATGTTTCTGTCTGCTCTTTACCATCTGATTTGGCCTGAGCCTGTGTTTTCTCTAGTCTAATCATTGAGCCTAAAGGAGGGACCGCTGCGAGGTCTGCTCCAGGATCCAGGCTAAAGGCAGGGCCAAAAGAGGCTCGCTACGGACCCAGCAAACAGGGCGGAACGGGTCGCTTTGCTCAGTGGAAACAGCATAGGAACAGGGCTATATTCACTGAGTTACAACCACAAATAGCTCATGAACTAAAAAGTCTGCTTAATTCTTACAGAAGCCGCATTAAACTTGATGTTATTCGAAGTAACAAAAGTTTTGAAATCTTGCCTAGAGTGATTCGGTAGTGTGATTTTCTACTTGTGCGTTGGCCGGCTGTAGCAGCAGGAGCTTTAGAAATGCCTCTTTATGACAGACAGCGGCAGATAGGAGATGTGCAGGCTGCTCTCTGAACCCTGCTTTATAACTGTCTGTCTGGCGGCCTGTCCACACGATGATGATGAATGACTTTATTGGGGGAGTTGCGCGGACACAAGTCGAAATGGGACTTTCCATTAGTCATCTAAGCATGTTGTACAGACTAATATTGATGAGATGTGTTTTGTTTTTTCTTGTTTGAAAAGATTGAGACGTGTGCTGTGATAGCTTGTCTGTAAAAAAAAAAAAAAAAAAAAAAAAAAAAAAAACTGGATGACACTTTTGAGAATTTAATTAGACTGATAGGAAAAATATCAATGAACACAATAAAAATCACAGCTGTTTTTGAAGAATTATAATTTAATCTACAAAATTAAATATCTTGGTTTGTTCTACAGAAGGTTTTGAATTCAATTGTGAATCATGAACTGAATCAATTTTTACCTTGAGAAATTTAGTTTTGAGAGATTTTTTTTCCCAAATTGTGCAAGATTGTGAGAAGTTTTTAATTATTTATTCAGTTATTAAAGTTAAGAAAGTATTATGTTTTGGTCATTATTTAGGTTTACTAAATAATAAGAATAATAAAAAAATAATAAGAAGAATAATAAATGAATAAAAATTTAAATAAAATACAATAAATAAAACAAAATAAAAATAAATTGAATAAATAAAATTCCATTCAAATAATAAAAGAAAATAAACATAATCAGCTAGTGCCTTGTGCATTTATTGAATTATGTTTTGACTAAATCGCCATTAAAAAAAAAAAGAAAACAACCAAATATGTTTTAAAGTAAAGACAGCTTGGCTATGTTAATTTTTATAATGCCTCAATATTTGTATTAGCTTGCAGGCTAACACCAGACTTATTTATCTACAAAAGGGAAGTTTTTCTCTCATTTGAAACATGATAATACTTGCACATGAACACAAAGACTTCTTATATGTTTCAAACAAGAAAAATTAGATCCCTTTTTTTTACGAAATACTTAAAGGTTGTATGGAGGATTTTCAAAAATTGTTTGTTGTCAGTCTTGGTCAAAAACAGTTGCATACATTTGTAACAGCCTTGTACTTATGCTAAACAAAAAAAGAATTATAAAAATATATAAAGTGTGGACATGATGAGGCCAGTAAAACGTTGACCAATAGATAACAAGGTACCTCGTTATCTATTGTATCTCGTTGTCTACTTTTAACCAGCAAGCAAACCCTCAGTGTTCCTAAGTAACTCATTGGCTAGTTAGCAGTGAAGGGTGTGGCCCTGGGAGGAGAAACACATGTGCATCATTTGAAAAACAGCAAACAGTTGTTGGATTTTAAAAAATCCTCCATACAACCTTTAAATATGTAAGCTACCTCGAGGTCTTAACTGCTAGCTTAAAACGCTAACAAATCTAGACTTTCTATTGGCACACTTGTCTGAGATACATTCATAAACATCAATACGAATGAACACTATTCACTGTCCATTTACAAATTCTGATTTTAAAGTAAGAAATTCTGATTCGCCCATGTGTATAAAGTGTCATTCGCTACAAAGTGTGCCATGACAGGCTCTTTAACAATCCCTACCGATACACTCCACTTCCTCTTCCTGTTGTGAGAAGACGGGCTGCGATTGGTCGAAGAAGGGGACGTCTCCGTGGGGCTGGTTGGACGGAGCACAGTGGTGGCTTTATGTGGACTCATTTAAGAGCGATGACACACTCGGCCGGGCTAACATTAATCTTAGACGCTGCGATTTCTGAAATAACACAGTAATTCCCCAAAGGCACATGCATGAAGAGAGAGAGAGAGAGAAAGGAGAGAGTTAGAACATGGGAAAGCAAGGGAAAAGGATGGACTGAAATGGAGTTTAATGAAGGTGAAGGTTATTTGGGTATTATAGTTTTGAAAATTAAACCAGGGATGTGTCAGTGGCTTTATGGTCGTACTGTTTACTCAGATGGGTATTTGAACTTTTTGTGTGTATTGATGTGACAGTGGCAATCATTTTACCTTCGACAAGCCTTTGTACTCAGAATTTTCTATTGAAGATAGTCTGACGTCATGCTGACGTTTTCTTTGGGTTTAACTGGGAAGTTTCGTTATCAAGTTACTAAAGTATAGAGCTAGGACTTGGGGTAAGTTAATAGTTAAACCCAAAGAAAATGTCGTCACATGGCTTCAACTGAAATTTGAGGTTATTTAACATGGCTTTTTGTAACATTTACAAAGTGTGAAAACGTGCTTGTCGTACATTTTTTGAACTTTCATATACAGAGTTTATTTGTATATTAACATGGGAGATGCACATGACTGGTATGCAGAATGAGCTGCCGCTGATCGGGCCAATAGCAATAAGTGGAGCCAGGGCTGTGGTACACTAACTACAAGAGTTTATCACTCTGTCACACCGCTTTATCTACAGTTTTTTCAGAGACTAGGCTGCAGGTATTACCAGTCCTTTCCACAAGGCTGAAGATGCCATCTTGTCTCGCCTCAGATTGGAATCCTTAGCCTTAGTGTTATAAGCTTCACAGAACTTGCTTTGAGTATTAATATTTAGTAAGTAATAAAATTAAAATTCTTATAACTAGTTGTGCAGTTTGTTTATTGTCCAGTTTTGTTTAATCATTAGCAGGGGCACATCGAAATAGCATTAGGTCAAAAGAAGAGTTGGCTTTGTGTGATTTCATTTTGGAATTTACGTAAATCCACTTTCTGAGTTTGTAACCATGTTGTATTTGGATTGATTCATGCAAGTTTGAATAATGGTATTTTTTTTTCCTTTCTGCTGAGTGCTCCAAAAAGTCTGTTTAACCTATGACCTACACACTGGTTGTACTTGTGAATCAATCAATCAGATTCCAAGTCACACAAAGGGTTGGGATTTGTCATACAGCCAAGTGACAATGCAAAAAAAGTTGGACTTGGAAAACACGTTAAATAGCTGATTGTTTTGTGCGCCAGTTATTTTTTTATTTTTGTGATCAAACCGACTTTCCAGCACGACATTTCAGTGCTTCTTCAGTGAAAATCTACTCCATTCGTGGAGAGCTCTGAGAGTAGTGAAAAGCCCTTGACCTCACTTCCTCACCTCAGCAGTGGCAGAGGCCCCTCGTTCTAGTGCCGTTAACAGTGTTATCACAGAGCCGCCTTCGCACTGATAACCACTCTGCCGCTGATGGGCTCTAAGTGACTGGCTGTGGAGCAGTTCATCCTGACTCGCGGGGTCAATGACAAGGGACAGATACAGATTCTAACAACTGGCTCGGTGTGCTTTGGAATATCGCGCTAATGTTGTTTGGATTAGAGGAACCAGACAGGGGTGTCCACTACTCTTCTCTACTTTAGTGCTGATGTCTGGGTAAAAACAGACGATGAGTGATGGTCTGCATGCCTCAAATCAAGGAATTAAGGGAATTGTTTACTACAGCTGCAATGATTCAAAATACGTTCCTCATTCACGATGTTCATCTTGTCTTCCATAGTATTAGCAGTAAACGATTTCTTCTATTCAGACAACTTTTAAGTGAGTTGTATTTTTTTTTTAAATACGGTTTTCAATATGATGATCAATACGGCTGCAATGATTTAAAATACGGTTTTCAATACGATAGTCTAGTCCCGGAAATACAAGTTATGTGCAAAGGTTATATAATTGGTTTGTCTTGGCGCTTTTCTCGGTAATAACTTTTTTTTTTTTTTTTTACATTTACGTTTACAAAAAAAAAAGTGAAATCCAGTTGTCACTCAGACCAGGATGAAGACTAATCAGTATTTTCAGAAAGAAAAAAGCAACAATACCTTTGAAAACAGAGCTCAAAACAAGGGACCGGTAAAAAGGAATTAAAGTACTTAATTAGTTAAAACATTGCGTGTCACCGCAAACACAAGGTTTATGATTTTGGCTGATTTTAATCATATTTGTTAAGATTAAAGACGTCCTATTAACAAACAAACAAGGTCAGTTGGTTTCAGACAGTCGGTTTAGCCTGCAAAATGTCATTTTGAAACGCGTATGGCACTTTGCAATTGAGCGACAATCTTCCAGTGTTGAGCTCCATAGATGATGTATTTCTGTTATATCATCTGGGCACCTTACTCTTTTTCCACTTTTCAGTGGGCATGACTGATAGATCTTTAGCCTATCAGGACACGCATCATCGTCCACATGCATCTGTCAAAACAATCATGGCTACTTAAAAGACAGAAATACACAAATAAAGGTACGTAGACATACTGTATTTTAGCATTTGAGAAGTGGAAGGTGTTTGTGTGTAATGTAGAGGAGTACTAAAAGAAAAAAAAAATCTGTATCTGTGATGATGAAAAACGTCTTAAAACGTGGCATAGTATTGCTGTTGCCAGTGAGATTAGGACCAAAACCAAACTTAAAACCATCATCCAATCAAAGAGAAAATGCGATTGACATCAAACTTATTATTACAGAGTGAGACATCCTTTCACTGCATCTACGACTGATCTTTGTCAAAACAGTAAAAAAAAAAAAAACACATCACAAACAGGAACCTATCTTTTAGTTTAATGTAACTGGTTCAAAACGTATAATTCTTCACCTCTCGTAGTCTGACAACCAAAAACTAAAATCGCAAACGTACAAAATTTTGCAGTGGATACCTATTCTGAAAACAACTTTGAGATAACTTTGCTTAAACTGTCTTGTCTAAGAATTCCATGTACTGCTTCCAAATAATGTGCATTTTCTTCCCTCATTATAGCTTTAAGTCTATCTTTGTTAGTTCTGTATCTTTCCAAGCTTCGACCCATACAGACTCATCTGTCACTTCGTTTTTCATCTTTCCTCTTCACCCTTGTCAAGATGGCGTCTCAGGTTTTACAGTATTTTTCTATCACAAAGCTAAACGTAATGGGAGTCGACACGTAGCCAAGTTTAAAGACATTCTGACGGCTATTTAACTGTCACACAAACTTATCCTTCACTGCTACGACTTCTCCATGTGCGTTTCATTTCTCATCTCCTCCCTCCCTGTGTCATTCCGATGGTGTGCACTGCAGAGGCCCGGGCCAAGCCTAATAAGTGTCTCTAATGTGTGGACACTGAGGAGCAGGTCGGTGCTGTTGAGGATGAGTCAAGTCTCCAGACACTTTTGAACTAAGAATGTTGAAAATTACATCTTGAGATTAATTGTTATTTGTTAGCCCAATAGCATGATTGCTTGAGTTATATTTTAAGGTTTTTGGTTAAAAAGAATAACACGAGTATTCTCTGTTGATATCGTAACAATTACACAGCTTTGGCAGGTCGACACGAGCTGCCTCTTCTGGAGACTGTAAAGTACCTTTTTGCAAGCTTTTGCCCAAACAGCCTTTTCTGTGAGAGCTGCAGGTTTGTGGAACATTCTCCCTGTTCATTTAAAATGTGTAACAACACTTGTTTTTTTAAAAACCAGACTAAAGATTGTATATGTAAGCAACAGCAGTGCATTCATGTTTAATGTGTATTCTGGCTCTTTGTGCAGCTTGTATTTCTCTTTGCTGCAAATTAGCTTTGACTACAAGCTCTATGATGCATGCATCAGACTGCTGTGTTACACTTAGTCAATGTTTTTGTATCTGTCCCTCTTCAAATAAACCAATAAATAAATGCAATCAATGTGATGCGTGAACAAGGATGCAAAATTAATTATAACAAATTAGTAATTGCTTTTCAAAGAAAAGTGAATATGCCATGACGTAGGCAGTGCAAACATTCCTTTTTGTCTGCTTTAGATTTTGATTGGGAAGGAGAGACAGTAAGTTTGTCGGTATACATCTGCACAGAGGAACCTAGAAGGCGTTTGGAACTCAAGCCACCTCAACTGGTTCTTCAGAGGAGCAGCGACTTTACTCCAAGTTCCTTCCATGTGACTGATTTCCCCCTATTTCTAAGGAAGCACCCAGCCACCCTGCGAAGGAAGCTCATTTGGACTGGTAACTGTGATCTTGTGTCATTACTGGGGATGGAAAATCGTTCAAAATCGTTCGAATTATGCAGTGATCAAAAGCCGGAATCGAACGGTTTTGCTCATGCAGACACTGACTTACACACACACACTCTGCAGTTGCATAATACACACAATAATAGCCAAGACGTATGAAGAAACAAAGCTTGAACTTGTGCAAGACGAACTCTCAGCTAAAATAGAATGTCTGTCGGTGCCACCATTTTGAATCGAATATGCACTTCTGCCCACTATGCTGCGCTGTGATCAATCTCAGAGTTTGCTGTGATAGATCCTGACCATTTTTACCTGTGGTGGTCTTTCCAAATGGATTCTAAAGATTTTAAAGCCCTAAAAGAATCCATAGAGGCAGGTAGTTAATCTGATCTCTAAATGTGTGAAACTACAGTGCCACAAAAACAACTCCAAAACCCACAATATCTTACATAAATTCCTACCCACTACCATAAAAACCCATACAGCACCACAAAGCAAACACAGCTCACACTCTTGCCACACTTCTTTCCTTATTTGCTTTACATATAGTTAAGAAGTGAGTTAACTCCAGACACTCCAGCTGGTGCGTATCTGTCCTCGGCCCGTCCGCAACAAACCCTGCCTTTGTATACGTCCTCGAGTCGGGCCACAGAGAAGTCCCTTTCACCGCGCTGACAGTGGGCAGATTGAGACATCAGGCGCCTGCTCCGGCTAGCTGCGCTAAATTAGCCATTCTTCTCACGGGCTAATTGGAAATCTAAATGTTTAGCGGCAGAGAGAGGAGAAGAGAGGAGCAGTGATTTAGCCTGGAGCGGAAAAATCATACATTAGCATTATTTATTCAAGATTGTGTGCTAATCTTTTGGGATAACATTTTGCAATTTTGGGTAATGACTTGGTATTTTGGAGAGAAGGAAATGCTAAATGTAGTTAAAGAGGCTAACAGCATGTTCTCTTTAGTACAAACAGAAATGTGACTGATTTGCTGCTGGTGTTTCAGTCAGTGAGTTTAATGGAGGGTGCTTATGAGAAAAATGGAATAAACTTCAAAAAATTTTAAAGAACTTTAAAAATACAAGCACTCCTAAACAATAATGAGCCGCACGAAGAAGAACATTTTTTTTTTTTTTTTTTAAAGGCCATATTTAAGCAGAATTAGGCACCTTCAGCAGGTAGTGCTTCTGGTGTAGTTAAACTAACCATCTGACTTGAAACTTTACATTATATATACATATGTTTTGGTCATTTTTGCCTAACTTTAAGATTGAAAAAAGGCCGCAAAAACAATCTACATCTAAACTCTAAACACATTTTACACTGCTAAATCTTATCCAGTCTCAGAAGAAAACATACATTTACAACAAATGTCAAAAACGTACAATAAGCACGTTTTCACGCCAAAATGTAAAATAACAACAACATTTGGTTAAAGCCATTTGGTGACAAGTTTTGTTTTTGACATTTCGTTGTATGTCTACGTTTTTCTTCGGAGACTGGGCTGAAAAAAAAATCAAGACAGAAATTCGGGTTGGGAATGTGTTGCGAAGGGGGCGGGGGATGAAGGTTGCAGTTGCCATAGTTTCTGCTAGACATAGAAAGCCAACACATGCTTCAAATGCCAGAAAAGACATATGTAACCATCATCTACACATTTTACTAAATAAAACTGTTACTTTGTTCTGATTTAACTTGGCCAAGCTAATAGGTTGACACCAGGCTCACACTGCATCCAGGCCATACTCTGGTCCAGTGTACAGAGGCTTTCCGTTTCTTGAAAAAGTAATGAGAGGTTCTCACACGGCGATCCGTCCGGTCCTGCGATGCTGTGCACCGGTCGCCTGAATGTTTTCTTTTGGAAGGAACTTTTTTCTAGTTACTGGAGCGCTTTGGAGCCCTTATGGGGTAAGTTGTAAAAACAAGACACGACAAACAGGAAACCAAGCGAGCGCGAGAGCATCCGGTGGTTTTTAAAATAAAATCATTACGCTACAGCTAGTATGTCAAAATGATCGATATATACATGACTATATAACACAAAGGATGTAAATAAACATCCTGTGCTTATGCGTACATTGGTTGGTGAAAAATCAAACAGAAAATGAACTGACGTGAAGCAAGCCCAAAACTCAGCGCAAGTGTTTTTTGTTCACAAACAAGTGATCACGTGATCTCGTGTTTTTTTTGTGCAATAAAATATTGAGATTAAATATTTTACATATTCAGAGTCAAAGAACATTTCATTTCAGATTCTACAAACTGTAATAAATCTTTGGGTTTCCACCATTTGAAGAAAACAAGGGTTAAAGATGCACTCTAAAAACTGAACACATTTTTAGTTTCAACTTTTGAGAGAATTGGTCCAAATCCAAAATCTGCCCAAACTTGTGTCATTTGTGCCCAAACACCAGCTTTACTGTGGACCTAAATTTTGTTCATCCTCTGTGCAGAGCTTGTTCTCACTTATGATAGTCAATCAGGCATAATCTGGTCGCCGTGTGAGTGACCACCGGACCCAGACGAATCAGATTTAGGATCTGGATTTGGACTGGAGGCAGTGTGAGCCTTTGTTAGACCCTCATAGGTCTTCATCATGAAATAAGTGGCATGGGTGTGGGTTAATATTGGACCAACCAAAAGTACACACTGAGAGAAAATTAAGATCTGCTCTCTCTCCTGAAATACTTTTTTTCTTACACCCTCCAAAATCTTTACACTGTCCAATGTAAAATCAGAAATCTTGAGCCGCAAATGACCCTTAATCAATAACATACTTCAACGTAAATAATCTTTACAGCAATATCTATCCTCGAAAAAAAGAACCGATTTCAGCTTCGTGAATTAGCAGCAAAAACATTTCCCCTCTTAATGATTCTAGAAAAAAAGAAAGAAAAAAACATTAATTACCGTGCCTACATCTACATAATTCAGAATAAAATATGAAAGCGAAAATGCCACTAACGCTAATTGGCTAATTCATCACAGGGACTTGTTGGTAAATGTTCCTCCCTGCCTCAGTAGTTTTAGCCAAATGGAAAGATTTGCATAAAGTTTTGGGGCACTTGGGGAGAAACTGAATACTGAAGTGAAATGAGCTTCAAATGAGGATGGAGAATTGTGACTGTAAAGAGAAAATGTAAGGTGGATTTAAGCGTGTCTGGTTTGTGGCTTGACCAAATGTATTATTCAAAAATTGCTGTATTGATGTAAGTTTACCCGGAATAATCAAGGACTAAAAAAGTACTATTCAAGGCAAGAAGATACTTTTTCTTTCTACTGTTTTGTGGTCAGTGTGCTCTCTCATGATATAAATCTAAATTATACTATTACCATTTCATTTATTCACTTTTTCCATATGTTATTCAGGACTACAAATAGAACCAATAGCACCGTCTTAAAAGGATCCTAAACACAGTCTTGAACTAAGCAAGAGTATGAAAGCTTTTACAGAATTTGCTTGTATTTAAACCTAAAGTTGTATGTCTAATAAAGTGCCAAGATATGTTATGTGTAGATATTCAAAATAAAAATATTTAAGCTTGAAAAAATGTCTACCCCAATACATTATGTGTATTTGCATGTGGTGGAAAAGTAACAAATGTAAGAAGGAGTAAAAGTACTTTGTGGAAGTTGAAATTCCCCTAAGAATCGTTACACATGGTTATGTTTAATGACGTGGAGGGAAAAAAATCAAGAAACTTGGTACCACTTAATACCAGAGGACATAACTGACTTAAAGTTGAGGTAGTTAACTTGTTTAATTGTAAATAAGTAAACTTTGTGTTAGTATATGATAAATGAAGCACTTTGTGAATAAATGAATCCATAGAGTCCTCTCAGAATCGAACAATAAAGGGTTAGGGGTTTTTTGTTTGTTTTAATCAGGAGCAGAATGCAGCGTTCTGATTGGCTGAGCTTGGGTGGTCCACTTCAGTTTCACTTTAAAAGAGAAAAATAGAGGGTTTTAAGTCAAAATTGCAACCAGAATGTAATGCATATCGATAGTAACAATGTGTTGAAGGATTTATGAAAGAAAGTTGTCAAATTTAAAACCTAAATTTTGTTTGCAGTCTGAAAATCACCTTCCCCACCTTAAACTTGAGTGACACTTTTCATGACTTGGGACACACTTGGCTTATGATCCACAAAGACCTGACTTAAGACAAATTACATTTTTTTTTTTTTTTAAGTCTTAATTTGAGATGGAGTAAAGCTTCAAAACATTGCAATGATGAACCAGATGAAAAGGAAAAATGTAGATTTTTATCTTACCTAAATGTTATATCAAACATTTTGCAATGTATATTGGTAAAAAAATATATGACTTGATTTATGCCAATGCAACGACTTGACGCGACTAATTTGACCCTCGTGAGCTGCTGATTTGGACTTACTTGTGACTTGAGTTTTTGTGACTGGCACATACATGACTTACTCCCTCCCCAGCCTAATTACCGTACAATAATTAGCTTTCCAAATATCATCAGATCAAAATTTAAACTGCGCTAAAGGCCTAAAATCAAGCTCAAATATCAGATCTCAAACACACACATTCTAGAATATTGAAGTCATTTGACTATTTATTTATTTTCTACGCTTAATCCCGTTAGGGGTCGCGGGTGACTGGAGCCTATCCAGTGACTTAGGCCTTAGGCGGGGAACACCTGGACAGTGGCAACTTGCCGCAGGGTTAGACAGACAACCATTCACTCTCTCATTCATTCACTAAGGGAAATTTACAGTGATGCCCAATTAACCTAAACATGCATGTCTTTTGGAGGGTGGGGAGGAAACCGGAGTGCCCGGAGAAAAACCCACGGTGACACGGGAGAGAACATGCAAACTCCACCCAGAGAGATTGTGAGATGTTGAATGGTCCGACCCGGGAGTCGAACCCACGACCTCCTTATTGGGAAGCCAGAGCTCTAACCACTTGGCTACCGTGCACCCCTCACTGACTAATAATTCTAAATGTTTTGACTGCTCTCTGATAAAAAAAATTAGTTCAAAAATGTCAGTATAGTTTTTGAAAAGTTTTCTTTAGCTTCTCCAAATTGACATTTTGACCAAAAAGTTTGCATCATCAAATATAATGACAAGAAGCACAAATAAATCAAATTGTCACTTCTGTTCACCAAAAAATGTCTCTTTAATTCAAAAATCTGGAAAGATTTAACCTTATAAGGAGTAATTACACTTGCTGTGTTCATTCATTTGTACTTTTACTACTGTAGCTAACAACGGTAAGTATTTCTTTCATTTTAAGAGTACCTACCACCATATTTATCATCAACATGCTTTTTGGCTGAACATGACAGACAGATAACTCGACTACAACTCGTTCTAGATGGAACAGGGAGATTAACACGGTTGAATTGTAGTGTCCAGGAAAAAAACAACAAAGAAATCATTCTCGATAAATGACGAGTAACCGTGGCTAACCGAACAGACAAGCTCACAGACAACTCCTTCTCCCAACGCTACACGGGACAAACGCGTCGCTAAAGAGCCGCCGCCATCTTTAGACTGCCAAACAAAGTCTCAACCCTCACAACAAACCTAAACATTGTCAATTGCGTTTTTTGTCCGACTTCGCTTAATTGGCAGCAGCAGGTTTTTTAGCCATTCGGGATTCGGTTTCAATATGTAGAAATGCGACAAGCTTCTAATCCCGGCTTTTGAGCGCGAGGAATGTTTATTTATCTGTTTCAACTACACCCGCGGGAACAAAAGGCACGCAGAATGGCCGCTGACAGCCATGTCGAATATGTCTTTCTGCCAAATCGGCCCGCTTTCCCCTCCCTCTCTCTGCTGTCACTTGATGTCTTTATTTTCGAGAAGCCAGTTCGGAGCCGTGAAAGGGTTGGAGGGCTAGCAGCGTTGAGTGACCCGAGAGGGGGGAAAGTCGGAGAGGGGAGAGAGGAGTGGACGGTGGTGTGGCAAAAGGGAAGTTACAGTGATGGCTAGATAGAGTTTGGATTGAGTTGGGTTGGCGTTGTGGCGGCCATCTTGGTAGTGGAGTAGAAAAGGTGTGGTTTTACTCTGAGGGCAATACTCAAATCCAGACAAGAATCAGAAGGTTCCGATTACAATATTAGGTTGTAATATTGCCAATTTTGTACTACGTCAATCAAATAAAATAAATATAAAAACACTTCAGGGGCCCTCATCTGGCTCTTAGGCCCACAATTCGCCAGGTGTGTTTTAGTGTGAAAAACTGTTTCAATGTAAAAGAATAGGACAAAATCATACAGTTGTAATGACAGTTGTTTGATGACTTAAAAGTAACGTAGAAGATCTTGAACAAGTGATGTCACAAATCTCTGAAATTTAAAAATTATTATTTTTTTACTTTAAAAGTTTTTTCATCAAATAAGTATTGGCGTTAAATAAAATTCACATACGTTTATGAAAAGGAAGTAGTGCTAAGCTGCAAAGTAGTGCAGTGTCTATTGTTCATAATATTATATTTTTGTGGCTAAATAATTTATAAATCTGGATTTCCTCTGACTTTGTCAGGTTGTATGGAGGATTTTCAAAAATTGTTTGTTGTCAGTCTTTTTCAACAACAATGGCATAGATTTGTACTTACGCTAAACAAAAAAATAATTATACAAATAATATATAAACTGTGGACATGATGAGGCCAGTACAACAAACCAATAGAAAACAAGGTATCTCGTTATCTATTGGCCTGTAACTGTCAAGAAACCCTCAGTGTTCCTATGTAATCTGGCCCAGTTGCAGTGAGGGGCGTGGCCCTGGGAGGAAACACATGTGTATCGTTTGAAAAACAGCAAACAGCTGTTGGATTTGAAAAAATCCTCCATACAACCTTTAAGAAAATAACACTTTAGAAAAAAAAAAAAGATAGAAAAAAAAAAATATAGTTTTACACTATTTACATAATTATGTCCTTGGATAATCATTGCGTTTATCAATGTAAGATAAGTCATTATTACCTATACTTATTGTTTTCCCTTTTAGAGCATTAGTTTGATATAGCATGGAATTATAAAAAAAATATATTAGTAAAAAGTCAAATTGTCAAAGTTTTTAGGGGGCATTTAGGATTAACAACATCACAAAATTCTTTAGGACAAAAATATTAAATACAGGCAGTTAAAATGAATATTGGTTAAAAAGTGATTCCGTCTAGTTCCACTTAGAACGTGCTAGATAAAACATCTGTGAAATTACTTTTATGAACATTTCAAGACAAATTACAAAGTTTATAACCAAAAAAAAAAAAAAAAAAAAAAAAAACTTTAGCTCTAACACACACCATTTGTCCTTATTAAATCATATAAAAAAAAAAATAAACGCAAACCTATTACTTTGTTCTTAAGTAGAATTTTCCAACACAACATGGCTGCTGCAACCGACTTTAGTCACTACAGATTGCCATGGAAATGATCTCTCTAGTCATCTTTAAAAGTCAACTGCGGGAGGTGGGAAAAGCGAGGGGGTTATGGGGCACCCCTGTCGCGTCCCAGGCATCTCGGCTGGCAGTCTCCATCTTGGCTTCAGACGGCTTTTGTCAAAGAGGGGAAAAGAGGGTCTCTTCTTCACTTGGGCACGGCACAATAGATGTTTTGTCAGCGCGGGAGGGGGGTGTCTGTGGGAGAGTATAGAGAGATGCTGAGAAAGGAATAAAGCCGAGCCAAGGACCCATCTTCACAAGGGTGGGGTGGGCAAGCCTTTTGGGAGCGCGGGGGCAGATGTTGAAATGACGATGATTTATTAGCTTTAGTGTCCTCGGTGGCACTTGGCTTGAGTCCCAGATTGAAGAGAGGGGGGAATGAGAAGAATGAATGGCGGAGGGCAGCTATGTATCGGCGACATCTTAATACCTTCTATGGGCATGGGGTGCTCTCCGTGCTCTCCGGCCGTCATGGTATTTGTGCCCGATTCCAGTGCGGGAAAATAACTTAGTCGGGAGTCATCTGCTTGACTGAGCTGGACCTTGTCAAAGAGAGGGTTCTGCTGTGTGTCCAGAGCCAGGCCTCCTCCCCTCCTTCGTACCGCCAACGCCGGCCAGCCCATCCGAACGCCCGAACAACAAATTAGCAAATTAACATTCAAAACGGAACCTCGCGCCGCTTTCAAAGTTGTGGCCAGTGCTGTTTTGAAGAGGAACTGAGTGAAAGTAGATGGCCAGGTGCTCATTTTAGTAAAGAAATGGTTCAACTTTACTGAAAAAAAGGTTGTGTCAAATTACCCTATTTTAAAGAACTCCTAACATCTTAAATATTCTGTTATTTTGTGTATGGCTTTTTTATTTTTTTTTCTTCTTTTTTCTTGTTTAACCAAAGGGTTGCTAGTGGAATGTTCAATGCCATAGGACCAGATGGTAGCTGGTTCAGATTGTCACACTATAAGGAGGTAAGGAACCTGTTGGATATAATTCAAAAAGAAAATATTGCACAAACTTTGCTTCACTTTTGTGTGTTTTTGGTGGTGCAGCAGCATAGAGGTTAGTGCTCGGTCCTTACAGCAAAATAATTGGTTTGACTCCCAAATTGGCCTTCCTATGTACAGTTTGCATGTTCTCACCATGTCTGTGTCCAAATGCTACAGTTTCCACAACTTCATAAAAATTTACAACAGGATCCACTTCCCTCCCTTGTCAAAAGTTAAAAAAAAAAAAAAAAAAAAAATGCTTATTGATGATACGTGATCAAGCAAGTACAAATTCCAAATATAATCATTAATTTGACAGCAAGTCATTTTCTGGAGTTGAAAATCAACCCCATATAGTCCCTTTGAAATAGGAATTTAAAACCATTCTTTAGAACAATAATTATTTATAAACACTAATTTAAAGCCTTACTAAAAAGTAAAAGTTTCCACCAAGCCATAAACAGTCACTTTTCACATTGATTGGCTAAAACCTTACTTGTTGGACATGACACATTTGGACATTTCTTGAATTGCTTTATCACAAAGCTTAGTTTTGTGGTAATAAACAAATGAAAGTCAATTGTCTCAACTTGACTCAAAAACTAATCATGCTATTGAAGTAAGTACTGAGAACAAGTACTAGTACATCTCTTGACTTTGAAAGTGAATCAGTTGTGATCAGTTGTTTTTGCACTGTAGAGATTTTGTTGCTTTTTTTCTGCCCTTTCTGCCCTTTTCTGCCGTGTTTCCACATAAGAAGGACCCTGAACCAGGGAGGCCAACTTAACTCCTGCTCTGGAGCAAATAGCCTTCTTTCCTCAAACTGAGAACTTTTCAGTGACACAGCAACTTTATTCGTGGTGTCAATGATGAAGATGCGCGTGACCAACACAGTCTCACTAGAGGGCGTACTTTTACCACGACACAAAAGCAGCGTATTTTGACTTTTAGTACTTATGTTACGCCGTGCATTTAGCACAATATGAAAAAGCGTAAAAATGACATGAGATTTCACAGCGTAAGGTAAGTTCAGGCATAAAAAGTTACTACAATTGGTAAGATTAGGTCTTGAGTTTGGGGTAGTTTAAGATTAGAATCAGCATTTCGTTCATAAATAAGAACACGTCTTAACAACCACCATTGAAATGAATGGGGACTGTGACGCGTACTATAATTACGCGAAACAGATGTGAACTCGTGCTTATCATACCTCATTTACATTTTGTGTAATGTCGTGGTAAATGTACGCTTTCTTGTGAGATCGGGCTCGTGTGATGCACATCAACAACACCAATGGATTTAAAAGGACCAATTTGGAGGCATGTCAGAAAGTTTTTAATTAAGAATATGATGGTATTAGATTTTACCAAAAGCGGTACAAGCACAACGTCTGTACGCTAATGAGGAGGTACAGTGCGACTTAAAAGACCCCAAAGACAAAATATCAATCTTCCGCAAAGGGCTACAAGAAAATCAAGAACCCCAACAGACAGAGCAGGGCTGACAGAAATACCAGCAAATGGTTTCTCAGCCGCAATAGTATTTGGGGACATTTACATGCTGTTTATGCACGGCCCCTTAGCTGACATTCCCTGGATCCTCTTTTGAGCAGTGCAAATGCTCACATATAATTGTTCCTAAGGTAGAAAAGGGGTAGGAATGTTCCCGATGCTTAGTTCTTGAGACTTTCATGTGCAAACAAGTCTAATGTGACAACACCACTACACCGTTTTGTCTCACTTCTAAAACAAGAAACTTTTTGTGTGGTTTTCCCTCTCCCTCAGAGAAACTCACAAGGTAAAGTTCAGAGCGTGGACATTTGGCAGCGGCCGGTCCCGGCGGAGTCAGCTCCACACGGCAGAGTAATTGGGCGATGTCACATGTTTTAAGTCACAGCCTGTCACCCGCCGTGCCACCCATGAAGACTGTCCAGACTGGGCTGTGGGTGTCAGCGTAAAAGAGGTGCTCAGGCAAACAGGACAGGGACTGAAGCACATTCCACATGGGAAGTCAGATGTTTATTCTCATTTTTAAATACTTTAATGGGTAAAAAAAAAAAAAAAAACATGACATGCTTTGTACTTTGTGCCAGCAGTATGTTATCCAAACTCCTTTTAAAATACCATTACTACTTTATGATAAACATGGTTCTTTAATTTTTGTGTTCATTTATATTTATTATGATACAACTACTATTTACTATTTATTTATGTTTTTAACAAATGTATAATAGTTATTTTATTAATATTATCTCTATTATTTTGAGCTGGCTTGCATGTGGATGAATGTGAATGCTGTCTGTTGTTGGTTTAATTTGCACAATTTGGCCTAATTTTATGGTCATGTTTTTGAGAAAAAAAATATATATATACTATTACTTTTTGACTTAAAAGAGTCCTGTAGGAAGAGAGAGAATGAGTCTGTTGTACTCATTTTTAACCAGAGGAAATCTACACAGACACAGGGATAGCTTGGTCCATGATTGCCTTGGAGGCATGAGTCAAACTCAGGATCTTTGAGACACAATTGTGTTGTTCTGAACTTCATGAATCCAATAGCAAATGAAATCATTGGATGGGATGATTTTTTTATATTTTTAAATGTACTCCAAACTCACTCAATTTGGATTAGATTTATTAGTCAAGCTGAATCTCCTCTCAGTTACGAGAGGCAGATACATATTATGAAAACTAAAGCTCTTGACAAGAGTGACATAATGACTGATTGTAAAGCAGGTCTCCCCAACTTAAAGCCCATGAGCCAAACTGTCTATCCAAGATCTGATCCAGCTCTCAACCAATTTTCGAAATTCCACAAAAATATTTTTTTTCTTGTTTAATTTCTGCTTATTTCCTACTTTCATTTTACTTTAGACCTTGCTAGGTCCTGGTTTAGACCTGACTTAATATTCCAGGTTCAGATTTGGTTAGTACTTGTTGAGTTTAGTTCTGGTTCATCACTGTTTACAAAAATCTAATCTAACAGGTTTACTGCTGTGGATGATTGAAGTGATCCCAAGCCCTATCAAAAATGGGTTAGGGTTAGGCGTATTGTGCAACTACTTGGCCCAGAGGTCACAACCTTTGGAAAAAACCTGGTCCTAAGAAAAAAAAAGTTCTATAGCCTTGTTGTAAAGGCTTTGCATAGGCTATAGCTCTAATAATGACAGAAATATGAAGCAGAACTTACAGCCTGAAGCAAGTGAGTAAAAATTATATACATTGGAAACTTCTTACAATAAAATAGCTTAAAATCAAAACCTAGGCCAATAACCAATATGCTGAAAGATGCAAACATCACCCTAATGAAAAAATATTCTAACTAGACAAAACTAATTCTGTATTTTACTCATGTACACTTGTTTTTTTCTTGCTGTTTACATTACCCAGCACGCTAGACACTTCCCATCTTAAGCTTTCCTTCCTTCCAGTCCCACTCTGTCTTTGGCCTTGTTTTGTTTGTCCGGCCCTCTCTGACTAACTGTAGGAGGGCCGCTCTTAAAAAAAAAAGAAAAAGGAGTGTAGGGGAAACTTTGGACAGCTTTCACCGGCGGTACCCAGGGGCGAGATTGATTGGCAAAGTAATTTACTGCCCACTGTCCCCCTCGCCTTATCCCTAATCCTTCTCTCCAGTCTCTGTACCTGCTGTCTGTAGGAGTCTGCCATGAAAAATGAGCACGGTAAGCAAAGGCCAAAATTGTGTAGATGGTCCCGACAAAGCCACACGGGGCTCCATAGACACGTGGGTTGGTGCGGATTGTGAGAAGGTATGCGTTTTAAACAGTAGCAAAAGTTCGTATAGGTCCATCTGATTACTAGCTTTTATCTGTGAATGCAACTTCGGCGCAATAAACTTGTATTGCCAGAATAACACAAGTTTGAACAATTTTGGGTGTTTTTGCAATTTCTCGTCAAAAGCTGAATCCCTTGCTGAGTTTTAGGGATTTAAAATGAGTCAAAACAAAAGTTTAGACAGAGCCCTTTAAAAAGTCCTATACAATTTTTACAAAAGTTTAGAAGTTGTTTTTTTTTTTGTTTGTTTGTTTGTCACATTGACTTTTTTCTTTTAAATATATAGAACGTAAATAGATGCATTTTATGATAAAAACTAACAAAACTTGGGAAAAAGTGAGAGGTAAGGTTAAGCTTATGTAATTTTTCTGCTGTTCTCACTGGCTATGCCTGGGTCCCCCAGACCGGTTCACTTTGGAGCAGTTTGGGCAGCTTATGTTAAAGAGGATGAGCGTTTCAACTTCAGGTCCGGGCTCCCGAGGGTCGCATAATAATTTGAATAATTTGAATGTCTGTGACATGAAGTTCACGCTGGTGTAAACAAGAAACTATACCTCCGGTTTATCGTCACTTTTATATAATTTATTTTAACTTTTTTTGCAAAGTCTCTGCAACTCTATGATGCTTATTAAACGTGTTTTGTTTTTTGCTTTGAGGCTGGATTATGTTGAACACATTACGCACAGGATTACATTTTTTTGTAGTGTTTTGCCTCGACAAACAGGAAACAGCTAATGCCAATGCGCTAGCCTTGCTTTGCTAAGTCTATCGGAGCAACAAGTTTTCATCAGTGGAAATGCGGCAGTTTGACGGGGGATCAAGTCGGCGTTTGGTGAGGAACATTATTTTGTGTTTCTATCCACACTTTTCCGTCTGGTTTTGGTCTGAGCCTGTGTTTTCTCTTGTCCAATCATCGAGCCTAATGGGGTTGCTGTAAGGTCTGCTCTAGTGTCCAGGCTAAAGGCAGGGCCAAAAGCAGCTTGTTATGGACCCAGCAAACAGGCCGAAACGGGTCGCTTTGAACAGTGGAAACAGCATAGGACCGTACCGTATCGCCCCGACCCGAGTCTATGGAAACAGGGCTTCAGTGCGCACTCACACTAGGGCGAACCGAGCCACAGGCCCTTGACGTCATCCTCTAGCGCCATTTGATAACATATTGCGCAGAAGCTTGGATCAAGCGCTGAGGTGCTAATGCTGTAGCGGCGAAAATAAGTCCTGCTGGCCGTTATGTCTTTAATATAACAAGACAGAGAGAAGCAGCAAAAGGAGACGAGAGACTTGACAACTTTTTTCTTCAGTCATGGTGCTAATTCAAGCTAAGCGCATTTCCACAGAGTTTGATGCAGAGTTTCTTTCTTCCTGTGAGAAACATCAGCGTTCTCTGGTCGACCAGAGTCAGATCCGTGCCGACTCAGAGCACGGCTCGTTTGCGCTCACACTGGACAAAAGAATTTTCGTTTTAGGAAATATCCGGGCTTGGGCACGGTTCGGTTGTGCCAGTGTGAGTACACCCTTAGAATCAGAATCAGAAAAAGACTTTTTTCCATTGTCAGTGAACAAAAAAAAAAAAAACTGTCATTCGAGACTTAAATAATGGACTAAATCAGAATTCTGTATTGAAAGCTGTTCACAATTTGATGCACACGTTTAGGGCTGGGCGATATTGAATGAAATATTAATGTATATATTAATGAATATAATATGAATATCTCGATCATTTTTTGGCAAATCTCGATAACGATATGTGGACCATATTTTGTCAGTCCCACATAAACTTGTTGAAAAACAGATCTTCAAACTCGTTAGTATATCTGGAAAAAACATCTAAAATTGATTGAATGACTTTTTTTGAGTGTTTATATTGATTTGCCTTTCTTAAATAAAGATTTGCCAATAGAACAAGTAAATTTAGTTCTTATTTCAGAAGTTTTTTTCAATTAAATTAAATCAAATGTCAAGTCAGTGTGTTTTTTTCTTATTTTATGTAAAAACAAGATGTTTTATGCTTGTTCCATTGACAGTCTTAGTCGAAACCAATAAAAATGAACTTAAAAGAAGTAAAATACTGCTTATTCCAGGCACATATTGCTTCGTCTGATGGTAAATTATCAGACAAATATTTGTCAAATTATTTACAAAAGTGCAACCATCCCCCACTATAACCTTTTATTGTAAAGCGCTTATCTACAAACACTGATAGAAATAAACTTACTTTGTTTATTAAAGAGTTTACATAGTTTTTATTGTAAATGCGCTCTTTTGTAGGATGTTTTTACTACACGATATACTCAATCTTCAATGTTTGCACGGCTATAGGAAAACAAACAGGAGAATGCTCCGGAGTTCTTCCAAATACAAGCTGAAAACAAAAAAGCATTGGACTTTGCATAAATACTTCAAATCTCCTTTAAGATACCTCCTTCTCCTTTCTCTTTGCTGTCAAACCCCAAACATGCCTGATCTCCCCGAACATCCCGGGCTAAACATCTTCATCTCGGGGTCAGCTGTGGCATGAGCGTGCACGAGGAGGTCCGCGCTTGCCCCGACCGTGTGACCGCGCACCCGGGACGGAGACAGACTCGGGGACAGCTCCAGACCCCTAATGAAAGCCCAGGGTCATCTATCATCAAGAGGCTGAGGAGAAGGAGGCAAGGGAAAGGACAGCCAGGGGCCAAAGGGGGCCGCACTCTCACTGTTAGGGGCCCGTCAGCTGACCACTTCACACAGACGTCAAACAAGATAGGGCCCGGCTTGGTTTGAAAGGGGAAATGTGTAATTGGTCTAAAGAGTTTGTGTTGAAGGAAAGTGAATGGCAATGGAGAATGAATGGTTCAGTCAGTTTTATACAATGTTATGTTAATATTATACAGTGATTTTGGTGGTTGTGGGTTTTAATAAGGATCATATGCTGTGTATTGTTGTCAAAAAATGAAACTGTCTCTTAGGCCATTCTATCTTATGCATTTAGCAAGATGCTGATTAGAAAAAGGTGTGGTTTAGGAGTTTAGGCTGGCCACAATAAAAGGACATCCTTAAAGGTTAAAAGGTTGAGTTGTAGCAGATAGCTTGACACGCCACACATTTTGAGGAAGAGTGCTTTTGAATCAGAATTGTTAATGTTGATTTGTCTAAAGGCACCTCGATGCTATTAGATTAGTTTTTACTGAGGGTATAAGAATGGTGTCTGTGGCTACAGATCTTTGGCTTGGCTGGTCAGGACTACGATAGCTGGAGGATTTGATCTGATATGTTTGTTTTAAGTTGGTGTGTGAAGCTTGAGTGCTCAGAGGAAACAAATGCAAAGAGAAACAGAAAATCCAAGGTGCAATCCGGCTAAGGAGCAAGAGTCCTGAATAATCTGCTCCCTTTGAAAAACATTTGACTTAAAGGTGGGGTAGCTAACTTTTATAGTTGTAAATTAGTAAACTTTGTGCTTTCCACTAAAAAGTATGTAGTAAGTACAGCACTTTGTGAAAAAATTAGACCTCTGTGTACTGTCTGAACTGAATAATAAAGAATTTTAGTTCTAATCAGGAGCTGAATGCTGCGCTCTGATCGGGGCGGTCACTCCAGTTTCACTTTGTTGTTTGTAAAAAGACGTTTATAAGCCATAAATGCAACCAAAATGAATACATGTCGATATTAACCTTGTGTTGAAGGATTTAAGGGAGGAAGTTATCCGATTTAAAACCTAAATTGTGTTTGCTGTGTAAAAATCACCTACCCCACCTTTAAGTTTTTCGTTTATGAGTGGAGTTTGCAATATGAGTGACAAGTGTCAAAGTGCGCACTTTCAAAAGCCCTACAACTATCTATCGAGTCTGTTTTCCGCAGGGTTTTGACATTTTTAAAAAGGGCACTGTAGCCTATAACTTTCTGGAGGTGAAAAGTCAACGAGACAATTCAGAAGAATGATAAAGTTAAAGCTATGGGACTTTCCGACTGGAGATAATTACATTTTATGCATTTTAACTTTTCCGCTCAAAGTAAACATGTAGATTTGTATTATTTGCTTAATGAAACAAAGACATCTAAATTACAAACACATGCATTCTTTTAAGTGTATTTTGGCCCAAAGTTGTACCTTTTTCTTTCTAGACGACTCATGGAGGCGTATAAGTGTGCAGCAAGTCATCACATCAACTGAATTTTGAGGTCTTTCTATACAAACAAAGGCTGGAACAGATCCAAACCACATTTAAACTGGAGCTAACAAATCCCTGCAGTACACTGAGTGGAAGTTCAGACTATCACAAGACTTAAAAAAGTGCTTAAAATCAATGCTCCCTTGTACACAGACCTCGAAGCAGTGCGAGGACATGTCCAAGAGCCGTGTGAGTCTCATAGTAATAAATAATAATAATAAATCCGTTCTGCTTTGGGCAAATACGGACCGCAGTGGACTGGAGCTGGTGTACACGTCACTTCGCAAAAACTCGCAATAAACGTGTGAAAGTACAGTATTTTAGAATATTGGCCGGATCATTTGGTGACGAGGGATCTATTATGTCACCAGGCCTTAAATTGAATGGGTCTGGTTTCAAAACAATCACGAGCAGTCCATTTCTTGAGAACGATTTAAACTTTGCAATTCCAAACTCTGACTCTCATCTCAAACCACGTGTTAGTTGTTGTTAGTCATTAGGGCTGTAGTCGACCAAAGACATTCTTGGTCGACTAAAAACATGTCCCATCGACCGATTAATCGACTAAAAAGGAGGCTTCGCAAAAGTTCTGAAGCTAAAAGTAGAGCTGTCAATAATATTGTAAATCAAGGCTAAAACTGATGTCAAAATTAGATACTCAATTGAACAAATACAGATAACATTAACAAGACAAACATTTGAACAAAATCTGATATTTTCTGCAAAGAGAAAATACAAAAAAAAAAAAACTAATTTTTTTTTTAAGTTTTAAAATAGTCTTGAGTTGTGGCCATACCTGCTTGTCAAAGCCTGATCCCGTTAGATCTCAGAAGCTAAGCAAGAAAGGGCCTGGTTAGTACTTAGATGGGAGACCGTTAGAACACCAGGTGCCACAGTGGGACGGCAGGAGTAGATTGTCGTTGTGTCCTTGGGCAAGACACTTAACCCACACTGCCTCAGTGTCTGCGTACACTGGGTGAGTGGATGCTAGATTGTAAAGCGCTTCGAGTGCCTGGAAAGGTAGAAAAGCGCTATATAAATAGACCATTTACCATCAAAATTTGTTTGAAAATGTTTGTTCATATATGTACATTTTGTGTTGAAAATATAAGTCCATTGTACAAGGTTGGAAATTTTAGTTTTGTGACAACTCTGTAAGAAAACCTTGCTCGAAAGGACTGATAATATTCTGTAGTTCATGCAAAAACTATAGTTTATGCAGAAAATGAAGAGGAAACAGTGTGTTTATATAAAAAGGCAGTTCAGACCAATGATTCTGTTACTGTTGAATACAAATACATTATAATCTAAATAAAAGAATTAGTCGACTAGTAAAAAGTTGGTCGACCAAGACTCCATCAACCGATTAATCCACTAAACGACTTCAGAACTACAGCCCTGTTAGTCATTTCAGGTCAATTATTATAACGTCAATTATTATAAAATCAATTTCCTAAGTTGCAATAAAGATGTAAAACGTCAACAACTATTTGACTTTCCTTTCACATTCAAACTCTAATCCAATCTCAACATCCCAGTCAAAACAGCCTCGCCATCTTTCTCAAACTTGCCCCTGTGCCCTACAGCGACAAGGCCCCCGGAAACTTTTGTTCCGTTCATTAGTACAACAAATACATACAGATGCTGGAGGACTAAAGAGGATTTGGGGACACATGCGCCGCTGCCCAAAATCTGGGTTCTCTCTGTGAGTAATGGTCCTGCGTGTAAACAAACGGACATGGCGGACAGCTCATGCGAAGAGGGCTCTTGTTAGACAACGTAAACGCGGACAGTGGAGTGTTTAAACAGGGCATTAGCGAAAAGGGCTAATTAGCGTGTGCAGGCTAACAGTGGAAAATGAGATGAGTCTGAATGGGTAAAGGTGATGGGAGACCGAATCAAGATGGGTATTTTGGTAAAAGGATTGTTTTGTGGTATATTCGTATTGTCGTACTTCGATAACCAAAGAGGACATAACTTACCACCTTCACAAACTGCATTTTTTTTTACTTCTATTGTATATTATTCTATTCCATGGTTCCAGTTATGATCCAAATGTTGAAAGAGCCAACTTGGATGGTTAGATTCTGAGCTCAATGAGACTTTATTGCTTAAAAATCTAAAAAAAATGTCAACCTATTTCAGCAACAGAGAAGCTTCACTTTTAAGAACAAGTTTAAAAAAACACGCAAGTCAATGGGTGCAAGTCCAAGTTAGTTTAAGAGTCAGTGGGACACATACAAGTTAATGGATTGAACATAAAAAGACCCAAGTCAATAGGGCACAATTCCAAGTCAGTTGGCCATTAGTACAAGTTAATTTTTTTGTTTGTAGATTAGTAACCTTTGTCTTTTATACTAAAAATACATTTGCAAAAGCTATCATTTGTGACAAAACCAGACCTCTGTTGGAATGGAATAATAAGGATTTTAGTTCTTCTCATAAGTTCAGAGAGAGTTCTGATTGGTTGAGTTTGGGTTGACCTCTCCAGTTTCACTTTGCTCTGAATAAAAGATGTTAGAAACATGAATGTATGTGTATAGTAACCACGCACTGGAGGATGGGACACATACAGTATAAGACAAGACCCAAATCAATGTGATACATATTCAAGTCAAGGTCCAAGTCAATAGGTTATAAATCCAAGTCAGGGACCTACAAGATCCCACAAGTTAAATTAAGAAAAAAATAGAACATATTTAGAATATTTTACAGTGGACAATGATTTTTCAAAGAGCTGTGGTCTGAGGGCCCAACTACAAAAGTGAAACTACAAATATGTTTTTCAGTCAATATCAACCAACAACTCAAAATGGTAAAGCTTACTAGAAATTTGCTTTCACTGTGATAAATACAAAATAAAACAATACGACATTGTCACATAAACACAGCAGAAAAAGACTCGAACAGGTTCCAAATCATGACTAAAACTAAACCAAAATATGAGCTGGCACTAAACCTGCTTATTAAGGTTTTTAACTGCTTAAAAAACATAACAAAATCTGGTTCTAATGATGCAAATAATGATATTAAATATAAGAACTGACAAAGTGTAGTGTCTCCATCCATGGGCTATTATAGGCCAAGACATACTGCTTAACGGGCTGCTTTTGGCACCCTGACCGCCATTCTTGGATCATATATTTTTTTGAATGAAGTCAAGTCTTAAGTTAATGGAGCGTAGATCCAATTCAATATAAAAAATAAAGTCCATATCATGTCCCAAACAATGGCCCACAATTTCCAATGAAGAGAATCCTCTGCTTTGAGTTTTAAGTATTTTTTAGTATTTGTAGATGTCAAAGTGGAAGTTTGCCCTGATTTTGAACAATTCAAATATTTGAAGACACATGGCGGGCTAGCAGCTATGTGCTAACAAAGATCCACAGCACTTTTGTTTTCAGTCTAAATAGCACATCTATAACTTCAAATATTTGCAAAATGTCTTCATAACTTTGTAGAGTATAGAGAAATAGAAACAGATTTTTAACAAAAGTGTACAATAGGTCTTATGCTCCTGACTCATTACCTAGTTGATTAACTCTGAAGACAATATATCCAGGATTGAGATTTAACATTTACTTGTTGAACTAAGAACAGGGCGGTCACTGTTGAGCTTGACACTTGTTTGTTCTAGATAACAACCATAATTTACATTTATTTACAAAAATCAACAAAACATTGACTTAGGTTTGACTCGAGTCTATAAAGGATTTTACCAACTTCGTCAACAAAAAACCCAACCCTGATTAGTTTGTTAATTATATTCAAATGAGATGTATGAATGAATAATTTAGATGGATAAATACGCGCTAGTAAATGATCTCCTCTCCACCTCCAGCTTTAGTCGTGCCAGGCTGACAATCTTTCAGGAGGAACACGCGCAGAAGTGCTGATGTCGATATTGGAACTATCTGGTGAGCATGTCCACATTTTGTCCCTTAAGCTAACGTCAGCAGTTAGCGTAATCAAGTCTAATTTCAGCTTCTCTGCACCTTTGGCTCCGTGCTGTCCATCACACACCCAGGCCTCAGCACAAAATACAGACAAACGATCCCGAAGAAAACATGATTTGTGCACACTTGAGACTTACTGTGGAGGGAGCAGGGGTTTTAGGTTATGATAAACAAAAGGATAATAGTTGCATGTTTTTTTTATTTGTAGCATTTGTACACTCAAGGAAAAAAGAAACATTTTAATTTTCGAAAATTCCTTAGAAAAGAAAGAAAGAAGAGAGAGAATGTAAGAGAGAGAGGGGGGGGTGTATGAGAGAGAGAAAGAAAAAGAAAGAAAGGGTGCAAGAGAGAGAGAAGGTGAAATAGTGTGTGAGAGAGAGAGAGAGGACAGATAGAGAGATGGGGTGAGAGAGAGAAAGTCAAAGAGAGAGGAAGGGATTGTAAGAGAGAGAGATAAGAAAGAGAGAAAGATAGAAAGAAAAGAGTTTGTGTGAGAGAGAGAAAGAAAGAAAGAAAGAAAGAAAGGAAAGAGAGTGTGAGAAAGACAGAGAAAAAAGGGACAAGGAAAGAGAGAGTGAGAGAGAGAAAGAAAGAAAGAAAAAGAGAGAGCATGTAAGGGAGACAGAGAGAAAGAGAGAGAGAGGGAGTGTGTATGAGATAGAAAAGAAAGAAAGAAAAAGAAAGAAGGAGTGCAAGAAAGAGAGAGAAGGAGAGAGAGAGAGTGATGTGGAGACACAAGACAGACAGGGAGAGAAAGACTAATAAGAAACAGAGAAAGAAGGGAGAGAAGTGACAGAGAGAGAGAGAGAGAGAGAGAGAGAGCAAGGAATGGAAGAAAGAGAAACTGTAGAGAGGAGAGAAAGAGAAGTAACAAGTTAGACAACGAGAGGTTGAGAAAAAAGGAGAGAGAGGGAGAAGGGTGAAGATTGGGAAAGAGAAGCAGTGAGAGAAAAAGACAGATACAAGAAAGATGAGCAAAAGAAAGGAGTAAGATCAGATGAGAGGAAAAGGAATGGAAGAAAGAGAGAAGAGAGAGAGAGAGAGAGAGAGAGAGAGAGAGAGAGGAGAGAGAGAGAGAGAGAGAGAGAGAGAGAAGAGAGAGAGAGAGAAACTGCCCAATGACATGTACAAGGAACTGTGAAGCAAGCCGAGGAAGAATACTGGCCTTGTTGTTGGACCACTTGACATTGATTAATGAGAGAGAGAGAGAGAGAGAGAGAGAGAGAGACAGAGAGAGAGAGAGAGAGAGAGAGAGAGAGAGAAGAGAGAGAGAGAGAAAACAGACTGGGGTGGCATTGGCGCAATAGTGGATTAGCTTCAAGTGAAATGACAGTGGTATTGTCACATTATGCTAATTGTTCTGTATCTACAAACATTGTCATTGGATAAAAAGACACAGCAAAAGAGAAAGAGATTGGATGTGACTTGTTTCCAAACGGGATCAAACTACAGCTGCATTTAAAAACACAAAGACAACTTGAAAAGAGCACTGCAGCTTCAAATCAGGATGAAGCCTCACATGACCACTATACAGTATACTGTATATCACTGAGTGCGTTTACATGCGCACGAATAACCCAGTTATGATCAGGGTTTTTAAATATCCTGGTTATGTGTGTGTCCATGTAAACACCATAACCTGATTTTTTTTTTTGTAATATGTCAGCATTATAAAACTATAAAGTAACTTGTAACACAACACAGTTATAACTCTGAACCAACTCTTCAGAATTCTTAACTTTTCCCAAAGCTCTGACCGTGACCTACAGTCTGATGTTCCTATTTAGTTGTATTTTGTCAGTTTGTTGTTTGAAACATGTTAAAAACCCATAAGTTAGCAAAGTTTCATACATGCTTAGTACTTTGCTATTTCTGTGTCATTGTTGCCATAGTTACCAGTCTAAATAACCAGGATCCTCTGAGTGCTCATGTAAACAGGAACATGAATATCCCGGTTTCTCTGAGCGCATGTAAACACCAGAACCAGAATATTGTCATAACCAGGATACTGCTCATAACCGGGTTATTTGTGCACATGTAAATGGGCTCTTAGCTTCTCGACAAGGGTACAAGGAATTCAAGGGGATACACAAAGGGTACTTGGAATTGTTTCAGACTTAAAAAGAAAGTGTATTTTGGTGTTTTCTGAATGTGAACATGTTATTCGTAGTCAATTTTTGAAGATTCGAGCATAAACGTAACTACAACAAGAAAATGCTGCAGTGTTACCTCAAAATAGGCACAATTATTTACCTCCAACCGAGAGTTAGGATTAAAGTTAACTAGGGTTGCCATTATTTTGACCTTGTGTGTGCCTGTCTTTAGATCTTGTTTGGTCCTGGTTTAAACTTGATTTAAACTCCGAGTACATTTTTGTTCAAAGCCGGCTAGTGTCTAGTCTTGCACACATTCATAGTACATGTAACAATACATTTAATTTTGTCCATAATAATGGTCGTAAATGTTCTATGTAACATAACCACATTGTAAAAGTTAATATGTTGGGAGTGGGAGCTTGATAATTCTATTTGTTACGGATGTACTATTATTGTTCAATTCCTGTTATGAGCTCGAAATAAACTAAACTAGATAAATGTTGGTAAAGTCTTTGGTGTTTCATTGCAATCATTGGAGCCAATCAAGCCCATCGAACATAAAATCCAGTCACTATCCAACATCAGTTGTGTTCAAACTATTGGCTGCCAAGGGATTAAAAATTAGAATCGCAATTAATTGCATGATTGTCTTGAGGTAATTGCATTTAATGTTTTTTTTTTTCACTCCAATAACATATTTAGCTTTCATTCATGTTTATAATGTCTTTAATTGTAGATTGTATTTCTCTTAAAGTGTAAAATAATGTCTTGTAGGCTTTCCCAAAACATTGTGTCAAATCGTGGTATTGACATGTCTCACTCATGATAAGCATTATTACACTGCTCTTTCACAATAAAGTGCTTTCTGCAGCTGGAGGTTATAGTCCTATTCGCACGGCCTATTACTAACCTGTGGACCTCATATAAAATGTATTAAATACAGACGTCGTCTGAGTTTCTACTCCCGTGCGAATCGTCCATGTGTAAAAAATGTCTGTAAAGTTTCCCCCGAATTTTACCTCCTGTAATTCACCAAACTCAGACGTCTTCATGTAATTCTAATGCCGTACAAATGTGTCTGTCTGTGTTTTCAATCCATGAACGTTTTATAATAAATTATTATTTTATAAATGAATTAATAATGACTCTGCGGCTTACTTTACCTTCAAATTTGAACAAAATTATTCTTTTGTTTATGGATCATTTTCAAATGAAACTGTCTTTTTTTTCTACGATTAAAATGCTAAAGATTAATCAAACTACGATTAAAAGTCTGTGAACCAAAAGTTCAACAACCTTGTTGCTGTAGCAATGAAAGGTCAGAAGATGGATGTTTGAGGAAAAGTTTGAACAGAACGTGACAGAAGCGCAAAGTTTGGATGTTTGGATTTTATCACCGTAAATGGATTAAAAGAGTCTCCTAAGAGTCTTCGGTTTGTTTCATAAGAAGTCTGATGTTGTGGAATGTGATTCTGATAAACAAACTCAACTACGTGACGAGGAGACACATTTGCTGCTGCAGCTCAGGTAATCTAATTCATGTTATAACAAACCAAAAACACAGAAACGCTCATTTCATGAATGAAGTAAAAGGTCGTTGCCATCATTATCTGTCGCTATTTCCGGAAAGTCTGTAAAAACAAAAAAAATTACAGACATCGAATATGTCCGTGCGAATGCCTGTAAAAAACTCAGAGGTTGTCAGGTAATTTAAAGTTTACAGACATAGGTAAATATTATGCCGTGCGAATAGTGCTTATGAGGCTTTTATTGTGTAGAACAGTGGTTCCCAAAGTGGGGGTCGGACCCCTCGAGGGGTCGTGAAGCAAAATCTGGGGGTCGCGAGATGATTTCAAAATGTATTTTTACAATTATGACTTGGCATTTAATGGGGGAAATTTGGGTCAAATAAAGCAATACACTACCAAAACAAGCACAATTCAACATAATTTAAATGGTTTTGTCATTTAAAATGATTACAAAAGTATATATTTTTTGCTGTGGGGGGTCGTATGTAGGTTGCATGATCATTTTGGGGGTCCCGGGCTGAAAAGTCTGGGAACCCCTGGTGTAGAAGACAAAGGAAGTGTTAGTTACGTAGAACTATAGCAGCCAAAAGTAGAATTTGAAAGTTTTTGCCGGAGTTTTGAAAGACTATTCTGTATAGTAGGTATTTTCAACTTGAGTGGACAAACATCACATTTACTGGCCACGACTTTACAGAGACACAACACATACCGACGTACCTAGTCTCAAAAGGAACTGTCTCCTCATCAGCTGATCGAGCTGCACAGGGACAGAGCCGAGGCAAACAAACACATCCCCGCTCAGACAGTGGTGCGATCGAGTGGAAAAGTTACCAAAATCTACAAAAAGAGCCATCAGAGCCTTGTCTAGGTGTTATTCTCCTTGTGCACTGTGTTTTTTCTATGAACTTGCACCATTAGAGCATTTCAATGGTAATACGATTAATTTGCATCAAAAAAATTATTGCTGTTAAAATAGTTCTGCGTTAACGCGATCAAACCACGATCAAACCAACAGGTCTAGTTAAAACACAATCAATGTTAGAGATGAGACACAATTGTGTATCCAAAATGGCACGTATCTCGATCCCACAAACTCAGACTCCAATACAAATTTGGCTTTCGGAAAAATGTACTTGAACAACCCTGCTGTACATGCTATCACTGACATTGTTTGAAAGTCAAAATTCACATTCAAAAACATCTTTCATCCACAACAAAAACGTGTATGTGGACGGATCCTGGACGTTCGGACACTAAAGCAGAAGGATTGGACTCCCGAAGAGCCCCAGGGCGCATCAGAGGTGTGTGTGAGTGTGTGTGTGGAGGAGGGAGAAAACAGGGGGGACTGCGACACCCGTCAAAAGTCTATGTCTCCGCTTGATTATTTGGCCTGGGGGATTGTCTGCCTTTGCTCTCACACTCCTGCAACTCGTGTAGGCGCAAAACAATCGGGCCTGCCTTCCCATCAATCCTCATCCATCACAACGGCGCTCAGAGGAAGAAGAAAAGGCTCTTGTCGTGGTCAGAAGTGTCACATGCACTTGCTGGGTTTCAGATCAGAGAGTGGAGATTCCCTAGTGAATGGAATTAAAAGGGCAATATGGATAGAATCTACTTGTCTTAGCTTTGATAGTGTTGTAGGTGTGTTCTGTGCTCATCAAACAGAACGCGGGTCTGCAACCTGCGGCTCACGGGCAACATGCGGTTCTTTTAAAACTCCATCTTCCAGCTCTTTGGACTTGATTGAAATTAAGGAGCTACCTACGTTCAGAGACAAAGAAAGAAAGAACATCCTGATATGGTGAATACATAATGGGAAAGAAACAATATGCACAATGTTTCAAGACTTTCTTGGAGTGATACTGGACTATAAGTTGTGCTAGAAGCCCCATATTACAAATATTAACTCAAAAGTGTCTAGAAAAGTTGCTGTACTATGCAAGGCTAGACAGTTCTTAGACCCTCAATCTCTTTGTATCATGTAATGTTCTTTAAAGGTGTTGTAGCGGAGTTCACAATGCAAACACGATTTTAAATCTGACAAATTCCTCTCAGAAATTCTTCAACATCTATTCAGTTTGTTTGCAATTACAGCTTATAAACTTATTTTTGCAAACAACAAAGTGAAACTGAAGAGGACCACCCAAGCCAATCAAAGATCTGTATTCGGCGCAACAAAGTGAATTAACCTTCTTTTTCTAAGCCATTTTATACATGTTATGCTTTAAAATTGACAAAATCTGAACATTTGATATAGTCATGTCATAGTTTCCTCCCAAAATACCTTTTACCAGTTTAGACATCTTAGGATTAAATGGACCTACTGTATATAATAATGACATTCACCTGAAAAACATACAACAAACAGACCAAACGCACTCATTGATGGACATAAAAATGTGTTTCACTTGAGTAATATGAGTAAAAAATAAAAGTCTTGTAGTAATGGCGTCTTGACAGCTAGAAATAAAGATTACCCAAACACACAAGAACATTCAGCACACAGTCTTGACTGAGTTAATGAGAAGAGAAAACAATTCCAACATGGCTGAAAGCTCTTCAAAGTCAATTTTTTTTTCCCCCCAAAACCCTCTTACATGAACTGTCCCTTAACCTCCCTCCTCATCCCCTCTCTGCCCCGTCCCGTCTCCAGCCAAGTGGGATTTCAAAGTCTCTCCTGGATGTCCCGGAGCCTTTGTGGAAGGCCCTCGTCTGTAGGTAAGCCCCCTCCGCGCCACCAGCCTCTTCAAAACTCCGCACAATGGACAGATTTCCTCCCAATTTGCCGGAGAAGAATAGGAGGCTCAGGAACTCTTTTCAGGACTTTTGAATGCCTGTCCTGATTCAGACTCCGAGCCAAGCCGTGCCCCGAACTGGACCAGATCTGAAACCGAGGGGCCACTGACTTCGGCTGGTGGTGAGGACACTGCTGCTAAACATTCACTTTGATGAATTCTGTCAATATCTCATCGTGTTTGTTTGTGGGAGCTGATAGTTTTTACGGTTATGTCTGTTCATCTCTTGTTTGTTGTAACTCTGCCCATTTCTACAGGCTTAACCTTAACCTCTTCTGTCCTTGTGACCTGGGAGAGACACTGCTGGTCATTCAAATCAAAGACTCTGGAAACACAGTCAATGTCTCATGAGTTATAAACCAGTTTTTATGTTGAGTCAGTGAGACGCGTATTGGCTGAACTATGCACACTGAAGTAGCTGATGAACTCTGCAGATTTAATCAAGCAATTTACCACAGATTTCTGCAGATTTCTGTTGAATTCTTTCAGAAACCATTAAAAACAATTTGTTCCGACAATAGTTTCAGACCTTAAAGTCCACTACAACAATGCAGCTTATAAAGGTATTGTTTAGTAGGACAACATTAAACACATTGGCAGAGATGCTTGATTTCCCAGGTTTTAGCTAATTCCCATCTGTAGTTCTGGAGAAGAGAGGATGAACATGTTTTTAGTGGTAGGGGAAACCAGGTCATTGGGAGGAAACCTACACAGACACAGGGGAGAACATGCAAACTCCACATAAAAGGCCTCAAGGTACCTGAGAGTAAACCCAGGACATTGTTGATGTGAGGCCAAAGACCGCTACAACGCCATATTTTTAACTTCAAGTTGACCTTTATTGTCCACCATGGTATCTTTGTTAACCATCACATATAAAACAACCAGACAGTTCACCAGACAACTCATCAAGCTTATACATTCATTTCATCAGTGCCTATTTTACAAACTGACAGCTTTTGGCACAATGAACCTTTAGACTAGGGGTGTGAATCTTTGAGTGTTTGAGGCGATTCAATTCGATTCCGATTCTTGGGATCACGATTCAGTTCAAAAACGATTCTCGATTTTTCATTCTAAAACAATTCTCAATTTACTTTAAAAGTAATTTTTAATTTTGTTCTTAGATTTGTTTTTGTTTTTTTTCCTTCATTAAAATGCTGGTGGGGCTGATTTACCACCATCTTGCAACTATTACACTTATGTATTTGTTAAACATTTATCAGTGCTTTAGAATTCATTTTTCAGTATATGTAATAAATGGGTTACTGGCCCTTTAATGCAGACACGTTGTGACTGTAGTTAGCGCGTTAGCTGCTCTCCACCGCTAACAACAACAACAACACGGGACAAATCATGGGAGTACATGGATGTAAGTGGCGCTAATATACTCTGAATTTCAATACACTTTCTCCCTTCTGCCTCACGTAAGTCTCCTGAAAGAGAGAGAGGCTGCCCCAACACAAAGTTTTATTGAAATTATGGCACAAAGAGTTTAATAGAAGATATTATATGTGTTTAAACTCAGACACAGACATTTTAGCAGTTTTCTGACGATGTAACTCATGTCATGTAGGAGCTATTTAATAATTTTAGTAATTTAAAATCGATGTTGGAGAATTTGGAATCAATCAAAAATCATTAGACGTAGAATCGCGATCCTTTTAAGAATTGATGTTTTTCAACACCCCTACTTTGGACATGTACTGTTTGGAGTTGAAAAGTAAACTTAACAATTCTGAAGTAACAGCAGGTAAATTTTAGGAGATTCTAGATGGAGATCCGTGTGTTTTATGCCACGTGAAAATATATAGTCCTATAGGAAATGGTCTGTTTTGTGACCACACAAAACCACTCAAAGAAAAACAAAAGTTCAAATGTTTCTGATACATGTGCTTACATTATCTCTTGATCATATTATTTAGCCTACAATTATTTTTGCCTGCCGCTTTTTATCTATTATAATGAAAAAAGTCTATTTATATGCATCTTTGACTTGACATTAAAGTCGGGATAACTAACTTTATGTTTTCCACAATTAAGTAGGCAATAATCGCAACATTTTGTGAAACAATTAGACCTCTGTATATGAATATCAAAGAATTTTAGTTCTTATCGGGAGCTGAATGCAGCGCACTGATTGGCTGAGCTCGGCGGGTCCTGTCCAGTTTCACTTTGTTGTTTGTAAAGAGAAGTTTGTGAGTCATAATAGGGGTTATGTGTTAACGTCTTCCGGGCTCAGATTGACATAGAACGCAACATCTGGTGGCGTCGTTACCATAGTGACACAGTTGTTTACTCGAAATGTGATGGACATCAGACGAAGGATTTTGGGCTAGTCCTGAAGCAATCCTCTTAAAAAAAAAACATACTCTTTGTCATTTGTTATAGACGCAGCAACGGCAGTAACAGCAGGAAAAGAGCAGCTTCCAAATTTTCATAAGGAAAAGTTGTAAAAGCGTGCATGAACTACGCGAAGCTGCTCGCACATACCGGTACTCACGCCGTGCTCATGAGCCCGGGCAGACGCGCTGTGGGTTGGGACGAAGTGAACCCACGCACCGCTGGCTATTGCCAGACTTTCAGAGAGCCAAAAGCGACCGAAGAACGTTAGTGCATAACCCCTATTGCAACCAAAATGAATACTTGTCCATCTTAACCATGTGCTAAAGCATTTCTGAAAGGGAAATTGTCAGATTTAAAATCTAAGTTGTGTTTGCAGTGTGAAAATCAGTTCGCCTACTTTTAATTTTGTAGAAAAGGTTGGCGGGCCCCCAAAACTGATTATTGTTTAGAGCCCTCACAAAGTTAGAACCGGCCCTGGCCATTTAAAACTATTGTATGTATAGTTTTGTTTAATTTTAGATCTATTTTTTGTTTCAGCTGCCCTGATAAAGTCCAAGTTTAATTCTGGTGGCAATTTGCTGTGACTCATGTTCCAATAGATTCGATTCACATAACATAAGTTTATGTTTAAAACGTGTGAAAATGACAAGAAAAACACTCTCCCAAGCTTCAAGAGGCAGACGTTTGTTCATACTTGATTGAAACCGCTAGCTCCTGCCTAGTTTTGTTGTTTTTATCAAAGAACTTTCCCCAGCCAACTAGACGGACACGCGCAGTGGAGCGGAAAGTGACGTGGACTGATTTCAGCCACCGTAAGAGCCTATACAAGTAGCCCTTTCCACGTTGAATCTATTATTAGGCTAAAGGTCAGCCCTGCGCTCTGTGTCTTTATGCATGTACACACACCTACTTTGCATATACTTCTATTTCTGTTCCCATGTCTTCAGCTCGGGCGTAATCAACTCCTCACACACACACACACACGAGGCCTTTTCTCCAAGTCCACGGCTGTTAATGCAATCAGTGGCCTTCGACGACAGGTCAAGAGCTAAGGTGGAAGATTTGAATAATGCAAAGTGAAGGAGGAGAACGAGCCACAGGAGGGGTTAGAAACTGCTATGAAAGCGTCGGGTAAATAATGCAGAATTTGTGGTGTTGGAATGGTTGAAAGTCGGAAATTGCGGTTGAGAAAATATACATTGAGATGCATCCAGAATTTGAAGCAATATCAAAGCAAAAATCTTGTTAGAATGGGTTGTTCTCTGTCTTTGCGTCTTATATGTTTTTCACGCATGTTGGAGAATACCGGTGTGCCCCCAGATATAGCTAGATGTGCCTTTAAAAGTTGTCAGATTGAAAAAGGTAATTGCACAACTTACTAGGGCTTGTCACCTCACACCAAAGTCGAACCGCTCGACCACCTGACAGCAAAGTTGGTTGGGTTTGAGGACAAGCGACCATTTTTGAATTATCAAAAGGTGTGTAAGCACCTTTAAAGTGTCAAATGCAAATTGGCTACTTTTTTTTTTTTCCATGTGATTAAGTTGGGTCACAGAGGCCCAGATGTAATTGTCCACTCACACTTCCTCCAGCTGTTCAAGGGAATCTTGAGGCGTTCCCGGGCCAGATGAAAGACATACTCCTTTCATCGTGTCCTGGGTCTTCCTGTCTCGCAGGGGAGATGCCTGAGCGGGTCAGAATCTCTGAAACACATGCCCAAGCTACCTCAACTGACTCCCCTCGACGTGCAGGAGCAGCTGCTCTATTCTGAGTTCCTCTCATGTGACTGAATACCTCGTCCTATCTCAAGGAAAGCATCCAGCCGGACTGCGAAGGAAGCTCATTTCGACTTGTTCTTTCAGTCATTACACAAAGCTCATTTTATTTTTTATTTATTTCACCTTTATTTAACCAGGAGAGCCTTTTAAGGTTGTGATATGAGGCACAATTTCAACCGTATTTGCTTTAGAGAATAACATAAGTTTTTGTTTTCTCTGCATTTAAGAAAAAATAATTTTGAAGAGCAGCTACTTGCATTTGACGAATGGCCTCTGCCGGAGAAGCACCAGAGCAATAAAGGACTGTGTCATCGGCATAAAAATGACATTTAGCATTTGACACAAACTGTTCAGTTTTGTTAATGTAAAGAATGAACAAAGGATAAGATTCTTGTGGCACACCCTTGGAGACTTTAGGAAATTTGATGATAAACCCTCTGCCTGCACACATTAGGTTCTATCAAAAAGATCATTTTCAAACCAACAAATGGCATGCTGTGAAAGACCAGCACTTCTTATTCTTTCCAATAAAACAGCATGGTCCACAGTGTCAGTCTCATGACCATAATTCATAATCTTTTGGCAAGTTATGCCAAAAAATACTTGAAATATTACTTACGATACAGTTGTTTGTTTGCAACCGACAAACTTGTGGCCTTCTTTCTGTGAGGCAGATTTCAATCATTCTGCCACCGTGCTGCACTATCCCAGTATTATCCCTGACCAAAGCATACCATCCCAAAGGTCTCCCAGAACGTTCCATCAAAGCGATGAGTTGTGATAAGACCTGGAGGAATGGACTCGTGAGGATTAAACACACACACAGAGCAGAGAGAAAGTGTGACCTCTGAGGCCTGATGGGGCGCTGGAACTACTGAGGACCACACGCAGACAGGTACTATGTGTGTGTCTGTGTGTCAGATCAGCCTCTCCTGTGGTCTGGGAAGAGACTAGAGCGAAGTAAGACTAGAGAGAGAGAACTGGAAAGATCGAGGAAAGAGAGATAATCTTTCAAGTATTTAGTATGGTGATGTTTCATACCAAATGCTTGAAAGATTAGTAAGAATCTCTGTGGGATAAACTTGTATTTTGAGAAAGAAGCACCGTGAAGTTATGTATGGATGCACATTGTTTTATTCACACAACATCTTAACATTCTATGGGACAATCACAATTAATACAAATGCTTGGCAGCTAAAGTAATATGAAAGAATCTAGTCTCCAATTTAAAATCACCAGATTGAAAATACGCAATAATTAACTTTTTTAAATTGTATGTGTACATTATTGCTGAGAGGAAAACATGACTCTGCCCATCATCTGGTCTTATGATATCAACATATTGATTGTGTTGTATAATTGTTACCTTGCAAAACTTTTATGGCAAGGACATTAGACTCATTAAAGCAAGGATTACCAACATTTTCAAACCAAGACTCCAAAATGTAACTATGTAACCAATCTATGACCTCAGCCCCACAGCAAAATAGAATATTTGTGTCTGATCATTTCAAGTGGAAAACCAATAAAAGTGGACAAAATTATGATTTATTTTATTAGTTTATAGCTTTAGGCTTGCTGAGAAATTTTGGGGGACCAGGGTAAGGGTGCCTCATAAATTACTAGAAAAGTGTACCATTTTGGTCCCCTATGACTGTGAGACCCAGGACAATAGACCTGTTTGCCTCCCCCCTGTTGACTCCCTGTTTCCAGTTAAAACAAAAACAGACTAAATAATCCTATTGTAAAATAATATCTCAAACTCATCTTGAGACCCCCCAGTTTTTGCTCGCGACTGAAACAAAGTTAAGATCAGAAGATTTAAGGTTTCACTAAACATTGCACAGTTCATCCCAGTTTTGCCACGTTTTAGGATGAAAAATAAATAATCTGGACTAAATTCTCCTCTCATGTAAAAGGCTTTTACTTTTGCAAACACTATAACATCATTTGTACTTTAATGTTTATAGGTCATCAAATGTGTTATTGAAAAAAAAGTTTACTCTGCTCTACTTCCTGTTAATTTCAACATCTTTTAAAACTTTTCTGCACAAACTTGATTCATGCGAACTTATTTTTATATTTACTACTAATGTTTTTATTTTACTAAATTAAATTAAAATGCTTAATTCTTGGAAACCTAACACTGGCACTTTAAACTTTATTTCTTTAACAATCTTTTTTCAGTTGCCCTACACCTGACTGAAAGAATAACATTGTGATGTTGTGGAACAGAACCTATATTTTATGATATGACAAGAAATAACGCTACAATCATCACATTCACTTTGATTTCAATTCATTACCAGACATTAAAACACTCTTTAAGTGAACGCAGCCTATTCAAAATGCTGTAACCGGTAAAACAAAAATCCAAACACAACTTTGCCAACAACGCCTTGCAAAACGCTGAACAAAATAACCTTTAGTCTTAGCCAATAACCAACCCTTTTCTGCTGGACCCTACACACCGCCCACCCCTGTCCATTCCCCCTTTTGTCTGTCCCCCCGGCCCGCCCGTCCACCCCGCCGTGCCCGTAATGATAACCCTTTACCCCAGCCACGTTCAAGGCCCACCGCTGAGTCCCTCCGGCGCTAATGCTCCGGCAAACTACTCCACCTCGCACTTATGAGCCATTATTACCTTCCTCTCCACCACCAACCGCCAAACCGAGGCGACCGCCGGTTCCGTCCCTACGCCGGTGATGGCCTAAATGACGTACGTAATGATAGCCGTGCGAGCGGGCGAACAAAGAAAACCTGATTGGTCTTTGATTTGGTGCCGGGAGGTCAGCCAGTGTATCATATCATTGCTGTCAACCTTTGGCACTTGACGGACCAGCGGGGGTTTCCTTTAAGTGGATATTTCGGCGAATCGCATACTTTACATACTTGGATTTTTTTTTCTTTTTTTCGAAACTTTATTTTCTTTGACACGTTAACACAATGGAAGTCGCTGTCCATGCTGTGAAAATAGACGGACGGGCGAAAATGGGCGAACATCGGTTTTGCATATCGCACAATGGATCATTATGTGTAGTGTGGAGGTAATTATTAGGTTGGAGAAAGTTCGAAGGTTGTAGTCTTGTCCAAAGTGGTAAGTTTGGCGTCTATTTTGAGAAAAGCATGGAGTTAGTTATCCAAACTATTTTGGTTTGATACATTTCTACTGAATGGTTCCAAACTTCTTTTGTTCCAACTTCTCCTTACTAAGCTTTGTCTTAACCTTTTCATTCACATTTTCTAGTGGTTTGTTGTCATGTATAACTACTTATAATCAATTCCTACCTTGATAATAATTACGCCTCAAATCTACATAATATGATTCAAAGCTAGTATAAAATAAGCTTTTTTAATGCAGAAAATATTACAATTTTCTTGTGATTTTCAAGCCTGAAATCTTTCCAAGTTAGAACAATTTTGCGCAACACCATTGATTCTTGTACCTCTAGCTGTAACATCCTGTAACTAAGACTCTGGTGCTTGGAAAAAGTTCTGTTTTCACCTAGCACCTAGCCCCCCTCATATCCTTACTTAGTTTTCCTGTGTCAGATGTTACAAAGAATGTACAATTATACCTGAATACTTTGACAATGCATTTGTGCTGCTGCAAAGCTTATTTTAAGATATTTTCTTCCTGGTCATGCCTTTAAAATACCCCAAAATACATTAGAGCTTGACAGACGGCATTGTAATCATGGGAAACTTGAAATTGTGCGTTTACTGAGCCCCAACTGACATAGGACATGCGAAACTTGAAAAATTCTCTTCCAAGTACATTTTCACGATGCTAAAACATGGCTAAATTGCAATGTCCTTACACAGATTTGCGTTACTAAACGGTGCGATCCCCTGGGCTTAGCAGCAAGGTCAAGAGCAGAGCGAACAGGTCCGGCGCCCCCTGGGGTTAGTGGGCCCATATGGCTGTTAAGAGGTATGATTAATGAGAAATACAGACTTACATTAGGGTTAATTGGGTCTGTTAGTTACCATTTAGATTGGGCTGTATTTGCATTCCGAAGATGGCAAAAGTTGGCTTATGGACTTTGCAAACTTTAGGGAGCTTTCGTGACTTGAATCGCAATGGGATTTGGATTTTAAATTAGACTATGAGAGTGTAAATATGAATTGTGCGACTTTGTTATCCCTGTTAGGCTAAATTTTTCTTCTACGATAGCTTTTTTCAACTTTGCTTATTGTTGTTTAATAAATGGACATAAATATATATTAAATGTAGCGTCTCAGTTCCATTGACCACATCGACTTTCTACTCTCCCACTTTTTATACTATTTAATGACACACTTGATGCTTCACAGTTTTTCGGTTACACATTGAACCTGTTTTGTATTCAGGAAGTGTGGAGTTAGCATGCTAGCTGTTGTTAGCTTTAATATGGTAGTTAGTTTAAAAGTGTTAAACTAAGCTAGCTGGAACTACAGCACCAAATCAAGACTGAGGCAAGACCAAGACCACTGAGGGTCAAGACCGAGACAGATCGTGACTTGGGACGAGACCAAGACCGCAATCCATCGTGACAAGGGACAGGTCACTGCGCTGGGGCAATGAAATCCTGCTGCAATGTTTGTACAAATGAAATGTGGTTTGGTATCCAAAACAAGACCGATTCCAAGACTGAGCCCGAGTCTAGTTCAGAGCTGGTTTGGACATGTTGTAGAGCAGCTCTACAGTCAAGTCTGAATCAAAACTAACCATCATTAGAACAAAACAGCTAAGGCTTAAAGCAGAATTACAGCAAAACTAAAATGGGCTGAGTTACAGTCAGAAAAAATTTATATTTGCAAGATATGAAAGATGGGTTGAGGACTAGATCCAATTCTGGGGCCTTAAGTTGAATGGGCCTGGATAGAGTCTTGTAAAATTGCATGTTTTATGTACAAATATGAAATGAAAGCTTTACATAGCAGCATGAATATGTATATGGACAGGTCTTGGTTTGAAAACATTCATAAATATTAAAAACTCAAGTCGCTCACTTTCACAGTTTGTCAGAAAAGTATTCAGTTATTGATTTACTTTTAAGTCACAATATATCACTGTATATATCACACAAGTTAGACAATAACACAGGGCTTCCCACATTTTTCAGTGTGGAACCCCCAAAACAACCATGCTAGCGACTTGCGACCCTCACTTCAAAATCAAATAGACCTTTCTAATAATTTCAAGTTGTAAATCAGTCAAAAAAGTTTGTTGAAATGAATTAAAACATACTGTTTCAATGTAAATAATTGAGTAAATGTAGAATAATATTTGTAAAATGAAATCTTAAAATCATATCGGACGGTCTCGAGCCCCACTTTTTTGAACCAGTGCAATAAAATTTACATAGACTATACCAAATTATACATGTTGTTTGAACTCAAAGATAAACCTTTTCTATAAACACAACATTTCCATTTCTATTAAATGACACTTGTTAGATGTATTTAGTATGCACTTATCTTTTGCTGTGATAATCCATCCATCCTCACAGGTGTGAACAAGCTGGATAGACAGTATGTACAGTATATCGGACATGTGGCCACAATAAAAGGACACTTTTTGGCAATTTGAATAGTGTGTAACTATTCATTTATTGACCGTAAGCTGTATAATTTTTTTTTTAATATACTGTAATTTCTGCCCGATCATGAGCGCACCTGAATATAAGCTGCACCCACTAGATTTAAGAAAGAAAAATGATAACGTACATATATAGGCCGCACTTGTTAATAGGAAGTCTATGAGAGTTAAAAATTTTGCTGCATTGCCTTATAAGCCGCATAGTCAAATCGTGAAAAAAGTAGCGGCTTATAATCCAGAATTACGGATACATATTTTTTTGTTCCATGACCTCGTAGGGTACTTCTTTCATCTGATACATACATAATTTGAAATCACCTTCATCAGGTCTATGCTAGCTGGAGAAATGTAACTATTGTGCACATTTTTGCTTTCGCCAAACTCAAAAACAAAAAAAAACAACTAAACAAACCACCCTTCCTCACTCTAGACCCTCGTTGCTGTGAGGCGTGAGCGCTGGAAGCTTTACATTTCCCCAAACACATATCCGATTCCTCCCCTAACCCCAGTCTACGCTCCAAAGTTTATCCATCCAATCAATTATTTATCGCTCCGTGCTCTTTTGTCCCGCGTCCATCTTTAAATCTTTCCCGGGTTCAACTGGCATTACGCCTTATCGACCGAGCTTGGGTGACTTCGCAGACATCTTTTCCTCATTTCCGTGCTCCCGTGTCCAGCGCGTATCCTCGGTATCTGGCCCGGGACAGCAGGCTGAGTGTGTCTGAGATGAGAAAAGGGTAAGTGAGCCATGAGGAGGAAGCCAGAGGGTGAGTGGAGAGCTGTAAGAGTACACCCTTCTACCTCAGCCTGACCCCTGAGCGGACACTACACGGGACAGTGCTGGTATTAAGTGGCCACACTGTCCTGCTGCACGGGACAAAGGAAGAACTAACAAGACATCTTGTTTGGGTTAGTTTGAAGAAAGTGGTTGGAAGAGGTTCTTTAATTGGTTTCAGTTCTGAATGTAAAAGGTCAAAGAAAATAACATTTTTATTATTTCTTCAGTGCAACAAAGACATTAGACTAAATTTGCTTTCACGGACATCTGTTTTGGTTAAAAAGTTACACAGTTACACAGTGCACCTTTAAGATTACACAACTCTATCTGAAGTCACATAGAGTAAAACATGGCATTGGCGTTTGCAATAAAACAGAACCAGTTTGTGAGTTTGTGACCTCAAACTCCTCAGAGCTAAGCATGTTGGGCCTGGGCAGTATTGGGTGGGAGACTGATGGAGGAATCCCTGGTGGTACAGTGGGTAAAAGAGGTTGTCATTGGGTCTTTAGGCAAGACACTTCATCCAAAGTGCCCAGTATGGATCTGGTGTGAATGGTTGTTGGTGGTCAGGGGCACAAACGGCAGCTTGGCTTCTGTCATTCTGAATGTCATAATTCATAATGAATAATGCAAAATGTGAAGCATCCTTGCATGTTATGTTATGATTTTTATTTTTTTTTGGTATGGTTATGCATTCAAACATACAGTAGATATGGCGGCACAGTGACAGAGTGAATGGCCCTTGGGTTGCGGGCATAACAAATGTTTTTTAAAGGTGTTTTCCTGTCTGGGTGAGTTCCACTTGGGCATTCCGGGTCCCCCGCCAACCAAACATGCATGTTAGGGAATATCCTCCAGCTACAGTAGTCTTGACCAAGCCAAGCATGAAGAGCTGGAGATGGGTCCCATAGAGCTGCACTGGGGCTGCTCCCGAGGAGAAGCCCCAGAGCCATTGAAGGATGGGTCAAATACAGAGGACAATTTTTCCCAAAGGGAAAATAAAGTATTGCTGGGTTTCACAATCTAGAGTTCTGGCAGTTAAATGGCAGGTTGGGGGCAAGACCCAGTTTTTCCTATTAATAACATTGGACTTTGTCATGAAATATTTCAATAATGATTTAATAAATTTAAAAAGTGATGGTTTTTTGGGGTGGCTAGACCCAAAAACTTTTGCATTGAAAAAATAAACTGTGTTTAAACAATATTCATTTTACCTGCCCCAGTCTCATTGAAATAACAATGAACAGTAGAATGTTGTGATGTCATCTGAACCCAGCAATACCTTAACCTTATGTAAGGAAAACAGTTCACAGTGTAATGATGTCAAATACAAGAAAAGCATTTCATATGACAAATTCTACTGCTGAAACACACATTTAACACATAAACCCAACTATTTGCTACTATACAGGCTCATCCATTTGTCTATGCAGAAGAAATATGTAATTCCAAAGAGAGGAATAAATAAATAAAATCAAGTTGGGTAGCTAACTTTTTTTAAATTTGTACATTGTGTGTTCCAGTGAAAAATTGTATGGTAATTGCAGCACTTTGTGACAAAATTAGACCAATGAGTACTGTCTGAACTGAATAATAAAGAACTTGAGTTCTAAATAAGCTGAATGCAGCGCTCTGATTGGCTGAACTTGGGTGGTCCTCTCCAGTTTCACTTTACTGTTGTAAGAAGTATTTTTTAAGTCACAAATGCAACTTAAAAAAACTAAACGAATACATGTCTATATAATCATGTGTCGAAGAATTTATGAGAGGAAATTGTCAGATTTATATTACGTTTGCTGTCTGAAAATGTGCTACTCTACCTTAAAATCTATGTTGAAATATGAGCAGACGGGACATTTAGTTTTTGTTATTTCCAGGTGAAAGCTTAGAAAAAGAGTACTGCCTGCGTCATCTCATCACTGTATACGTTTGACCAGATTCAATTCATTTAAGCTCAAAGATAGTGTATTGAGTATCTGTCCGTAGTCCTGTTACCTGACCCTGTATCCGAGCACAGAGAAAGCTAACCCTGCACCATCTTCACTTGAGTGCTGCCGTTTGTTGTGATTTGGTCTTGTGGTTCTCACAGACAAACCTGAGAGGGCCGCTTTATCTGGGCGCCGGCCGGGACACTTGAACACTAGAACTTTAAGCCGTCAACGCTTGGCCGCTCCGGAGCTGACTGTGTCTTCCTGACTGTAACGCAATATAGAGTCAGGAAGTGGAAATCAAACGGACAAATAAAAGGGTTATGAGCGGATCTGTTTGGTATTAAGCTGTGGAATTCCATTTGAATTTGGGTGTTCCTTATGGTAATTGTAACTGTACTACGCCAGCTAAAGAACTCATCTTACAGACTGCTGGTCTATATTTTAACAAAAGTATGAAGTGTCCAAAGTGAAATGCTGTCTGATATAAAGTGAAGAGTGCCCAGGCAAACCAGCATTTCACACTCCAAACACAACAAAATCTGACAACTTCCTCTCCTCAATCCTTCCACAATTTGGTAAGATTAACCCTCCTGTTATGTTCATTTTTCAGGAACATCAATGGTGTTCCGGGTCAATTTGACCCGATGCATTTTTAATTATTCAAATGATATCCAAAACCAAAAAAATGCTTACAAGCATTGTTAATATTTTAATACTAAGTCAATTATAAACTTACAATCAATATTTAGAGCAATGCTGTTCCTACATGTGACGTGTAATGATTATGTGTTACATTTACAGATTTACAGTATGTGTTATTTTTTACATATGTTGTGCTACCAAAAAGCTAAAGCTAACAAGCTAAAACAAAGTAACATGAGACAGCAGTTTTCACATTTTTACATTTAATTTAGGTTTAAAATGACAAAGAAACAGTCAATGAGCTGAATCTGATAAACATCCTACTGTTATTAGTCCTTAAACAGTGAATCTGAAGCTGCAGCTCAGTCTCATGTCGTCAGTGTCAAACTCCAAGTAAATAGGCCATTTCCACCATGAGCTGTGCTGGACCTGAACAGGAGAGAAAACAACATTTATTAGTAAATCTGTATAACACAGAACTTTAATAATAATACAAAAGAATGAAGCTGTACCTCCTGTTCTTTGGTCTGAGCTCAGTAAAAGTTCTACAGCTGCTGAGGAAAGAAAAACACAAATATTACTTAACATCAGAAACAAAACATCAGTAAACATTATCATCATGCAGATCTGAATGTGAGAGATTTAAAACTCTGTACCTGACTTGATGAGTTTCTCTTTTCACAACAAACCTGCAATTTTGATCAAACCACAAACTTCAGAACAATCACATGACAGAACAATTGCTAAAACAGACACAAATAGTTACTTACATTTTTTAAACATCTTTAAATATTCTTTGGAATGTCTGTGTTTTCCTGTGAAAGATATAAAAACAGAACATAGTCATTTACATGAAGAGCTCATCAGCAGGGCAAAATCAGAGCTACATTAAAACAGTCACTTTAGGTTCACATACATGTAGGCTAACTGTTAGTCTAGGTTAGCATGAAGGTAGCACAAGGCTAGCACTCACAAAACTACAGTTTCTTCCCAAAATCAATCATAAACATGTACAATTTACACTTATAAAACATAATACACTAGTTACTAGTAGTAAAGAAGAGTATTAAAAGTATAAATCAAACTGACCGTGTTGGTAGAGCTCTGAATCCTGCTGCTTCTTCAGTCTCATGGGTTTAACACAAACATGTGTCACTGACAGTTATTCTGTTCAAACTGACAAAAGCTGCTCTCTGATTGGTCAGAAATATTACACATTTTCTGTGCAAAACAAAGTCATAGAAAGTGACACATGTTTCTAGATTAGTCATTTCCAATATGATTTTATGTATTGAATCTGGCATGACTAGCTCAAAAGCTGACTTGATGTCAGTCACACGTCACTGCTATCCTAGTGGGCCCTGGCACTCTCTTTATTATGTTTCTGCAGAAAGTTTTGCCTGACGCATATTTGGGGATGAAGACAACTGTATTTCACCATTTTTTGACATAAATGTCTTGCTTTGAGGAATAGGTACAGCAATCCCCTCATCTGGTTCAAAATCAGAATCATCAGAATCAGAATTTATCTCAAGATAATCTTCATCTTCAGACACACCCTCCTCTATTTCACTGTCATGGTCAATGATGACTTCCAGAGCCTCCTGGACTGTCATCCTTTTGTTTTTGCAGCTCATTTTCTAAGGTCTGCCTGACAGAGCGTAATGTTGGTAGGACTCCCATGCAGAGAATCTTTTATATGTTTTGCCCCTCCTCTGCTGAGTGTCCATTGAATGTGGGTGGAGTATTCTCACGAGAATATAAATGTTTCTAATCAATAGACATAACACCTGCATGTATGTATGTGTGAGTTTGTGACTGATACTGTGTGTGTGATTGAGGTGAAATATCTCACAGTTACAAAGAAAGAAATAGTCTGGCGTTATGACACCATTTTATCTCCAGTTTGACTTCCGGGTCAAATTGACCCGAACAGTATCTATGCAATATAAATGTGCAGGGGGTGGTTGCAAATATGTAAGATGAACCATTTTTTCATAAGATGTTTATTACACAAAATAAGGCAAGCAGAAGAAGTTTCATACTGAAAAAATACTTAAAAGTATTTTTTCTTAAAAGTATTTTTTCTATCTCTTCAAACTTTGAAACGGGTCAATTTGACCCGTAACATAACAGGAGGGTTATAAGTATTCCTTTTAGGATGTTCATCTTGTCTTATTAGAAGTTACTTGTAAGTTGTATTTACCTTTTTGACATGTTTCGGCTGCTAGCTGCGAGCCATCTTCAGAAGCGTCACCGGTTTCCGTGGTCACATGTCGTTTATTAGATGTTACTTCCTTCCGCCCTGTGGTCTCTGAAGAAATGAATCCCATGTAGGTGAAAGGAGGACCACTTCTTCATCCCGACTGATGGTGTTTGGGCCTCGCTTCCGGATTTCTATGGCCTTCTTGATCCAGTGTTTGAGCGTGTACATACAGCTCCCGTGCTCTGTCCCAGTCCATGATGTGATTGTTTCTCTTGCAAGGATCTGATAGACGTCTTCGGGAAGTAACATCTAATAAACGAGACCTTCTGAAGGTGCCTCGCAGCACTATAAGTTGTCTGAATAGAAGAAATAAGCTACTCTCAATAGGTAGGCTGGTCATTTTTGGTTGCAATTTCAACTTAAAACTCTCTCTTTTAAAAATAACAATGAACTGGAGTGGAGTGGAGTGGAGTTTTCGAGTGCTGCATTTATCATATACTTTTTAGCGGAAAAGTTTACTAATTTACAACTTCTTCTTACTCGTGCTCAAAAGATAATGAGCTAAAGTGATTCCATGTGGGAAGTCCAAGGACCCTTGAGTGATGTGTGGACATTTTAACTTCTTCTGCTCTCTCATCAAGCTTTGCCAAAAAGTGGCACACTGTGTAAACATTAATTTATTTTTTTTTATTGCATTAAAAATTGGCACAACACCAACAGTTAAAAAATCTCAGTCAGTCACCCTGACACAAAGTTTGTTGTAGAGTCTTTTGACATTTGGCAAAAGAATTTCTCTCATGAAGGCTAACAACCAATGGTATAAAGTTACAATATAATTGGCCACCATTGTGGATTGAAAATACTGAGTTAGCATTGTTTTTTTTTTTTCTAAAATCATTATCATTTAGGAATATGTTTTGCGACTTATATGCACTGAGGCTGCATTTTTTTTGTGAGATTATTTGAAATTTTGTGAAAGTAAAACAAGTCCATACTTGCTCACATTTGAATCAGTTCAAGTCCGTTCAGCTCAACTTCTGAACTCAATGACATGACACCAGAACAACTGAGAGAGAGTGGAGAGAGATCAGTGTGATTGGTTTGAGATGTCTATGGGCCAAACACACAATTATACGAGAGATGGTGGTCTTTATTCAAACTTAATTCACAATTTTTTACTGATATCTGTTGTTTTACTCTGTCTTGTCAAATATATCCTTGTTGTGAAGCATTTCGGTCCATTATGGCCGCATAAATAAAGTTGATTGAAATGACACTGACAGTCTGTGATTGTTTTGACCTGACACTTGCTAATTTGCTAAACAGACAATTCAACTCCATGTACACATTAGTAGCAAAAACCTTCATTCCCCAAGCCGAATGAAGGTTTTTACTCAAGCAGACCTGTCTCTATATCTGTCCCATGCAAAGTCAGCAGGACAACCCCCCCCCCCCCCCTTCCCCTGATCAGTGCCCACCCACATCTCCACATCTCCACACCACTGAGAGAACACCCCGAACAATTTGCTCATTCTCAACCAGGACATGGGCCCTTTTGGACGAAGAAAAAAAAAAGACACCCAATATCCAAAATCCCTCTCTCCTCCGGCCATCATGTGAAGCCCCTCCTCCTCCTCCTCTTTCTTTCTCCTCTTCTCTCTCTCTTCTTTTCTTTTTTAATCAAGCCGTCTGGGGTTGTCAGGTCTTTAGAGAAGAGGACTCCCAGCCATGTGAAAAGTTAATCCCTCGTGGGCCTTCTTCAGCGGGCGGTTCATCTCCCTGGGAACCCTGGTGCTGGCTCTCAAGCAGGTGGCTGTTTTGGCGGGCAGGAAGGTGGTGGAGGGTGGGAAGAAGCAGTGGGAGAGGGAGAGAGGGATGAACACAGCTAATGCTTTATGTCAAAGTCTCCAATAGTCTGATATAAAGTTACGCAGGAGGTACGGCGCGTTGAGTGACTGGAAGTTATCTCGGAGGGCTTTGTTTGAGAATTCTGTCGATGCGATAGCAAATGTTTTTCCAGATTTGTGAGATTTTTTAGTAAAATGCCTTCGGTTTTCGACGGAACCTTTCACCCAGTTATCGTTTTTGTTCTTATTGAGTGTTTCTTTGTGATTTATTTGAAATTAACAGACCTTTTAGATCTGCAATGGTCCTGAAGTTAATTTTAATTTACCTTTATTTAACCAGGGACGTCCCACTGAGATTCAGAATCTCTTTTGCAGGGAAGCCTTGGGGGAAGTGTCAGGGGAGGTTTTAATGGACATGTTTTTAGTTGTAGGAGGAAACCAGAGTACCCGGAGGAAACCTACGCAGACACGGGGAGAGCATGCAAACTTCACATAGAAAGGCCACGGCTGGCCCAGGAGTCGAACCCAGGACCTTCTTGCTATAAGGTCAGAGCGCTAACCACTGCGCCACCGTGTTGCCCCAAAGGTGTGGTTGTACAGTACATGGGGTAACCAAACTTTATCTTTAGTGGAACTCAATGTAAAAGCCTCGAGAATGATTCAAATACCGCCACAGTCTCCGAAGAAAACGAAGATAGACAAAGAAATGTCAAAATGTGTACGATATGTCACGAAAAGCCAAAATTTAAAATAACCAAGAATTGTGTTTGAAGCCACAAGACGCCATTTTCTTTGGGTTCAACAGGTAAGTTTAGGCTTCAAATTACTAAGGGTAAGTGTAGGCCTTGGTGTGGGTTAAGATTTACCCGTAAACACAAAGAAAATGTCGCTACATGTCTTCTACCAAAATTCGTGACATTTCGATGCATGTCTACGTTTTCTTCAGAGACTGGGCTGTCAAATACAGAATAAGCTAAATAAAATAACACTTGTAGAACATTCATCACTTTCCTAACACATTCTGAAGACCTTATTATATATTTTATTATATATTATTGTCCTAAAGACAAGTGATATATTGTTGACACTGTTGCACCTTTGCTTCACAGCAAGTTGGTTTGACGTTTTATTTGGAGTTTACATCTTCACCATGTGTATGTGTTTGTCGTTTTCTTCAACTCTCTGGGACATGGACTCCTCTGGTCCATACGTTCTTAGACCCTGTTAAATAAGGGTAAAAAATAAATAAATAAATAAATGTTTATATGCAATTATCAGGTATGTCTTCCAATCTTGTTTAGTGTTTCCAATTGATTAGAGGTAGATAGTAAGTGCTGGAAGGAAAGTGAGTGCACTAAGGACTAGGACTGAGCGGTATTGACAAAAATGAATATCTTGATATTTTTAGGCATATCTCGATAACGATATTACGTCAATAGGCTACGTTCAAGTTGTAGAATGCAGTGTCTGTCATGAATCTAGATTTCTGATTCCTAAATATCTAAAAGATTATTTCAAACTATTTCAATCTGGTGATTTCCACTAGTGACTAGACCCGATCACTTTTGTATTACAACAAAAACTGACTTTAACCTAGATTTGTTTGTGCTACAAACATCTGTGTGAAGTTTTATTGGTCTGGAAAATGCTGAAATGTCACGGGAGCAATGTGAAATGTTTGCAAATGAATCACAGAAGTGCAGACATATTCCATTTATATCCTAAGTTAAAAGTTACAGGCATCACTTTCTCTATTTTCTATTCTTACAGGGTTCTTTTTGTGGCAGTTTTAACTATAAACGATATACTAGATATTCGCAGCTCAGGACAACGGTTTAGGAAAAGGGTTTGGGTACAGGTTAAGTAAAAAAATAAATAAAAAATAGTCGTTTATGTAGCAGTTTAGCAACAGAAATGAGCTAATTACAATGGCAACCAGCTCACTTCTGCTGTCTAACGTCTATGGGAGTAAGGCTGTTGAATAAGACTAAAGACATGGGAGAATCAAGGCAAATGTCTACATGGACTTTGCATGTAACGTAGGGTTTACATTCCAGAGACTAGCCTGAACTCGGCTTGGGCCCTTTGCTGTCGAAAATCCGACCCATCTGATGTGACACAAAAGAAGTTTTCGTCTGAACATTTCACAAAAATGAAATGTTTGTATGTTCACCGACTGAAATGTCTTGAATGCATCCTTAAACCAAAAATTATAAGGTTAACCACCCACATTTTGCATATAACACAACAAGTGGGACGAGACATTCAGGACAACCCAAACTCTGTCTCTCTATTCCCTGTCCCGACTCCAGATCATTTGATGAAGTCCCTGCTCTGACTGTCAGGCCTCGCTTCGTGGATTTACCGCTCCGAGAGTCAGTCGAGTAGATTTAGAGACAGGACAGCGGTTCACAATGAAAAGAGTACTTCATCCACCCAAACCCTGCCGCCTCCCCTCTGGACCCCGCCCCGTTCTCCCCACGAGCACTTGGCTTAAACCTCGGCCTCTCCAGTCAATTCAGCGTGTCAAAGCAGCATTCTGGACAAACTCCTCTTGGGCTCAGTGCCAAGGATTCAGTGGACTGGATGGGCCACGATCAAGACAAGATAAGAAGACAAGACCTTTTTTTTTTTTTTTTTTTTTTTTCCAGAATCCTCTTGCAAACCATTCACCTTGAAAACATATATCTACCCAATAATTGGCCAATGTATTTTTTTCTTTTTGCTATGATCTTCAACCAATATGAGAATATTAATTGATTTTTAGGAGAAGTAGATTTTAATTGCAGTAGAATAATCTCAGTCAAAAAAAAAAAAAAAAAAAAAAAAAAAAAAATACAAAGGAAAACAAAATTTGGGTAGTTTTTTTTTTTGTTTTTTTTTTTAGGCAACAGGCATGCACTGTAAAAAAGATATTGTTCTGAATATTAACAAAATTAATGGTTAAATGCAGGGGATCTCACACTTTCTCAAGCCAGGGACCCCTTATCAGTTCAAAAATAACACAAGGATCCCCTATTGTTTTTTCACATTGGCATTACATGAAAATTGGCAAAACTAAGTCAAATTTATCTCAAAATTAAAAAAAAAAAAATTCAAAAATATGTATTTTTATACAAAGCACACCATGTTTAGAATTATATATCATAGGAAATTGTTATATTGAATTACCAATGAAAAAAAAAAAAAAAAACAAAACAAAACAAAAAAAAAACACATGGAACCCTACACCAATAAAACTGGAAACTGTTATTTCTTTATTTTTGTTTTCTATATTAATATTTTTGTTTCATTTATGTATTTTTTTTTCAAATTATATATATATATATATATATATATATATATATATATATATATATATATATATATTTATATATATTTGTATATATATAAACAAAAAAAATGGCATAGACGTAGTTCATAAATTCAACTCCAGTGACTGAATGAACTTGTAATGTTCCTCAGTGCACTATAGACTTCTCATAATTGGATAAAATATTAATAATTATAATAATTTCACATTTTTTATATTTTGTGTCTCTTCATTTTCTTTGACCCTTTGAATGCATTTTTCATACCATTTTTATATCAAACATTTTCATTTTTTGTGTGACTTGTGTTCTTGAATTGAGTCATATTTGCTATAATTCTACATTATTCATAATAAAATAATCAATCTTCTTTTTTTTTTTTTTCTTCACATGACACATTCCAGCGCACTCTCAAACGCTCTGCTTATAGTGCACATTTTTCCTCCTCTTCTTCTTCTTCCCACTCGAGACACCGTGCATTTGGAAGTGTATGAAAGCCCGGTCAGCCATCTTAATCCTCGTCTGTCAATCACTCTACCGCATCGCCATAGCAACGCCACTCCATTAACATCGGCACCTTTTGTAAATGGTACTTAAGGTGCATTTGTCTTGTAGTTTTGAAGACTTTTTGACCTCGAGTTTAGACTTTTTGGCTTGTCACGTCAAACTATTGAAGTTGGGGTAAGTGACATGTTTACAAGTACATTACTAAACGTTGTCTTTTCCACTAAAAAGTGTCCTGGAACTGTCTGAGTTTAATAAAACAGAATTCTAGTTCTAATCAGGAGCTGAATGCAGTGCTCTGATTGGCTGAGCTCAGATGGTCCACTCCAGTCTGTCGCTGGCTTCAAAAAATAACTCTTTAAGCCATGACTGCCACCAAAAATGAATATATGTCGATATCAAACATGTATTAGTCAGATTTAAAAACTAAAATGGTGTTATCTGTGTAAAAATCAGCCACTCCACTTCGGATATATATTTATATATATATATACAGGGTGCGATTTGTCAAAAAAACAGAAGGGGGGATAGAAAATTACAAGTCATTCTACACGCGCACCACGTGCACGCGCATTTTGTGCACGCGCGCTACACACATGCGCACCACATAGATACGCGCGGCACTACCGCGTCTCTCCTTCCCGTGTTCATTCCGTTTCTTTTCCACTCGCAACGGGCTTCTGACGCGCACTGGCACGTTTACTCACAAAATGAACAGACTCATTCAGTAGGCTACATAAAGCTCCGCAGAGCCCCGGGTTGGTCCTGCCTCTCACGGCACCGGGTTCTACAAGCAGGAGCAGTGCAGTTCGTCACTTAATACGAGTCTTGTCCCGCTTTGAATCGCATCGCAGGTTAACATTTTCGTGTCTCCGTTCCTGACTTGATTTTCCCGCTCTGCTTTGCACACGGTCGTGGATTAAACCATGATCACAGGGCAGGTGACAGAGCAGCAGCACAGCGGCTCTGAGTGACCAAACCTGAGTCTAAATGACAGCGCTGAGAGAGAGAGAGAGAGGGAGAAGAGAGAGAAAGATAGATCGGCGCGGCGGCGCCTATGTTCATTATTGAGATCTGTCCATTTAAACTATGCCTGTGCGCGCAGAAAAAAGTTAGAGGAATAGTCAATCAGAAAAGGACTGTGTGTGAAAGTGTGACGTTATTGGCTGTTATGAGAGCTGCCTGTTGAGCGGAGGAATAGCACCGGGAGAAGGGAAAAACATCAATGAGACAACGCTGGGATTGATAGAACACTTTGTTATTTTTTTATCCCCCCCTACAAATAATACAAGATAAAAGCAGAAGGAGGGATGTAGAAATTATAAGCAGAGAGAGGGACAGACAAACCAGAGGTAGGGATAATCCCTCCCATCCCCCCCAGCAAATCGCACCCTGTATATATATATATATATATATATATATATATATATATATATATATATATATATATATATATATATATATATATATATATATATATTATATATATATATATATATATATATTAATATATATATATATATATATATATATATATATATATAATATATATATATATATATTCAGGTAAACATTGGGTGATCACTTTTGTTGCAACTTTGGCAACACTTTGTTTGAATCATCATTTTGGTTTTGTCCCATGCACTGATCAAGTATCCGGTATTCCAATATCCAGAAATGCACTAGGACTCAGTCTGGTCCATTTAGACATGCCATACCTAATAAAGCATTTTAATAAACTGTCTTTTTATTTTTATTTTTTTTTATGTCTGCTTTACTTATTTGCATGGGAGAAAATAAACCTAAAACTGAGAAAAATGCAGTGTAAAAAGTGTTTAAAGAGTTTCTATGACATAAATTGCACTTGTATTTTTAAGTTGAAGTGCCCTTTAACAGTGAACAGCCATAACAAAAAAAAAAAAAAACATTTCATTCAGAAGATAATTAGAACTTTGTTCTAAGGCAGGGGATCCTTGAACTTTTGGATAACATTGATTATTACTATACTTTCCTATGATATACTGCACTCAATATCTCTAATATGCAATATCTTTGATGAAAATAACCACATAAATAAAAAAAAAAAATAATACAAATATATATTTCACCCAAATTTGGATATGAACATGTCAAAAATGAAGCGTTCTTGAGGTATTTTAATACCAATAATGAGTGTTGGGGTGACAGCTGATTGGTTGGTGAGGATAAACACTCAGCTTAACTTTTCCTCTGAAAAAAGTTGTGTAGGTAAAAACTACAAAAGGGTTTAAAAAACTAGGGCTGTGGTCGAATAAAGAAATTCTTGATCGACTCAAGACGTGTCCAATCGACTGAAAAAAGTAGCAGTATAAGTTTATGAGCAAACATTTACCTGAAAATATTCACGTAAAAACATTGATTTAATCAGAAACTGAATAAGCAAAAAGAGAGTCGTTTTTTTTCAATCAGTGTTTTTTGTGACAACAGTTACTATTAAAATAACAGCAAATCCTCCATGTTTCTTGTCAGGTTTGCTGAACTTCTATAGAAATACATTCGCAAAAACAACAACAACAAAACGGTCATGGAAGAACCCAATAAATTGCTGGCTCACTACAACATATGTTTTTATTAATGCTTTCTTTTAGTATTCAGCAATGTAAAACCTCCATTGGTTTAACATTAGACCAACTGAACATTCTATTGTTGTGTCACGTCACTTTCCCGAGCCTTATACGGTATTTAAAAGAAAAGTTTACATCAGCCAATTTCCTTGCTGTTCTATAGAAATCTGTTAATCTGAACAAAAAGATTACTGACTAATGCAGATTTTTGTTGACTCCAGCACAATAGGAAACCAAGTGACTTCTTCTTCATGTTCCACGGTTTGAAAATTAGGACCACCAACTTTAAAAACGTAAAGGAAGAACCCCATATTCAATTTAGAATCCACAAGTATAGACGATACAAACATTTGCTGTATTCTCTCTCTTTCATTTCTTAAGAACCAAGCTGCATGGCTGAGTTGCCGGGGGTTTGCCGAGTGAGATTCGGGAGTTTGTAGAGGTCAGCGCGGACTTTGTTCAATCTGCCGCTTTATCTGACCGACAGCGGGGCCGGACAATGGGGCCACTCGCCGCGCGACAGAAACCCAAGCTGTGTCTGCTAAATTACTCCACTGATAAAACCGAATTAGGAGCGCTGGGACCCGGGACGCCTGCTACCAAACAGGAGGAGGAGGAGGAGAGGGGGAGAGAGGCGAAAGAGATGAGCGGAGAAAGAGAGGGAGGAGAAAAGAAGAGAAGAGAGAAGGTGAAAGTAAAAAAACAAACAAAAACATGAGGGATAAAATCAAGAGGAAAGAGTCTGGAAGAAGGTAAGAGGAGGGAAAACAGGTGGAAGGGAAGAAGTAAAGCAAAGGAAGAAACGTAGAAGAGACGAATTGTGAAGAAAAGAGAATGAATGGAAAAGAAACAAGTGAGTGAAAGAGGAGAAAAGGGGGAGCGTGAGAAAAAAAAATAGAAAGGAGAAAAGAGGAGAATGTGGGGAAGAGAAGGGAGAAAGGACAAGAAGGGATGGATGAGTTAGAAACCAATAGTAGAGAGAAGGAAGAAAGAAGAGAGAGGAGAAGAGATGAGATGGAAGGGGAGGAAGGAGAGAAGGGAAGAAAGAAGTGAAGTGAGTAGAGGTGATGGGAACTGATAAATTATCGTACCAGAGTCTCAAAATGATTGTATGTTTCTAACAATTTTTACTGTACAATGAGCTAGACGCAGCTGTGATTAACTGTTGTTGCTGTTGACCGATAATATTACAAAAGTGCACAGTATTTGCTGATCCTGGATCAGTTTTTCAGTCTTTTAGGCAAGCTCAAGTCAGTTAAAGTTGGGGCAGCTAACTTTTTTAGTTGTTAGTTAAGCCGGCTGCAGACTACAGGAGTTTTGGCCCGATTTTAAGCCTGATGTGCCTCTCTACGAGTTCGGGGAGGCGTGGCCAGAGTAACGATTTTCGTAAGAGATTTTTCGTCATTTCTCTCCTTATGTCCGTGCGTTACTGCGACTATTTGTCGGGATGCATCATCGTGAGGTTCACATGCTGCATGTGCACATAAAATAAAGAGAAAAAAAACATCTCCTCATCAACTGTAAACAAATGTAACGCTTTGTGCACGTAATCCAAGTGCGGGATTCTTTTTTACGATCATTACGCACGTCATCTCCAACGCATCTGCTCCTTAAATGATGTGAGAAGCACCGACTTTATTATATAGAACATGGCCAACACGGAGTTTGTTAAAACATTTTCATTTCACGCCCACAATGCGTCAGTGTAACAGCTCCTTACCTTTTATGAGCCTTCGCTCCTCTGTGACGTTTATAAACCTGCTTTAATCCACTCGCGTTTCATTGTTAACTTTTATAACAGCGCACATGCGCTTGATCACGTGACACACGCACTGTTTGCCGCTCACTCCGCTCCCCAAGTCTGTGTCGTCTCTGTTCTTTCTGCGACGATGATGCGACTGTGAGACAAATAATCGTTGTAATTGTCCTTATGTCTGTGGCCTCTTCTTTTCTTTGGCACGTCAAAAAATCGCAAAAGATCCAAAACTCCTGTAGTCTGCAGCCGGCTTTAGTAAACTTTGTGTTTTCTACCAAAAAGTATATGAAAAATGCAGCACTTTGTGGAAACAATTAGCCCACAGAGGACTTTCTGAATTGAATAATAAAGATTTTTAGTTCTAATCGGGAGCAGAATACAGCGTTCTGACTGGCTGAGCTGGGGTGGTCCTCTCCAGTTTCACTTTAAAAGAGAAAACACGGTTTTAAGTCAGAATTGCAAACTTAATACATATTGACATTAACAATGTGTTGAAGGATTTATGAAAGAAAGTTGTCAGATTTAAAACCTAAATTGTGTTTGCAGTGGAAAAATCACATACCCCATCTTTAAGACAAGAAAATAGCTGGCACTTGTACATTTACATAGAGTTTTACAGTGACGTAGCATTATTGGTTATTCAACGTACAGGGGGTAAAATTATCGTACAAATACAATAATGATCATATTTATCATAATAATTATCTGGCAACACTGAGAGGTGGGGAAGAGAAGAGAAAATATGAGAGGAGAAGGGAAAGAAGGATATGAAACAAAAAAGGGAGTGAGAGAAAGTTGGAAGATGAAACAAAAAGAGAAGGAAAGAGTCAAGAAAAGAAGAACCGACAGGGGAAAAGACAGGAAGTCGAGGTAGAGAGAAAAAGAATAGATTAAAGGAGAGAGGGGATAAGAGAAAGAGAGATAGGTTGAAATGGACAATGAGAAGAGAAGAAAAGAATGGAGAAAGGCTTGTTGGGGAAAAGTATGAGGACTAAAGAGGAGAAGAGCGGAAGAAGAAATGGGAAAAGAAGGAAAAGGGGGATGAAAGAAGGAAAGGTGCAAGAAAGGAAGGAAAGAGAAGATAAAAGTGGGAAAGAGATTATAATAAGTGACGAGAAAAGAAGGATTTTGGGACCTTCAAGAAGTCCTGACATTCGGTTTAAACTGTTTGAACACAAATCCGGACAGTCAAACCTCTTCTCGTAGCTTCTTGCGGTCGTGTTCTTCTTTTAGTCCTAAGTGTCGGAGAAAGTGCGTAAAAGTCTCTCGAGCGTTTCGCGGTCTTTGCCAAAGTAAAGACATCTTGACATCCGCGCGGTGTTTGTGGATCTGATGTCGTCATGCCGCGTCTCACTTCACTCTTGTTATTCCAAATGTCCGAAACGCAGGAAAGAACAACACGAGGTCCTTCACCTGTCTGCCGTACCATCCAACATCTACCCCCGGTGTTAGCGTTGGTGGACATGCTAACAGGAGCGCTCATGATGGAGTATTTAGCACTTTTAGACCGGTCTGTGTAAGCGCAGGTGTGTGTTACGGCTACAAAAACAGGTTGGATTACTTTTTTCGATGATGCACACTTAAGCCTTTTACACACTGCATAAGCTTTGGCTCGATATTTAGCCCGATGTGCCCCTCAACAAGTTTGGCGAGGCGTAGTCCGAGTAACGAATCTAGATGGCGAGTAACATTTCTTTGTCACTAAGGTTTCGACATGCTGCAAGAGCGTAAGGATCTTTTCAACAACCGAAAACTGGCTTTTCTGCTTCGTGATGACGGCAATTAAAATAGGCAACACAAAGTTTGTAAAAACTTTTTCATGTCACACCCACAATAAGGCGATTAGTACAAAACTGATTTTTTTCAGCTTCATAACATCTCTACGCTTAGATCTATGGAGTCAAAAGCAGAACTTTCTGAATTTTGCTGAGAAAGGAGTGCCCATATAACTCCTATTTTAAAAAGGCCTCATTGGCTCACACACAGAGCAGCACCACAGCGACAGGCTTTTAAACTGCACAACACGACTAAACAAAAGTATATAAACACTGTTTTTTTATGACCGTTATAATGCGTATTCAATAAAATCACTCTAGCACTAGCGTTAGCCGCTTACCTTGAATCAGGCAAAACATCGATAGTTTCCCAGGCAAATCCAGTCTGTTTTCTTCACAAACATAAAATCCAAGTGAATAAAAGCTGCAAGGTTCATTTTAGTCCATAAACACTGCAGTGTCACGCAGGTTTGCCCCGTCCTTGTGAGATAAACGCTGTTATTTAGTTTAATACGCCAGAGCTGTGCAGGGGAAGTTGAACAAAAACATATTTATAGGCTACACATGTTGAAAAATATCGAATATCGAATTGAAAATGCAATATCAAAGAGAAAAATCGCAATCACATTTTTTGTCAATATCGTGCAGCCCTAGTGTATAACAGACCTGATTAAACCTTACAGTCAAACCAGAGGCTCAGGTCATGTGAACAGAACCTGCTGATGGTTCCCCGAAAAATGTTTTAAAACTGGAGGAGATTGGACTTTTGAAGTTGTTGCTCCCCGACTCTGGAATGAACTGCTTTTGTCTCTTCACTCTTTGGACTCTGTGAATGCCTATAAAATCATCTCAAACACACCTTTTTAAGACAGGCATTGTCCTAAATTTGCCTAAAGTTGCTAATGATGTTGTGACTGTATATTTTGTTGAATGTTTTTTGTCTTTGTGTCCAACACAATCTCACAAGAAACCGTACATATACCATGACACAAACACAGCGTATTATGAGCATGATTTCATGCCTTTTTGCGTACTTATGTTACACCGCAAATATAGCACAATATGAAAAAGTGTAAAAAAAACACACAACTTTTGGGTAAAAATGGGTCAATTTAAGGAAGGAGGGGGGTCGTGAAGCAAAATATGGAGGTCATAACATGATTTGACTTGGTACGTACTTTTTTCAAGCATCATGTTTAACTGAATTTTTGTCAAATAGATTACTAAATTGCATACATTAAACCCAATTTTAATGTTTTTTCAACTTTGAAATTAGTACAGACATTTTTTATAATTTTTTTTGCAAGTTGGCTACACGGTTATTTTGTGGGTTCCTGGTCCGAAAGGTTTGGGAAGCCCAGGACTACAAAATCCTAAAAGCATGTTTGTGCACTTAAAAATACATTGGGTGTCATCAAGGTTGTGTCTTTTCTCCTGTGAACTTATGAACAATTGCGAATTTTCAACTATTAGTCAAAACATACTTAAAAATCTAGATTGTTGGGGCAGATCAGCCTATATTTAGATCTTGATCTACTGCACCTTGTTGTGTTTTGAAATTTGAGAAAATACAATTTAAACAGCAAGAAATTCATTGAAGAAAATATAATAATTGTTAATATGTTGCTTGTTTTAGCAATGACACTATCACCATATCCAAGCTAAAATCACAATTCTTAACTTCACGCTTTCCAATTTTGGCTTTTATATTGAAACACCATATTCACCGTCATCTAAAATCGACATTCTCTCAATCCAAACATGGCGTTGCGGGCAGAACAGAGGCACATGTGTCCTCATTCATAATTCAGCAGCGTACATCTAATCAGCTACATAAACATCTTTTTGATAAATGTCATAATAATCCACTGTGCCTATAATAGCAGCGTCTTTGTCTGCAGCGCCCCGAGGCCTGCAGACGGATGGGACGTCTCCAGAAACACCAAATATGACGGATGACTGTATGGAGGATAGTGAAAGGAGAGGGGGCGGCGAGGGTTTGAATGAATTTCAGGAAATAAGTTTTGTGAATATATATATTTTTTTAATATTACAATCTTACAGTTTTCGTGCACAGCTAACATCTACTGAATTGGGTGTCTATACTACGACATGTGAATGTAATTGTCTTGACGATGTTTCTTCTTCTGTCTATTAACGTCTACGACAAGAGTTTGGTGGAGGCCGGACAAGATGTTTTATTTGGAATTAATGACTAAATGCAGGTTTGAAGTTATGAAGCTAGGTAAAATTAGATCTGGGCCTTGGACGTGGTTTGATTATATTTTAGGATTTCGTTAGTATTTGAAGGTTTTTACATTCTCCCTGAAGAAATGAACTGAACTAGCAACTCAAAAAAAATAAATAAATAAATAAAGTAGACATTTGAATTATAGAAATTGCATTCATATTACACACTGCTTAACAGTCTACTGCAGTAGGTTAGGGTTGGAGTAATCCAGTACAGGGCAGTCCAGTTATTGTCTAGTCTGCACTGAATGTCATTTCTTAACTATGGCCATCTCCAAAGGTATTTCAGAGAATCTACATTTTTGCAGATTGTGAGTTATCAAAATGCATTGATCTGATACTGGAATCGGAAATTGGCGCTGATCTATGATAATTTGCAGGGTATTGACCGTATGACAGTTTCAGCCAATATTCTGGCCATACCTTTGTTTGGACGTAATACAATTATTTTTTTTGGTCCAGATTGACTTGTATTTTGATCATATCAAATATGATGGGTGACCAGAACCTATCCCAGTGACTTTGGGCATTAGGAAACACCCTGGACAGTAGGGTTAGGGTTAGGGACAACCATTCACTCACCAAGGAAAATATATTGTGATGCCAATTTAACCTAAACACGTGTTTTTGGAGGTGGGAGGAAACAGGAGAACATGCAAACTTTACCCAGACAGATCATGAGATGTTCATATGGTCCGATCTAGGAGTCGAACCCTCGACTTCCTTATTGTAAAATCAGAGCTCTAACCACTCTGCTATCGTGCACCCCAGGATCAATGTCGATCTATAAAATTTTGCTGGATCAAGTATCAGCCTCCTGATATAAATGTGGCTGATATCACGCTTGGGTCTCTTAAATGGACACCAATGAGACTATTGACTTGCTGTTGACATAATGTTTGAAACTTCATTCACATGCAGTTGTTAAGGTATTTGCGCAATAAACTACAGGTATAACACTACATGACCCATTTCTTGACTAGTTAAAAGTTATTTTCACTCACTGCACTGCTGGATGATATCGGGTAAAGCAAGGGAGATACTTAGAGTCAAAGTGTCAAAATTGGACAGTATAACACATTTATCAATTAAATTTGACTAAGGCCGGCCTACAGACGCTAAAGTAAAAAGAAATCCCTGGAGACCAGAGCAGACAGTCCAAAAAAGGTGCAAATCATTACTTTAAAACACAAAAAGCCAAAGTGAGAGGAGCCCAGTGCAATAAAGCCAGACATTGTGGAGGAGATGCGTGCGGAGCTGAAGGGGGAGCTCCGGGGGACACACAAGAGCCTCCATTGAGACCGTCCCGAGTGGAGAGGCTGAGGTCTGCAACAATGACCAAGTAATAACACTCCTAATCCCAGGGACAATATTTGCGGAGCTCCCCTCTCTCTTCAAAGATGGATGACTTTAGCCCTTGTACTTCCTCGCACCGTCCCTCCTCCCGAGCCCTTTTACATTTGTTCAAGAAATAATCAACAGATGTCCGCTTACCGGTTGGAAAATTCAGATGTATTGATTACATTTTCTATGATGCAAAGTGTAAGACTTTTGTGCTAATTTTGAGAGAATCTACAATGTTTGTTCAGTCCACCCATATACAATTTTTCCCGATAATCAACCTTTTGTTTTGTTCCTTATTGGTCAATCCACCTGTCAATCATGTAGACTTAACCTCTAGAAAATCAGTGACAAGACTAACTTTCGATTAACTATGCTGTTTAGAAAGCACTTTTACCGATACAAAACTGGTAAAGAGTGAACAGGATGAGAACGTAAGAACGCAGTCTCCGAAGAAATAATCAAAAACGTATGAAGAGCACATTTTCATGCCCTTTTTATGTTAATATGTTACGATATTTTCTTCGGAGACTGGGCTGATGTAAGAACACAACGTATCAGCAATATACAGTATATTGTTGGGCCTAACCATGCATAGCTCGAAAGTTGACCATTTAAAAAAAAAATCTATTGGAAAAGTATGTTTTCTGGATCGCTGGGGAGCAAAGTGCTACATTGGGAGCGTACACGAGAAAGGAAAAAAATGTTAACATAGTTGAGACCTTTTAAAAGTCACTATAAATGTGAGTAGTTAGCATGCTGAAGTCACACCAACGCTGTTCAAAATTTGACTCTTTTGTGTCAGGTTCTATCTTTGTAAGCTAATCCTTTAACTACAAGCTGTATTTTAATTTGGAAAAATCTACAGGACAGAACTCTTTTTGGACTTAGCATTTTGCAACCTAAGCCAAATGCTAAGTCCAAAAAAGATTGCTTTGTTTGTGTACAGTAGAGGTCCCAACCTTCTAAGGACCGGAACAGTCACAATTTTCTTTTCTGGGGACGGGTCGAGGTTGGGTAGTGCCAATAACAACAACTTAAAATGCATACAACTAATTATTGTTTATATTTTTAGTTGTCCTATTGCTTGAATTAGCTGTTTTTGGGTTAAGTGGCACTATATATTCATAGTAAAGGACAAGAAGTAGTGAAAGACTATAAAATAAAAATAAAATACATTTTAAAGAAACTCTATAGGGCCTGGGAGCAGATAACAGCGGCCCGGTTTATGTCAGTAACCACTTGCAAAGATAATCCATCCCATCTCACATCTTTGCCTGGAAACTCCACAAGATATGTTCATCCCCAGCTCAGCAGCTCAACAGAGACAATTCGCCTAAACACCTTGCACCTCAACCTCCGACCACCGCCAAGCAATCCCTAACTAGCATGTTATAGGTTGGTGGGGAAACCGGAAAAAAAACTCACCCAGACACACGGAGGAACATGCACACAGAAAGGCCCAGGCCACGTGGGAATCAAACCCACAACATTCTTGTTGTGAAGCAGGTGCGCTATCCGCTATCCGCTCTGCCACCATGCCACGATTAGCCAATCAGGAGCATACGTATATTGTCTGTTGTATCAAAACAAACATGGCTGCTCATAAGGGGAAACTTTTAAAAAAGCAATAAACGAGGGACAAATCTCAACGTCAGTCATGAGCTGAAAGAATAGGTTTTAAGACTCAGACAAAGGAGAAATTACTCCAAACGACACTTTAAAATAGGTTTAGGGTTAGGTAATCTCAAATGTCATATCACTCAGATGTATTAACAATCCCCAATTCCTGACTCTTTCATAATCTAAATACTGACCTATTGATTAACAAAACAAACGTAAACTGGACCAACTCTTATAAAGTAATGCAGATGTGCTCTGGTTGCCAGGCAATCGTCAACTGGTCACAATATGAGAACATTTCATCAAAAGTAATGTAACAGTAATTAAAAAAAACAAAAAAAAAAAAAACTGGCTAGTGCACTGATGTTTTAATCCCATCTCCCATCTTCCCCGATACTAATCGATACTAAAACTGGTATCGATACTCAATACATTTGAACAAGTATCGATATTCGCTCACCCCCCCCCCCCCACCCTTTTCTCTCATAGGAGATGGAAATTATGAAACTATCAAATACTGTATATGTAACCCTATATACTATAAACAGCAATGTGTCTGATAATAGAACAAAACCCGCTCTTAATGTAAAGGTTCATGAATCAAGTTGATAATTAAACAAATAATACATTAAAATACTATCATTTAAATAATATCAACAAAAAAAAAACATGAATAAAAAAAACTATTAAAAAGTAAAAATTCTATCATAAGAAAAAAAAATAATAAGTTGGCACTGTGGTATCGAAATTGGTATCAAGTATCGAGTTTTTTTTTCAAGTATCGAATCAACACTACATGCCACATGGGTATATTTTCTTTGCGTTTAATGGCAAAGTTTAGGTTTAAAGGTTGGTTTATCTCTGGAGCTTGGAGTTGGTTAAGATTAGCATTTCTATATCCCCTATAGAAACTGGTGCACCAACGTGTATCATAGAAATGGTATACATACACGTTTCAACAAGAATGGGTTGCATATTTCTGCATTTTTCTCAGATGCATTCACCAAAATCAAGATTCATTGCCCTTAAAATGATTAGTTCAAAACTAAGCTGAAATCACTAGAAATGCAGACTAAATCTTACACTAAACACAAATGAACTAAACTCGACTTACAAAGCTCTCTCCTCTCCTTTATTACCCCTCACACCTTCTCGTTCCTTAAGACTCATTCACGGGATAATTAACAGATGTTGCTAACGAACTGCGAACAAATGAAAAGGCATCAGACCTCTAATCAAACTCGACATTTCATTTGCTGCCCGGCTTTCCGCGTTATCAATTACGGCGGGGGATAAGTGACAATGTTTGTGTGTCTCCATCTTAAGAAAGAAAGAAAGAAAGCCCCTCCGCTGCAGCAGTCGTCGGGGGCAACAGCCAGCCCGCCACCATATGTTTAATATTAGACGCAGCCTGTTCCAGTGGAGTGCTCCGAAAGCTGGGAAAATTGGATTAAATTGGCTAATGGCATGTTTAAAACCTACATAAAATGAACGGGAATGGAAGATATTACGCGGAGCTTGTGTTTGGTAAACTTGGGGTTTTCGTCAAAGTCCAATAACGACGGTCGCAAGCCGCGGCGCTGTTGGTCAATACTGCTATTAGAAACCGCAAATTTTGATATGCCTTTCATTACGGTGTGGGGGTGCCAAAGCGGTGCCTGTCATTAAAACGTCGTTTACTCAAAGCGATGGTATTTTTAAGTAGATGCATGTGGGACGAGGGTGTCTGAAGTGTGGAGATTTGGTCGTGGGAGTCTTTAGGGATTTTTGGGGAAACCTCGGCGTGACGTTTGGGACTTGGCGGAGTGTGTTAGCTAGGAGTTGATAGGATAAAGAAACTTGTAAAAGAAAAGATGCAAGAGAAAATGTATTGTAAAACTGCGAAAAATAACATGGACAAGTGTGGTTGATTGTAAAAAACTTGTTCTGACCAATCACACTTCTTCTTTTTTCATGTTTAGGTCTACAGAACTGCCCAGTTTGTCACTTTTAAGAGACTACACTATGTATTCAGGTGAAAATTAAGTCTGTACAGTCATGTCTCTGTCTAGTAATGTCTAGTTAGTTCACCATTTACTAGGGCTTACTCAATGATCGATACCGTGACAAGCTCACAAATACCGTATCGTACAATGAGGTGTTACGTATCGGCATACTTAAATTCATATAATTTACACTTATGAACTTGACCTGCAGCTTTAAGGCTGAAACTGAGCTGAACAATGACTTATTTGTAAGACACTTGTGTCTAACATAAAAAGTAGTTTGTATTCCTCTGCATTTGACACTTGATAGGTGACATATTGAGGAAGTTATATCAGCATATACGTGTATCAGGATACGTATCGTATCGTGACCTCTGTAGTACGTATTGTATCGAAGGCTCTTGGCAATACCCAGCCCTACATTTACTGCTAAGTTTGGCTGTTGTTGTTGTTTGTTAGCATTGTGGCAAACTACCGTTAGCATACCAACACGCTTGCTCCTTTCAGCTGTGAAAAAAAGTTTAAAACGCATTGTGGTGAACAATCTGGAGAGTCAGAATGCATAAGGTAGGTGAGCAAAACATGTATATTGATAAAACAAGTTTAAAATTAATTATTTTGTTTTTTTTGTTAGACAAAATCCAACTTTCAGACCAAACAACAGAAACAGGCTCAGATACGCAAAATGTACAATAAGTTGTTTCCATTGCAAAATTTTTGGCCAGAACTAGACTTGAATAAAACCATGTTTATTTCATTTACATGTCTTTGTTGCAGTAAAATAAAAAAAAAAAAAAATATATATATATATAATATATATATATATATAGGTGTGTTTAGCTGTGTCCTCTTCTTGTATGTACCATTGAAAAATATGTTCCTCTTAGCTATATATACAGTATGTCACA